>JARQOD010000003.1:284544534-284566344 GCA_033576555.1 Oophaga sylvatica | reverse complement strand
CTTGCACTGTCCTGTACTCTGCGTGCCCTCGGGTACATGCCTTGCACTGCCCTGTACTCTGCGTGTTCCAGTGTCCTTGCTTTGCCTGCGTGCTCCCATCTTATGTGAGCCGGCCACCTGGTTCCAGCAGTTGTAGTACCTTATCCCCCTGGGTCTGCCCCTGAAGCTCCCTGTGTAGGGGGTGGTTCTCACTAGATCAGCTCGCCCAGGGTGGGATGGTATTCGCGACCCAGAGGGTCCACTCCAGGAGTCGTCACAGTAGGGTCCCCATCTCGTCCCAGTACGCATGGCTCCTCATCACTATCCTGGTATGCAGGGCCCCATCCCTATCTTGGTATGCAGGGTCCCCATCTCATCCTAGGACGCATGGCTCCTCATCACTATCCTGGTATGCAGGGCCCCATCCCTATCCTGGTATGCAGGGTCCCCATTTCGTCCTAGTACGCATGGCTCCTCATCCTTATCCTGGTATGCAGGGCTCCATCCCTATACTGGTATGCAGGGTCCCCATCTCATCCTAGTACGCATAACTCCTCATCCCTATCCTGGTATGCAGGGCCCCATCCCAACTTTTCTGAAATAAGTTGCTCCTTTTTAGTAGCTTCAATATTTGCACCTTAGTCTCTATATGTTTTGCCCCACAGTCTAAGTTATCTTGCTTTTTTAACTTTTTAAAATTTAAAAAATAAGACGTTTACCAAATGTCACATTTTTTAGTGCCTCTCACTCCATTTTCTGCTTGAAGTATGGTTTCTGTAGAAGTTTTACATTTTGATACATTTTTCCAATTTTCGATTTAGTGGGGCTGAAACAATGTTTAAAAAGAAAGAACATTTTTCATTTGCAGCAAGAGCATGAACCGCTTTGAAGAATTTGTCCCTAAAACATCAGCGAAAACAAGTAAAGAAAGAAGTGCCTTTATGCAAATAGTGAATCAGGCCCAGTGTGTGTGTCGGAACCCTAATACACATCCGAAAGCATGTTTCAATTTGCCTAAAAAAAACTGCATGTGTGAATCCAAACCTGATTTTGTTATTGTGAGGAATTGCATAATCTGAAAATCATATATAGGAACCCCAAGAATGAAAAAATATAAAATATAACTTTTATTAATTAAATGCTAAAAGGGACACACAAAACATCACACATAATTTTAAAAAGTGCACACTGAAATGACCCTGAAATGCAACCCTGCACTGTATACTGCCTTGCCGCGGAGGTTGGCACCCTATGATAGCCCACACGAGATTGGCGCCCCCGCTCAACGTAGGCTGACCCTAAGGTCCTATAATTGCCCTACTAACACGTGAGCCTTATATCTCTCACAACAGATGAAGATACACCCATTATAGGTGGGAAAAGTGACAGAATATACCTGTTGATAACAGGTTAAGGGAGATCAGGTTGATATAATGCATCTTAATTGTATAACAGAGATCCCTCAATAACAGAAATCTGAACGGCTGATCCCTGCATAGCAGCACGTTATTTTAATAATCATACACAGCAATGGTGTCTTTTGCTCTTAATATGGATGAGACAACGTGTCCTGATTCTATGAGTGTAGTGTAACACTGAATAACAGTCAATGATAATCTAAGCAGACATATCAGTAGGTGTTTAGCAATAGTCTTGATATGCTGGTCAATAAATATGACCCTCACACACACTTCATAGGGACATCAATCTCAAAAAATGGTCGCAATCGACCTCATATTTCACCCATATATATAATAAAGAGTCTCATGACTGAGGGATACTCATCTAGTAAGTAGTTGAATTAGCCTCTACGCGTTTCGCCAGCAATGGCTCATCAGGAGGTCAGATGTATTGATATTGCATGATGTCTGCAGCATCTTGTGAAATAAATAAACTCTGGCAATTCAAAAGTACCGCCCCCATGCTTTTGATAATAGGCTATAGTGCCCGGTATATTTGATGTCCCTATAATGCGCTCATAATGCCACAGTAACAGATGAATTACTGCAGTATGGCTACTAGAAAATGGCCCCCATCACATTCACGCTCTGCAATCAAGCCGACAGGTGTATTGCGTGCATCTGATGATGGGCGCATGCGCTCTAGAATGGGCCGCATCATTAGTTACCGGATTTGACGTCAGCGGGCTCGTGCAATCAGCGTGCGTTCCACACTGGAACGCAAACCCTTTCGGGCGCATGCGCGGCAAAAGTAAGCCAACTAATTGATTTTGTGATCTAAAGGAGATCGCATGGGAAAAGTACGTTCCAGAATGGGACGCAAAATATCTACATCGTGTGCGATCAGAACCGAATCACAACGATTATACCAGAGAGAATATAGAACCTGTATGCGTTCTAAAATGGGACGCAATTCCATTGCAAAGATTTTGGAGAATAATGTATTTGAAGATAAATTTTTCTTTCTCCTTTTAAATAACATCCCACCAATGAGGATCTATAAAGTCACCATCATTATGAAATATAAATAATGAAGAATTAAATTTGTGTATATTAAATGCTATTAAAGGAATGGAACGTATCCATACAAAATGCTTGAAAATAATTATGGTCCACGTACAGTGAAGACTATTGATAAAGAGTAGAACCTTGATAATATACAATATACCACCGAAATCGGTGATAGATCCCTTGAAAAAACAGGGACACACACATAAAGACATGGCCGTTAATAACCCATAACAAATGTCCACAGGAGGTTGATATAGGAAAGATGTATATCTTCGTACCGTGTTAGCCAGTAGATAGAAAAATATTTAGACTTGAGAGTCCTCAGTGGTTGATACCTTTTAATGGCTAACTGAAAAGATGGTAACAAATTGCAAGCTTTCGAGACTACTCAGGTCTCTTCATCAGGCAAAGACTAAAACAAAAACTGAAGAATCACATATTTATACACAAGAGGTTGGTTATATTACAAAAAACAGGCGTATGAAACCTGTTCATTCAATCCCAGTGGGGCACGGGACTTCATACGAAATATCCATTCACATTCTCTTTGTAGCAGCACTCTATCAAAATCACCCCCTCTGGGGTTTGGTTTAACCACCTCAAGAACACTGAAGGAGATTTGGTTCAAATTACCATTATGGACCTCATTCATGTGTACTGCTAGAGGAGTATCACGTTTGTTCCTAATGTCTCCAATATGTTCACCCACCCTTCTTCTTATCTCTCTCTTGGTCTTACCTATATAATCTAAAGGGCAGGAACATGTGGCAACATAAATGACGCCACTGCTTTTACAGTTGGAGAAGTCTCTATGAAAAAATCTTTTACCGGATGAGGAACTCAAGATTGACTTTGACGGTCGGATCCATTTACAGTTTATACATTGACCACATCTAAAGGTACCACACACCTTCGTATCTAACCAAGTTCCATTAGGAGTAGTTCTTTTGAAATAACTGTGTACCAGTTTATCTTTTAAGGACCTTCCTCTCCGGTAGGTAACCAAGGGTCTGGGTCCCACCACATCCTTAAGGTCGAGGTCTGATGTTAATATCCCCCAATGCCTCCTTAGGATTCTGACAACCTCCTCCTCATTCTGACAATCAAAGGTGCCTATGACCCTAGTGGGTTCTGTCGTCTCTCCTATTGGTTTTTGGCATGTTTGGAGCAATTTCGTTCTATTACTGGTTAAAGCATTCCTGTATGCTGATTCAACCGTATGTCTAGGGTAACCCTTATCAGTAAACCTACTACTCATATCCCTCGATTGAGTTTGAAAATCAGATAACCTGGAGCAATTCCTTCTTAGTCTTAGGAATTGTCCCTTGGGGATACCTCGTTTCAGGGGTATAGGATGATGGCTCTCCCATCTAAGTAGGCTGTTAGTGCTGGTGGGTTTCCTAAAGATACATGTATCCAGTTTACCATCCACATTTTTGCGAATGTGGACGTCAAGAAATGGTAGTTCATCAGGACCTATTTCATAGGTAAGTCTTAGTCCAATAGAGTTAATGTTTAGTTCCTTGATGAACTCACGGAATTCACAATCAGTTCCCCGCCATACCACAAAGACATCGTCAATGAACCTGTACCATACTTCGATGTGAGATGACCACCATTTAGGCTCATCGACGAATACCACGGTTTCCTCCCACCAGCCGAGGAAGAGGTTTGCATACGATGGGGCGCAGGGACTCCCCATCGCTGTCCCCCCATGAGCTGGTGGAAGTACTTCATGTCAAAGATGAAAAAATTTTTGGTTAGGGTGAACATGAGTAGATCAATAACAAACTCATTGTGTCTAGTACACGCTCTCGACCTTGATTTCAAAAAATGCTCAACAGCCTGGATTCCATAATGATGTGGAATGTTACTGTATAAAGATTCAATGTCAATAGACGCTAGGATGGAGTCATTACCAATGTGAATACCTTCTAGTTTCATCAGTAAATCAGAGGTATCCCTAATGTAGGAGGGAAGAGAAAGCACAAAGGGGTGCAATATCTTATCAATATAGACACCACAATTTTGTGTCAAAGAATCTGTGCCAGAAACAATTGGGCGCCCCTTCAGAGGTTCCAAGCCCTTATGTACCTTGGGGAGGGTATAGAATGTTGCCAAAAGTGGGTGTGTCGGGAACAAAAAACCATACTCTTGTTTGGATATTAGTGCTTCCTCTCTTGCACAGTCCAATATGACTTTCAATTCATCCCTATATTTTGTTGACGGATCTAATTCCAATACCTCATATGTGTCTTTATCATTTAGTATCGCCATACACATCCCGACATATCTGGCGTCCTCCATGATAACAAGGTTCCCCCCTTTGTCTGAGGTCTTAATGATCAGACCTTCTTTTTTGGACAGATCAGATAATGCCTGTTGCTCACCAACCGTTAGATTAGAATCGGGAATAAAGGGTTTGGAGGAGACTCTCTGTAAATCACGTTCCACCAAAGTCAAAAATATATCTATGCTACCAAAATCACCTTGGGGTGGGATTCTAGTGCTCCTTTTCTTCAAATCAGTGAAGGGGCCTTTAGATGGATCCCTCTCATTTTCATCCAGAAGACCCACCAGAGCCCTGTATCCCTCCAAATCAGCCTCATCAATCCCTAGTCTCCTACAGTCATCTCTATTGTGCCCCATGAAGAATTTTTTCCATCTTAACTTTCTGCAAAATAGATTAACATCTTTTGTCCATTGGAAACAATCAAAGTTATTAGTGGGTACAAAATTCAATCCCTTTCTGAGGACATTATATTCTTCACTTGTGAGAGTAACTGAGGTCAGATTGATGATTTGGCTCTGATTCAATGGGTTTTTTGTCTCAGGTAATAACCTGATCGAGCATTCCTCTCTAAAAAAGAAGAGGAGGATGAGGGCACAGAGAGTGAAGAAGTAGGTCCAGGTGTGGGATCTCTTGATGGTTGATTGCCATAACCTCCCCTGTATGACCCCCTTCCAAATGATCTTCCCCTGTGTCTCCATCCTTGTCTGGAACGTCTACCCCTTGGTGAGAATCCCTGATATGTACGCTCCGTATCAGATGTCTCAATATCTGAAGATGATATGTCTGAAACCTCAACACCTTGAAAACTATACGCTTGATTATCAGTAAATGCCTTTAAATCCTTTTGAAACTGTATTTGTTTCCTATCTTTCAGCAATGATTGATATTTCTCAACCGAGTTCTGTAAGAGGCCCTCTCTCCGATTGAAATCTGGATCACCCTAAAGGGCCCGTCTCACATAGCGATATCGCTACCGAGATCGCTGCTGAGTCACTAGTTTTGTGACGCAGCAGCGAGCTCACCAGCGATATCGCTGTGTGTGACATTCAGCGATGATCAGCCCCCCTGCCGGGTATCGCTGATCGTCGCTGAAATGTCAGGACCTTTTTTTGATCGCTGGTTTCCCGCTGACAGGCACGCATCGCTGCGTGTGACAGGCGGGAGACCAGCGATCCGCTGGTAACCAAGGTACACAGCGGGTTTCCAGGCGCGGGGCTGTGCCTAGAAACCCGCTGTGTACCTTGGATACCAGCTCCCTGCATCAGGGCGCTGGTATCCAAGGTACACTGCGGGTAACTAAGCGATGTTACCCGCAGTGTCGCTGTCCCAGATCGCTGCCTGAGCTGCCTGTTTGGCAGCTCAGCAGCGATCATGTAGCGATACACCAGCGATCCTGACAAGTGCATATCGTTGTCGGGATCGCTGGTGTATCGTTATGTGAGACCCAGCCTTTATGCTTAAGGATATTCTCAATTAATTTATTAAGTCTAGTTGATGACTTCTCAAACAGACTTTTTTCTTCAGTCAGCAATAACTGCATCAGTCTCAGGGATGAGTCTATTGATTCTTTCAGCCACTTACTCAAGAATTCAGGAGAGGCTGTTCTAGGAGAAGGATTTAAATTTATCCTAAGGCCTCTTGGTACTATTTTATTTTTAATATAGTTTTCTAGTGCTCTAATTTCCCACCAGGACCTAATATGTTCTTTGTATCCTGCATATAGTTCATTGAACAGACTTTTCAATGAGATGGAGCCTCCACTAGTGCCCACTGAGCCAGACGTGCAAAACGCCTGATTTGCATCTTCCAACCAAGAATCAGTATTTAACCCCTTCCCGACCCATGACGCCACGTAGGCGTCATGAAAATCAGTGCCAATCCGACCCATGACGCCTATGTGGCGTCATGAAAGGATCGCGTCCCTGCGGGTCGGGTGACCGGGGTCACTGAAAGGTCACCCGACCCGCCGGCACAGGACCCTTTGTGCTTCACCACAGGGGGGTTGGCTTAACCCCCCCGTGGCCACGATCGCTCTGATTGGCTGTTAAAAGTGAAACAGCCAATCAGAGCAATCTGTAATATTTCACCAATATAATTGGTGAAATATTACAATCCAGCCATGGCCGATGCTGCAATAGCATCGGCCATGGCTGGACACCGAGCCCTGACCCCCCCACACGGATTCACGGCGACGATCGGCCGCCGCCACCGAAAGATGGCAGCGGTCGGTCACCGCCGTCACTAAAAGCTCCCCTCGTCCTGGCCTCCGCTGCCCCCACCTTCCGATCCCCCCCCCTCACTTCCGACCCCCATACTCACCTCTCCCGGTCCACCGATGTCCCTGGATCCTTCCCGGCGGCTGCCCGGGATTCTTCATGGGCGCCGCCATCTTGGAAAATGGCGGGCGCATGCGCAGTGCGCCCGCCGGCCGGCGCATGCGCAGTGCGCCCTGCATAGTCAAAAAATTTATTTTGATCACTGTGATAAACTGTCACAGTGATCAAAATAAAAAAAAGTAAGTGAACCCCCCCTGTCATAGGTAGGGAAAAATAATAAAGAATTTTTTTTTTTTCCTATTAGGCCCTGTGCACACGTTGCGGATTTCTCTGCTGATCCGCAGCTGATTTCTCTGCTGATCCGCAGCTGATTTCGCTGCTGATCCGCGGCGGATTTCGCTGCTGATCCGCAGCGGATTTCGCTGCTGATCCGCAGCGGATTTCGCTGCTGATCCGCAGCTGATTTCGCTGCTGATCCTCAGCTGATTTCGCTGCTGATCCGCTGCTGATTTCGCTGCGGATCAGCAGCGAAATCAGCTGCGGATCAGCAGCGAAATCAGCTGCGGATCAGCAGCGGATTTCGCTGCTGATCCGCAGCTGATTTCGCTGCTGATCCGCAGCTGATTTCGCTGCTGATCCGCAGCGGATTTCGCTGCTAATCCGCAGCTGATTTCGCTGCTGATCCGCAGCTGATTTCGCTGCTGATCCGCAGCGGATTTCGCTGCTAATCCGCAGTGGATATTGCGGCGGATCAGCAGCGGATTTTGCTGCGGATCCGCAGCGGATTTGGCGCTGCGGATCCACAGCAGATCCAGAAACCATGTACAGTACAATGCAAATAAATGGTAATCTACATGCTGCAGATTTTTCAGCGCGGATTTGCTGCGGTTTTAAATCCGCAGCATCTCAATTCTTTGTGCGGATTCCGCAGCGATTTTACACCTATTCCATTATAGGCGTAAAACCGCAGAGAAAAACCGCAGCAAATCCGCGCTAAATACGCAGTGTGATGAGTGCTGTGCTGGAATTGCTGTCCTCATCTCTTTTTTCTTTTTTTGTACTGCTGAAAGCCCTCCTTCTCTCTGCAGCTCCCATACTTCTCCCTTCCCCCCCTGTCAGCCTGCACTCAGGCAGTGTAATGTGAGCTGCCAGTGCTGGAAGTTTTCCCGCTTCACCGCAGGGGTCCTGCATTGTCCGAACACGTGCTTTCTTCCTATAGCAGCCATGTTGGAGTATTCATTCTTTTTTGGTTAATAACACGGTGGGAGCATTCGCTAGAAACACGAACGTCACTGTGTTGAACCATGCGCCGACGGGCATCGTTCCCGTGGTACCGGTGAACCCGTAACTCCAACAGAGCCCGAGAAATGGAATTCTCGGGTGCCCCATGAGCTATGTCACCCAAGTTTGGGTTCATTTGAACCATTATTTCAAAGCAAGACCATTGATAGGTCTGCCATTATTCTGCTAGGTTCACAGAACGAGTTATGAACCTTATGATATTGCAGAGCTCAAACCATAGCTTGCAGCCAGGGGAGGTGGCCAGAGGACCAGCCCTTTTTGTGAGGTCAGAAGCTGACATGCATAAGTCTTACAGTGAAGTTCCTTAGTAGTAGTCTTTCTGCTGGGATGTGCTGAGTAAGAGATCTCCCAATGAACTATGACGTGTGGCTCCTTCCCCCAGCCTGGCTTGCCTGTATATGATCTAACAACCATGTGAGTGAGTTTCATTCTTAATCCTATTTTATTTTATAACTGCATCTGTACATAACGATATTGTCTCAGTTTGTTACATCTTTTTATATTATATAAGCATTGCCTGTTTTTAAGGAATAAACCTATAAATTTATTAGTTTGTTTCTCCTGCTCTATAAACGAATTTGCACGTGCCTGAAGCACTACGCTACTGTTTTGGGGTTGCTACGGACCCTCTTGATAAATTGTTCATCAAAAGCCGTAGCTGGTGGCAGCTAAAAGAAAGGGGTGTAAAGTGTTAATCTATTGGGTGACGCTGGCAGTGACGCAGCGGGGTTTATAAGGGTACTGCCTGGCTGCAGCCAGGAGCAATTATAATTCCCTCACTGCAGCATGCCCAATAGCCAGCACACATCCAAGTGACCCGTCTGGCGACTAATTATCCTAGGTGCAGTTCCCTGACTGACCTGAGGGTAAGGGGGGCGCCAGAGAGCTGCAAGTTCCTAAGTGGAAGTGGGATAGTTATAAATCCCTGCAGTTTACTGGGTCGGACGGCAGCAGCCGTCGTGTGTGTGCACGTTCCATCACATGTGGTGGCAGCGGTGGGATCACAAGCCGTGACCCCCGGGCTACCGTGTGGCGGACTGTGTGCCCGTTCATCACATATTGGTGGCAGCGGTGGGATCACAAGCCGTGACCCCCCGGGCTACCGTGTGGCGGACCGCGGCACCGTTCATCACATATTGGTGGCAAGCGGTGGGATTATAGAGCATTAGTGATCTGGTTTGAGCAATCATTCCATTCACTAAAAAAAAAAAAAAAAAAAAACTTGCACGGTTCTTCAGTGACCCTGCAGCTAAAGTTTTGGAGAACAGACTCAGTGTTTATTAGTCCTGAGACAATTGTGTGTACTTGCGGTTACCCCTCCCTTCTCTCTGTTTTTCTATCCTATCTTTTATTTGGCAAACATGGCTACAAGAGGAGCAAGTTGGTTCGAAAAGCAGAACAGGGACACTCTTGTGGGAATCTGCGTGTACCACGGCCTTGACCACAAGAACCAAACCAAAGCCCGACTGGTCCAGGCCCTGAAGGAGCTGGGCGAGCATCGGAGCGTGGCGGGCGCAGGAGCCGGCCCAAGCCAAGGTGGTGCCGCAGGAACAGAGGCCCAACCCCTGACTGCTTACACCCAGAGAGAGGTGGACCCTTACCTGCAGGCGGCCCTGGAGGGACTCACCTCTGACAACCGGGAAGAACGCCTGAGGCTGATCCAGCAAGCTCAAGAGAGAGCCGACCAGCGAGAGGCCAAACAGCGAGAGGCTGAGAGAGCCGAGCGCCAAGCCCAGCGAGAGGCCGAGCGGGAGGCTGAGAGAGCCGAGCGGGAAGCTCAGAGAGCCCATGAACTGGAGCTGCTCAGACAAGGGGCAATGCCCTCCACAGCCCAGAGCGGTACACCCAGCAGCTCTCAGAGTCCCAAGCCCCGGCCGGAGCACTTTCCCGTGCTGGAAAAGGAAGGAGACTTGGACACTTTTCTGCGGGCCTTTGAGAAAGTCTGCAGACAGTACCGGCTGCCTGCCGACCAATGGGCCAGGTACTTGACCCCCGGGCTGAAGGGCAAAGCTTTGGAGGCGTTCGCTTCCCTTGCGCCAGATCAAGACAGTGACTATGAGGCCATCAAGCAGGCCCTGATTGCCAAGTACCAGCTAACCCCTGAGGTATACCGAAAGAAGTTCCGGAACCTCCAACGTGGCCCACACGACAGTTATAGCGATGTGGTGCAAGGACTCAGGAACCACTTTGACCAGTGGATCCATGGACTGTCAGTTGACACCTATGTGTCATGTGTGCATCGCCACGAAGATCGTCGCGGTTGCACATTCTGACTTCTCACAGCTGAGTTGCTGTTTCTTTGTGTTTGGCAGTTAGGGAGTTAATTCTGTCTGTGCTCAGTTCTGGGACTGGGTGCAGTTTCTCCCGGCTGCAATTAATTATTTGTTGATTGGTTTCCTTTAAATCTCTGGTTGTCTGTTTGGGAGTTGCCAGTGAAATTCTTATGCAGACCACAGATAGGATTGTATCTGTATAGACTTAAGTTAAAGAGCTCCTTAGTTGTTTTAAGCTCACCTTGCTTAGAGTTTAATATCCCAGATCATTTATGTTCCTTCTGTGTTTGAGTGTGTATGCAAGTCTGTGTTTTCTCCAGTCTGTCTTATATTTCTAATCTGTGTATTTAGCAGAGATCAGCCCATATCCCTTTGGTGGTAATCAGAATCCTTCTTAGGACTGATTACAGGGTTCAGGGACTGATAGGAGACAGGGTTAGGCTGGAGACTTGGACCTCTGAACCATTATCAGTACCTCCAAGGTGAGGGATTAGTTAGGACCCCAGTTTAGGGTCAGGTTAGACCCCCGGTCCTCTTCTTTCCTGTGTCAGTGTATCAAGTCCTCAAGATTAATCCTGAGTTCAACGGATATCGTGTCAGGTAAATCTATTCTATATTTACATGCTGATGTTGCTAATCTATATGTTGTATAGAGTGTTGTTCTTTTAAGAATAGTTTACTGACATCGTACACATATCATAAGACCGCGTGACATTTTCACTGGCCACATAAAATTATTCCCAGTTGCCATGGATCCAGTAGCCCAGCTGGCTCTGCAGTTGCAGGGATTATCCATGGAGCTGACGGACATTAAGTCCAAAGTTTTGTCTCCCTGGAGCAAACCAGAGTTGAACCTAAGGTTGCTCTCCCGGACAGGTTCACTGGTGGGCGAGACAAATTTTTTACCTTCAGGGAAGCATGTAAATTGTATTTTCGGCTTCGGCCTCGATCATCAGGGAGTGAAGAGCAGAGAGTGGGAATTGTTATCTCGCTCCTACAAGGGGACCCTCAATCCTGGGCATTTTCCCTTCCTCCGGGATCCCCGGCTCTACAGTCAGTAGATCGATTTTTTACTGCCCTGGGTTTGGTATATGATGACCCAGATCGGGTCTCTCTTGCTGAGACAAAATTACGTAGGATACAGCAGGGAGATCGTCCGGCGGAGGAATTTGCTTCTGAGTTCCGTAGATGGGCCACAGATACTCAGTGGAATGACCCAGCTCTTAGGAGCCAGTTTTGTCATGGGCTTTCTGACAAATTAAAGGACGTTTTGGCTCAGTATGATTCTCCTCCATCACTGGAGGCTGCTATGGCCCTGGCTATCCGTACTGATAGACGGCTCCGGAGAGGTGCGAGGTAACTCCGCCCCTGTTGTTACTCCACCTACTACTAAAGTCCCTTATGTTGAGGTTCCCCTTGTCTGTTCGGAGGAGCCTATGCAGTTGGGAGGGACATCATTTCGTAGGAGGGGATTGGCGGTACGCCGCAGGACTAGAAGGTGTTTCTTCTGCGGGAAAGAGGGACATTTTGTTGGGGGATGTCCGTCCCGTGCCTTGTTGAGCAAGAAGTCGCCGGAAAACTGTTAATCCCAGGTTGTGTGGTGGATGACAACCTGGGAGTATGTATTTCGTCCGCTAGTTCTTCTCAGTTCCTTGTACCAGTGGAGGTGGTGGTTGGTACGAGAGTGGAGAGATTTTCTGTTCTTCTTGATAGTGGGTCCGGGGCTAATCTGGTTGACGCTCAGTTTGCTCAGGCTCAAGGTATGCATCTGAGTGTATTGGTCAAACCGATCCCTATATTCTCCATTGACGCCAGGCCTCTCGGCCAAGGTAGCTTTGTTCATGAGGTTCATAACATTGACCTTCGGGTAGGGGCAATACATAGGGAACTATTATCTTGTTATGTGTTGGAGGGTCTACCTACTCCTATTGTGTTGGGACTTCCTTGGTTGGTTAAACATAACCCTGTGATTAATTGGCAGTCCAGAGAGATAAGCCAATGGGGTGAGTTTTGCAAAAGTAACTGCATGAACACAGTCATCAGTGTGGTCGTGCCTAGTACTTTGCCTCCTTTTTTGGAGGACTTTGGGAATGTGTTCTCTGAGGAGGGGTGTCAGGAGTTGCCTCCTCATCGTGTGTATGACTGCTCTATTAATTTACTTCCTGATGCTAAGTTACCTAAAGCTAGGTTATATAACCTTTCTGGTCCTGAGAGGCAGGCTATGAAAGATTATATTTCGGAAAGTCTGGCTAAAGGGCATATTAGACCTTCATCTTCCCCAGTGGCCGCGGGGTTCTTCTTTGTGAAGAAGAAAGATGGAGGCCTACGCCCTTGCTTGGATTTCCGCGAACTTAATCGGATTACTGTTCGAGATCCGTATCCACTCCCTCTGATTCCTGATCTCTTCAATCAAATTGTTGGCGCCAAATGGTTCTCTAAATTGGATCTCAGGGGGGCGTATAATCTGATTAGGATAAAAGAGGGGGATGAGTGGAAAACGGCGTTTAACACGCCGGAGGGACATTATGAGAACCTTGTCATGCCTTTTGGTCTGACTACTGCACCAGCAGTATTCCAACATTTTGTTAATGACATTTTTCGTCATCTGGTGGGGCTGTTTGTGGTCGTATATTTGGATGACATTTTAATTTACTCGCCAGATCTTGTGTCTCACCAGGAGCATGTGAGACAGGTGTTGCAGATCTTGCGAGACAATAAACTATACGCCAAACTGGAAAAGTGTGTATTCGCCTTACAGGAACTTCAGTTTTTGGGTTTCTTGGTGTCAGCCTCCGGTTTCCGTATGGACCCTGAAAAGGTGAGAGCAGTGCTTGAATGGGATCAGCCAGAGTATCTTAAGGCTCTGCAGCGTTTTCTGGGGTTTGCTAACTACTACCGGAAATTTATTTGTAATTTCTCATCTGTTGTCAAACCTCTCACTGACATGACAAGAAAAGGGACGGATTTTTCTAAATGGTCGGACAAAGCTTGCCAAGCTTTTTCCTCTTTGAAAAAATGTTTTGCTTCGGCACCCGTTCTCATCCAACCAGATGCATCACAGCCGTTTGTTGTGGAGGTGGACGCGTCTGACGTAGGGGTGGGTGCATATTGTCCCAGGGTCCGTCCCCTGGTAAATGGCATCCGTGCGCTTTCTTTTCTAAGAAATTGTCGTCCGCCGAAAGGAATTATGATATCGGCAATAGGGAACTTTTGGCCATTAAGTTGGCTTTTGAAGAATGGCGTCACTTTTTGGAGGGGGCAGTCCACCCGGTCACCGTCATTACTGATCACAAGAACCTGCTGTATTTGGAATCTGCTAAGCGTCTGAATTCCAGACAAGCTCGATGGTCGTTGTTTTTTACCAGGTTTAATTTTGTTGTCACTTATCGCCCTGGATCTAAGAATGTTAAGGCGGATGCCTTGTCTCGCAGTTTCCCAGGGGCCGGGAAAATGGATGACCCGATTCCTATCCTTCAGGAGGGGGTGGTAGTGTCGGCTGTATGTTCTGAGCTTGAGGAGGAGGTATTAGAGGTTCAGGGGGACGCCCCTGCAGGACCTCCAGGGAGACTGTTTGTCCCAAATCAGTTGAGACAAAAGGTTATTGAGGCACATCATAATTCTGCTTTAGCAGGACATCCAGGGAGTAAGGCTACTTTAGATCTCCTTTCTTGCCGGTTTTGGTGGCCTAACGTTAATAAAGATGTTTTAACTTTTGTCGCGTCCTGTGGGGTTTGTGCTCGCTCTAAGACCCCTCATACCCGTCCGTCTGGGACCCTCTTACCCTTGAAACTTCCGGAGCGTCCATGGACTCATTTGTCTATGGACTTCATTACGGATCTTCCTCCGTCGTCAGGGAAAACTGTCATACTGGTGGTTGTTGACAGGTTCAGTAAGATGGCACATTTCATTGCTCTTTCTGCCCTCCCTAATGCTAAAACTCTGGCGCAGGTGTTCATTGGGGAGATTGTGAGACTTCATGGGTTGCCTTCTGATGTGGTGTCAGATAGGGGGTCTCAGTTTGTGTCCAAGTTTTGGAGGGCATTTTGTTTACGTCGGGGGATGCAATTGTCATTTTCCTCGGCTTTTCATCCGCAGACCAATGGTCAGACAGAGCGTCTGAATCAAAGCCTACAGACTTATCTTCGGTGTTTTGTCTCAGAGAACCAGGAGGACTGGTCTTCTTTCTTGCCTCTGGCAGAGTTCGCTCTTAACAACAGGCGGAGCGAGTCCACTGGTAAATCACCGTTTTTTGGGGCATATGGTTTTCATCCCCAGTTTTGTACTTTCAATGGGGGGGGCCCTTCTGGGGTTCCTGAGGAGGAGCGTTTCTCGTCGTCACTTGCTTCAGTGTGGAGAGGTGTATTGAATAATCTGAGTGCTATGGGGAACCGTTATAAACGTATGGCTGATAGGAGGAGAGTTTCTGGTCCAGATCTTAATGTGAACGATCTGGTATGGTTGTCTACCAGGAATATAAAACTTAAAGTTCCCTCCTGGAAGCTGGGCCCCAGATTCATCGGGCCGTACAGGATCAGTTCCATAATTAATCCTGTGGCATTTCGTCTGGACCTCCCTCCTACGTTTAAAATTCATAATGTGTTCCACAAGTCATTACTTAAGAGGTACGTGGCACCAGTCATACCATCACCTCTACCTCCTCCTCCAGTGGTGGTCAATGGTAACTTGGAGTTTCAAGTGTCAAAGATCATTGACTCACGTCTGAATCGCCGGTCCCTTCAGTACTTGGTGCATTGGATGGGGTATGGTCCAGAGGAGAGGACGTGGGTTCCTGCGTCTGACATTAACGCAGATCGTTTGGTGCGGACCTTCCACAGAACTCACCCGGGCAAACCTGGCCCTGAGGGTCCGGAGGCCCCTCGTAGAAGGGGGGTACTGTCATGTGTGCATCGCCACGAAGATCGTCGCGGTTGCACATTCTGACTTCTCACAGCTGAGTTGCTGTTTCTTTGTGTTTGGCAGTTAGGGAGTTAATTCTGTCTGTGCTCAGTTCTGGGACTGGGTGCAGTTTCTCCCGGCTGCAATTAATTATTTGTTGATTGGTTTCCTTTAAATCTCTGGTTGTCTGTTTGGGAGTTGCCAGTGAAATTCTTATGCAGACCACAGATAGGATTGTATCTGTATAGACTTAAGTTAAAGAGCTCCTTAGTTGTTTTAAGCTCACCTTGCTTAGAGTTTAATATCCCAGATCATTTATGTTCCTTCTGTGTTTGAGTGTGTATGCAAGTCTGTGTTTTCTCCAGTCTGTCTTATATTTCTAATCTGTGTATTTAGCAGAGATCAGCCCATATCCCTTTGGTGGTAATCAGAATCCTTCTTAGGACTGATTACAGGGTTCAGGGACTGATAGGAGACAGGGTTAGGCTGGAGACTTGGACCTCTGAACCATTATCAGTACCTCCAAGGTGAGGGATTAGTTAGGACCCCAGTTTAGGGTCAGGTTAGACCCCCGGTCCTCTTCTTTCCTGTGTCAGTGTATCAAGTCCTCAAGATTAATCCTGAGTTCAACGGATATCGTGTCAGGTAAATCTATTCTATATTTACATGCTGATGTTGCTAATCTATATGTTGTATAGAGTGTTGTTCTTTTAAGAATAGTTTACTGACATCGTACACATATCATAAGACCGCGTGACATTATGAGGAGCTGAAAGACCTGATGATCAAAGACCAGTTCCTGCATCTGTGCCCAGCTGAGGTCCGACAGTTCATCCTGGACCGAGAACCGGAGGACGCGGTCACAACAGCACGGATCGCCGACAGCTATGAGGCCAACCGGAAACCCGAGGTGCGGAAGGCCGTCACCACCCGTTGGGGAGGGGGTAAGCCTGCAACCAACCCCAGTGCCCCTGCCAGTCATCCCTCTGGAGGCACTATCCCCTTTGCCAGCGCCAGGCCTACATCAGACCCCCGCCAGTGTTTCTCCTGTAAAAGGACTGGACACATCAGCGCCACCTGTCCGGAGAGGCAGAAGAACCCCCCAGCCAAGGCCTCCGGGCCCAACGCCTCTGTTCTTTTGGTGGGTGGTGTGGTGGGGAGGGTTGATGACAACGTGCAGCCCGTCCGCGTGGGGGCCCGTCTTGCTACAGGCCTCAAGGACACCGGGGCTGAACGAACCCTCATCCGACCCGAACTGGCGGCCCCTGAAGAGTTGATTCCGGGGAAAACCTTAACTGTCACAGGGATTGGGGGTGTCCACTACCCCTTGCCGATAGCCCGAGTTTTCATTGACTGGGGTACCGGGAGCGGGGTGAAGGAAGTGGGGGTGTCCGAAAACCTGCCCACTGATGTTTTATTGGGGACTGATCTGGGGAGGATGGTGGCGTACTATGTCCCTGACACCCCTTCCCAATCTGATGATAAGGTTAACGTTAACCATGATGTTGATGTTGATGATGATGGGAAACTGATTGTGTTACCTGCTAATGCTTCGCGAAGTGATGATGCAACTGATAACCTTTCTTTCCCTAGGAATGATGTTGATAGTGATGTATCTGTGCCATCTGAATCTGTTAACCCTTTCTCTGAAGTGGTAGATGTGTCCACAGGTACAGGAGCGTTCAGTCCCGTCGCTCTGCGGAGTGAGACGGCTGAGGAACCCCTAGCAGGAGCAAGCGACAGTGCTCAAGGAAATGGGGAGGTGCATGGGAACCGGGAGGAAGGTGACGCCATGACACTGACCAGTGCCACCGAGGAAGGTAACTGGCCCATAAGTAGCACTGCTCCTGAAGTGTTGGGGGTGGATGGGGAGGTAGAGCCCATAGCAGCGCAGGCTGATGGGTCTATAGAAATCCCCAGGGAGACTGCATATGTAGCTGCTGTCACCCGCAGTCAGAGTGCCCGGATCGCAGGTAGCGCCCTGCCATCTGGACCCTCCTCCGCTACAGGAGAGACTGAACCAGAGGTGGACCCAGAGCCGGTCCCAGAGGGTCCCAGTGAGGAAGGAACCCTGACGTCACTTCTGGCTGCCTCCAGCCAGGAGTTCCAGGCCGCTCTGCACTCAGATGCGAGCCTGGGGAACTTGAGGCACCTCGCCGAGACGCCTACCTCCGTGACTGATAAGGAGAGGGTGTTCTGGGAACGAGGAAGGTTGTACCGGGAGACAGTACCCGGAGGTTCCCAAAAGGAGTGGTTGAGGGAAAAACAGCTGGTCGTCCCGCACCAGTTCCGAGGTGAGTTGTTGAGGATTGCCCATGAGATTCCACTCGCTGGACACTTGGGGATCAGCAAAACTAAGGCACGGCTGTCTCAACACTTCTATTGGCCCAAGATGGGGACAGATGTGACTAACTACTGCGCTCCTGTATCACCTGTCAAAGAGTGGGGAAGGCGGGGCCTGCTCTTAAGGCTCCCCTGATCCCGTTGCCAGTGATAGAGGAGCCTTTCCAGAGGATCGCGGTGGACATTGTGGGCCCGCTGGCCGTCCCCAGCAGCTCTGGAAAGCAATACATCCTTACTGTGGTAGACTACGCTACCCGGTACCCGGAGGCAGTAGCTCTGTCCTCAACTAGGGCAGATAAGGTGGCGGATGCACTGGTGACCATCTTTTCACGGGTAGGATTTCCCAGGGAGATGCTTACCGATCAAGGGACTCAATTTATGTCTCGCCTAATGAAGGCTCTCTGCAGCAAAATGCAGGTGACGCGTATGGTATCGAGTGCGTATCACCCACAGACCAATGGTTTGTGTGAGCGCTTTAACGGTACCCTCAAACAGATGCTCCGCATGCTGGTTGAGACCCAGGGACGCGATTGGGAGCGGTACCTCCCACACCTGCTATTTGCCTACAGAGAAGTCCCGCAGGCCTCGACGGGGTTCTCCCCCTTCGAGCTCCTGTATGGTAGGCGAGTCCGGGGACCCCTTGGGTTGATAAGAGAATCCTGGGAAGATGAGCCAAACCCCACGGAAGTGTCCATCGTGGATTATGTCATGCGCTTCCGCGACAAGATGCAGACCTTGACGCAGTTGGTGCATGACAACATGACGCAGGCTCAGGCTGACCAGAAGCACTGGTACGACCAGAACGCCCGGGAGCGGACCTACCAGGTGGGTCAAAAGGTGTGGGTGCTGGTCCCCGTACCAAAGGATAAGCTTCAGGCAGCCTGGGAAGGCCCGTACGTCGTGCACCAACAGCTCAACCCAGCCACCTACGTGGTCACGCTTGACCACACTCGGGGTAGGCGCAAGGCCTTTCACGTCAACATGATGAAGGCCCATCACGAACGTGAAGCCTGCGTCCTACCGGTCTGCACTCTGCCCGAGGACGGGGAAGAGGATCCCCTCCTAGACATGCTGGCCCAAGCTAATGCCAATGGGTCCATTGAGGACATGGAGGTAAATGCCTCGCTAACCGTCTCCCAGCGGTTGCAGTTGCTGACCACTCTGGAACCCTTCCGGGCCGAGTTCACGAACCGACCCGGAAGGACCAAGTTGGCAGTCCACGAGGTGGACACCGGGAATCACGCCCCGTTACGGCGGACACCTTATCGGATCTCTGAGGAAGTGCAGCAGATTATGCGCCAGGAGATCCATGAGATGTTGCAGCTGGGGGTGATCCGGCAGTCCAAAAGCGCGTGGGCCTCACCTGTAGTTCTCGTGCCAAAAAAGGATCGGACCACCCGGTTCTGCGTGGACTACAGGGGGCTCAACGCCATCACTACCTCTGATGCGCACCCAATGCCACGCATCGAGGATCTGCTGGAGCGGTTGGCGAATGCCAAGTACATATCCATCATGGATTTGAGCCGGGGATACTGGCAGATTCCCTGAGCCCTGCGGCGCAGGAGAAATCTGCCTTTATCACCCCTTTTGGACTGTACGAGTCCACGGTCATGCCTTTCGGCATGAAGAATGCCCCTGCCACTTTTCAGCGGATGGTCAACCACCTGCTTCAGGGACTGGAGGAGTACGCTGTGGCGTACCTGGATGACATTGCCGTCTTCAGTTCCACCTGGGAGGAACACCTTCAGCATCTCCAGGAGGTGCTCAAGCGTATTCACCAGGCAGGTCTGACCATCAAGCCGGGAAAATGCCAGATGGGCATGAGGGAGGTCCACTACCTGGGGCACCGGGTAGGTGGGGGTTCCATGAGTCCAGAGCCCGAGAAAGTGGACGCGATCGTGTCCTGGCCCACGCCCAGGACCAAAAAGCAGGTGAAGTCCTTCCTGGGCACTGCAGGGTACCATAGGCGTTTCGTACCGAACTATAGCGCCATTGCAAAACCCTTGACGGACCTCACCAAGGGCGGTCTACCCCAAACAGTCAACTGGATAGATGGCTGTGAGGCGGCATTCCGAGCTTTGAAAACAGCCCTGTGCAGCTCTCCAGTGTTGAGAGCCGTCGACAGCAGTCGGCCCTTCCTGGTACAGACTGATGCCAGCGAATTTGGCCTCGGTGCTGTACTCAGCCAGGTTGATTCGGGGGACCAGGAGCACCCCGTGTTGTACCTGAGCCGGAAACTTCTGCCAAGGGAAGTGGCATACTCCACCATCGAGAAGGAGTGCCTGGCCATGGTCTGGGCACTGCAACGTTTGCAGCCCTACCTGTACGGGCGCACCTTCAAGGTGGTCACCGACCACAACCCTCTGAGCTGGCTGCACACAGTGTCCGGAACCAATGGTAGGTTGCTACGCTGGAGCCTTGCCCTGCAGCAGTATGATTTTGCCGTACAACACAAGAAAGGCAGTGATCATGGGAATGCTGATGGGTTATCACGACGTGGCGAACCCGCTGAGGTGCGCATGTCGGATTACCGACAGGTCATGCCTCCGTAGCGCCCTCAAAGGGGGGGAGGTGTGATGAGTGCTGTGCTGGAATTGCTGTCCTCATCTCTTTTTTCTTTTTTTGTACTGCTGAAAGCCCTCCTTCTCTCTGCAGCTCTCATACTTCTCCCTTCCCCCCTGTCAGCCTGCACTCAGGCAGTGTAATGTGAGCTGCCAGTGCTGGAAGTTTTCCCGCTTCACCGCAGGGGTCCTGCATTGTCCGAACACGTGCTTTCTTCCTATAGCAGCCATGTTGGAGTATTCATTCTTTTTTGGTTAATAACACGGTGGGAGCATTCGCTAGAAACACGAACGTCACTGTGTTGAACCATGCGCCGACGGGCATCGTTCCCGTGGTACCGGTGAACCCGTAACTCCAACAGAGCCCGAGAAATGGAATTCTCGGGTGCCCCATGAGCTATGTCACCCAAGTTTGGGTTCATTTGAACCATTATTTCAAAGCAAGACCATTGATAGGTCTGCCATTATTCTGCTAGGTTCACAGAACGAGTTATGAACCTTATGATATTGCAGAGCTCAAACCATAGCTTGCAGCCAGGGGAGGTGGCCAGAGGACCAGCCCTTTTTGTGAGGTCAGAAGCTGACATGCATAAGTCTTACAGTGAAGTTCCTTAGTGGTAGTCTTTCTGCTGGGATGTGCTGAGTAAGAGATCTCCCAATGAACTATGACGTGTGGCTCCTTCCCCCAGCCTGGCTTGCCTGTATATGATCTAACAACCATGTGAGTGAGTTTCATTCTTAATCCTATTTTATTTTATAACTGCATCTGTACATAACGATATTGTCTCAGTTTGTTACATCTTTTATATTATATAAGCATTGCCTGTTTTTAAGGAATAAACCTATAAATTTATTAGTTTGTTTCTCCTGCTCTATAAACGAATTTGCACGTGCCTGAAGCACTACGCTACTGTTTTGGGGTTGCTACGGACCCTCTTGATAAATTGTTCATCAAAAGCCGTAGCTGGTGGCAGCTAAAAGAAAGGGGTGTAAAGTGTTAATCTATTGGGTGACGCTGGCAGTGACGCAGCGGGGTTTATAAGGGTATTGCCTGGCTGCAGCCAGGAGTAATTATAATTCCCTCACTGCAGCGTGCCCAATAGCCAGCACACATCCAAGTGACCCGTCTGGCGAATAATTATCCTAGGTGCAGTTCCCTGACTGACCTGAGGGTAAGGGGGGCGCAGAGAGCTGCAAGTTCCTAAGTGGAAGTGGGATAGTTATAAATCCCTGCAGTTTACTGGGTCGGACGGCAGCAGCAGTCGTGTGTGTGCACGTTCCATCACATGTGGTGGCAGCGGTGGGATCACAAGCCGTGACCCCCGGGCTACCGTGTGGCGGACTGTGTGCCCGTTCATCACATATTGGTGGCAGCGGTGGGATCACAAGCCGTGACCCCCCGGGCTACCGTGTGGC
>JARQOD010000003.1:284410402-284544434 GCA_033576555.1 Oophaga sylvatica | reverse complement strand
TACCTGTTCAAACTCTTGAACTACTCGGTAAACCCCATTCTTTTGGTGTGAAGGGGTGGAGTCAGTGCCTACGTGCAGCTGCTGACACCAATCCTCCAGCTGTTTTGCAGAGCCATTGTCCTCCGCCTGGTTAGACGAGACCAAGGGTTGTGCTGTCTGAATTGCTTTGTTACTGACAGTGAACAGCTTAGCAACGGTGGCATACTGAGGTAGTTTGGCCTCCTCCTCCCCACAATTTAAGATGCGTACAGGTACCCTCCCCTTGCGTACATCAACTACCCCTCTGGCTGTCAGGATGGTGAGCCTACTATCAGAGTACACTGGTTCTACCAGAGCTTGGTAATCTCTTCCTCTGAGGCCTATGGCTGCCCGACACCAAATTAACATTTCACTTTTTGGGGGTATTGCAATGGGGAATGCATCACTCACTCTGACACTGCCAACTTCTCCGCCAGTTAGCTCTACCTGCTGTCTTTGCATTAGGGCCTTGATCGCCTTCTGCAGGACCCGTTGTTCACTGGAACCAGCAGTTTCGGCTACCTGTTGCAACAAAACAATAACCTCGGCAAGACAATTTTCTATCACATTAGTACCTAAGGTCATCATTGGGTTACATTCTTGTCGATCAATGTCTACAATTATCACACCATGGGCTTTTAATTCTACCCGCCCCAACTTAATGGTCACTTTCTTATACCCCTTCTGTGGCAAGGGCTGACCATTGCTGGTGACTACTGTCAGCTCATCAGCTGGGCCGCAAGTAAGATCAGAGTCAGCCTAGTACCGTTTGTAAAGGATATATGGCATAGTTGTCACCTGAGAGCCAGTGTCCAGCAAAGCGTTCATTGGGATGCCTTCAGTCACAACCGGGAGGATGGGTCGTCCTCTGACGTACTTGGCTCCCCAGTTCTGTGGGCCTGGTTGTCTTACTCCTGGGGGTTGGCCCTCTGCCCCAGGGGTTGCTCGTTTAAATAACAGAATCATGCGAGGTGCCCTGCTTTTCCGCAGCGGTGGCAAATAGGACGTCCGTCCTTGTCGCAGCGATCGTTGTCTCTCCTTCTGATCGGCGGGGTCCTCTTCCTCCATCGCCATGGGACGTCATCTGGACTGGAGGCTAACTCTATCTTCTCCTTTTGGGGCACTTGCAAGGATTGCACAGTTTTGGTTAGTGCAGCCACGCTTTTGGTCAGCTCCTGAACCTGCAGGCGCAGCTCTGCTGACGGGTCATCATCCAGGGTCTGTGCATCAGCCTCAGCGAGAGCCTGAGGGAAGGCTGCCACCTCCTGGTGGTATGTCATGGCGGGGGCCTAGGGGACGCTGGACGGCTGACATTTGGTTCATGCAATGCCCGGATAGCCCTGTCTTTGAAGTCTGCAAAACTCAGGTCAGGATTTTCTTGAGCTATGATGCGTAGCTGTGACCTGTGGGTGCTGGACAGGAGTCCCTCAACAAACTGCTCCTTTAACAATCTGTCTCCATCCTGCACGCTGTCTGGGTCAATCTGCTTTATGGCCCGCAGTGCCTCCTGAAGATTAACATAGTCCCATATACTGTCCTGCATCCTCTGTTTGCACCCAAAGAACCTCATTTTTATTTCTGCTGCAGTGCAGGTGTCGAAGGTGCTCCTCAGTTTAGCCAGAATTTGCTTAACAGTCTGTTTATCAGTGCCCTGCCAGGACTTTACTTCTCTTTGCGCTGCACCAGTTAACTGTCCAATGAGAATGTTCACTTTTTGGTTTTCAGACAGGGGGTATACATCAAATAAACTGCACAGTCTCTCCCTGAAATCTCTAAGGGTATATGGCTCCCCTGAGTATTGTGGTAGCCAGGCCGCTTCCGGTATATAGGGCATTGAGAACGGCATTATGAGACTGCTGTGGCAGTCACCAGATCTTGCTGCGCTGTAGGGACTGTGGCTGCGCTGGCCGCTAGGTTCTGAGGTGCTATTGGAGCTGCGGCTGCACCTGACTCTGCACCCGGTGGCGCTATGGGGGCTGCGACTGCGTCCGCCGCTATATCTTCTCCTGCATGAGACATTCTCTCCCCCCCTAGTTAATCTTAGCCAGGCTCTGCGTTTCCACTGGCTTACCATGCTCCGTCGGCTGGATGAGCGGTGCGCTCCGTGATCCCAGGCCTCAGCTCCCTGTGCCCTCTCAGCTGCCGTTTTTTCACGCGCAGCACCTCACTTTTTGGCGCGCTCTCATTCTGGCTCTGCCCACGACGACACGCCTCTCTTCTCTCTGCGCGCCTCACGGCGTTATAACGGCGGCCGCTGCACAAACTTGCAGCAAAGTCTCTGGCACAATTAAACAGTTCAATATAGGCACACAGGACCCGGTGATACCGGGCTACGATATCCTGTTTGTGACGCCAAGATGGATCGCCCGCCAGGGCAGTGGGATACTCGATACCGGGCCGGTGTATTGAAGGGTTGTGTCACAGCGGCGGTGACCCGGTCCGTGGCCCTGGGCGTCCAATGAAAGGGGAATTATTTACAGGGGATGTTATAGTTTGTAGTGTAGGTATTCGTGACGCCACCTGTGGTATCTGGTCAATGGCGACCAGCGCTGTGGTGTAGATCCTCTGGGATAGATGGTGAGATGCAGCAGAGTTGGTACAGTCTCCCACAGGTTAGACTATGGGATCCTAGGGCAGGTAGATGTAGTTATAGGTAGTAATGGTGCTGGGAGATGTAGCTGAGTGCAATGGGTGACGCAGGAAGAAACTGAGAAACAGTCAGTGAGTTGCAGTTTCCAAAGCTTTACTTACAGTTTTGCAGGCAAAGCATCCAGGGCATTGAATACAGGTCGCACTGGAGTAGGTCAGCCTGAAAGCAGTTTAGGATCCCCTTATTACAGGTGGGATGTGAGGTCTCCTTTCTAGCG
This sequence comes from Oophaga sylvatica, assembly GCA_033576555.1. Taxonomy (NCBI): domain Eukaryota; kingdom Metazoa; phylum Chordata; class Amphibia; order Anura; family Dendrobatidae; genus Oophaga; species Oophaga sylvatica. Next base: position 284,541,549 of record JARQOD010000003.1, on the reverse strand, counting down.
CTGTTCTGTGAGGCATTGGCTGCTATAAGCTCCTTCCAAGTCCTCTGGATCTCGCTCTCTCAGTTAAGTGGAACTTCACTCTCATTACATGCAGCTGTAGCCTGCTTCAGGAACTAATCCGTTATGGAGTCTCCGGCTCACTTGTGCTGCTGCTTTGTGGAAGAGTCTTAATGGGAACAGAGAACCTGCCTCCTCTGCCCTCCGGATTCTGCTGCTGGGATTTTACTACACCCTCTCAGCCTCGGACTCCAGGGGTCCGGTCTCTGGCGCTTAGACCTGGGGATGAGCCCTGCTATGGCTTCAGTCCCCAGCTTGTCTCTTCGTCCTCCCTCTCTCGTTCCCTCAGCTAGACTGCCTAAGTCCTCCCCCAGCCAGAATATTCCAGGGTACGCTCCCCTCCAATCAAGTGTTTGAGCTTCCCTTCAGGTCTGGAGTCAGAAAGGTGTTGCATGCTGTTTTACCTGTGAAGGGGTCCCTCTTTGCTTTCAGGCATGATATCACCCTCCCCTGGAGGAAGGCAAGGTCATTGTGGCAACCAAACTCCTGAGGTGCCACACTGAGTCTGGGCACGCTGTGTCTGGGTACGCTGTGGCTAGGGTGACTGGGTCTGGGTCTCTGGGTGTCTGGGTGTCTGGGCCCATAACCTGTTGCACAGCTTCTGAATCCACACCTTTGCAGTAGAAAACTTCACATAGCAGGCTGCATGGGATAACAAGCTTTAACTTCTATCAACATGAGGTAAAGGAAAAATGCACAGTCATTTTAGCATTGCATCAGGAAACAGGAACAAAATCAAAGTGAAACTACAAGTGAGACTATTTCTTATACAATACATTAAACAGAAGGAAACGTTACACAACATCGCCATCTATTGTCAGGTCAGCATAAAGTCCTCCTTTTACTTATAATAAGTCCTAATCTGTTGCATATGCCAACACATCATACACTGGAGCGTCATATACGGGGCAAATTATCCACTGGAGCATCATCCATGGGGCCCATCATACACTGGAGCATTATAAATGGGGCACATCATACACTGGAGCATCACATACGGGGCCCATTATTCACTGGAGCATTATAAATGGGGCCCATTATATATGGAGCATCATACACTGTTTGCATAATTATTAGGCAAGTTGTATTTGAGAGGATTGTTTTTATTATTGAACAACAACTATGTTCTCAATCAACCCAAAAGACTCATAAATATCAAAGCTTAATATGTTTGGAAGTTGGAGTGGGTTTTTTTTAGATTTGGCTTAGGAGGATATCTGTTTGTGCAGGTAACTATTACTGTGCAGAATTATTAGGCAACTTAATAAAAAACAAATATATACCCATCTCACTTGTTTATTTTCACCAGGTAAACCAATATAAACACAAAATTTAGAACTAAACATTTCTGACATTCAAAAACAAAAAAAAAACCAGTGACCAACATAGCCACCTTTCTTTACGATGACACTCAAAAGCCTTCCATCCATAGATTCTGTCAGTTGCTTGATCTGTTTACGATCAACATTGCATGCAGCAGCCACCACAGCCTTCCAGACACTGTTCCCAGAGGTGTAATGTTTTCCCTCTCTGTAGATTTCACATTTTATGAGGGACCACAGGTTCTCTATGGGGTTCAGATCAGGTGAACAAGGGGGCCATGTCATTATTTTTTCTTCTTTTAGACCTTTACTGGGCAGCCACGCTGTGGAGTATTTGGATGCATGTGATGGAGCATTGTCCTGCATGAAAATCATGTTTTTCTTGAACGATACCGGCTTCTTCCTGTACCACTACTTGAAGAAGGTGTCTTACAGAAACTGGCAGTAGGTCTGGGAGTTGAGCTTCACTCCATCCTCAACCAGAAAAGGTCCACAAGTTCATCTTTGATGATACCAGCCCATACCAGTACTCCACCTCCACCTTGCTGGCATCTAAGTCAGAGTGGAGCTCTCTGGCCTTTACTGATCCAGCCTCGGGCCCATCCATCTGGCCCATCAAGAGTCACTCTCATTTCATCAGTCTTACAAAAATCAATCTTAACATATTTCTTGGCCCAGTCTTGACTTTTTATCTTATGTTTCTTGTTCAAAGGTGGTCGTTTTCCAGCCTTCCTTACCTTGGCCATGTCCCTGAGTATGGCACACCTTGTGCTTTTTGATACTCCAGTAACGTTGCAGCTCTGAAATATGGCAAAACTGGTAGCAAATGGCATCTTGACGCTTGATTTTCCTCAATTCATGGGCAGTTATTTTGAGCCTTTTTTTTATCAACACGCTTCTTGCAACCCTGTTGGCTATTTGCCATGAAATGCTTGATTGTTCAGTGATCACGCTTCAAAAGTTTGGCAATTTCAAGACTGCTGCATCCCTCTGCAAGACATCTCATAATTTTTGACTTTTCAGAGTCTGTCAAATCTCTATTCTGACCCATTTTGCCAAAGGAAAGGAAGTTACCTAATAATTAAGCACACCTAATATAGGGTGTTGATGTCATTAGACCACACCCCTCCTCATTACAGAGATGCAAATCACCTGATTTACATAATTGGCAGTTGGCTTTCAAGCCTATACAGCTTGGAGTAGGACAACATTTATAAAAAGGATGATGTGATCAAAATACTAATTTGCCTTATAATTCTGCACCATCATACACTGTAGCATCATCCATGGGGCCCATCATATACTGCAGCATCATATGGAGTCCATTATATATGGAGCATTATATAGGCCCATCATACACTGGAGCTTCATCCATGGGGCCCATCATATACTGGAGCATCATATGGGGTTCATTATTTATGGGCATCATATAGGGTATGGAGCATCATATGGAGCACATATGGGGCCTATTCTGTATGGAGCATTATATGGAGCCCATTCTGTATGGAGCAATATATGGGGCCCATCATATACTGTATGGAGCTTTATATGCGACTCATTATACGGTATGGAGCAATATGTGGGGCTCATTCTACTCTATGGGGACCGTCCTATACTATATGGCACATTTTATGGGGACCATCATACACTATAGCATTATGTGGAGCTCATCATATACTGTATGGAACAGTACATGGGACCAATTATTCTGTATGGAGCAACATATGGGGCTCATTATTCTGTATGGCGCACTATGTGGTGGCCATAATACTGTATGGAGGACTATTCAGTACGGTTTTTGAGCTATTGTAGAATTTAAAATAGATATCAGTCATGTAATGTAAGAAGTGAAGTATTTGTCATTGTACTATACAATATAGGTGTGTTTACTGTCCTCCAGTCCCTGCCGACTTTGCTTCCCCATTGACTTGCATTGGGTTTAGTGTTTCATTCGGACCTCTGACTTTTCCGAAAGTCGGCCGATTTCGTTCGACTCGACTTTTGAGAAAGTCAGGTTTCACGAAACCCGATTCGACCCTAAAAAAGGCAAAGTCGCTCATCTCTAGTATACAGTGCAGGGGAAATTGTAAATCTCCATATATATTTCCGGAGTCACGCACAGACGCTTACAGGCTCAGTATGGATTAGACCAGAATATAAAAAGCAGAAAAAAGGCACTGTATCAGAAGCGTATAGCTGTATACAGTGTAGGGGAAATTGTAAATCTCTGTATATATTACCAGAGTCACACACAGATGCTCAAAGGCTCAGTATGGATTAGCCCAGAATATAAAAAGCAGATAAAGGGTACTGAATCAGAAGCGTACAGCTGTATACAGTGTAGAGGAAATTGTAAATCTCCGTATATATTTCCGGACTCACACACAGAAGCTCACAGGCTCAGTATGGATTAGACCAGAATATAAAAAGCAGAAAAATGATACTGTATCAGAAGCGTCCAGCTGCATACAGTGTAGGGGTAAGTGTAAATCTCCATATATATTTCCGGAGTCAAACACAGACGCTCAGTCAGTATGGATTTGACCAGAATGCAAAAAGCTGAAAAAAGTTACTGTATCAGAAGATACCAGGTGTATATAGTGTAGGGGAGAATTTCAATCTCCCTATATATTTCCGGAGTCACACACAGACGCTCACTCAGTATGGATTTGACCAGAATACAAAAAGCAGAAAAAAGGTACTGTATCAGAAGATACTAGGTGTACTGTTGTGAATTCGCTGGATTCTAAGTTGGAACTCCCTCTGGTTGCTGATGATGATGTTGAAGCTGCGTGGCGGACAGAGGCCCTTCAGCTTAGGATCCAGCTGCGGACGATTGGCAATCTGGGAGTGATGACTGGGGAGATTTAAGGGAGTAACTTTCCCATGATCCTCGCCGGTGATTAATTGTCTCTTCTGGTCCAGTTTGGAAGTCAGCTTGCTGCGGTCTCCTGCAAATTTTCAGATAAGCTATTTTTAGCTTGTTTCTGTGGTTTTGCTTTCATTTGTTTTTCTGCCTTCTGAGAGAGGTCAACCGGGTCCTCCAGCTGGGGCTTGCGCTGGTCTTTGTTTCTCAGTTATCTCTGTTCATTTGTTCAGTCCCTGTTATTTCAGTGGCTGCTAGGTGGCTATATATTCACACCAGAGTTCTGATATAGTGGGGAGAGATCGTGTGGTCTCAGTAGTTTTTGGTATCAGAAGTGTTGGAATATTTCCTAGGGTTTTGCTGGATTGCAGAAAGTATTCTTTTCTGTCCTGTCCTATCTAGACAGTTTTGGGTCCCTGCGTTTGCTTACTCTATTTTCTGCCTGCGTTTGTATTTCATCTTGTCTCACCGCCAAAATATGTGTGGGGGCTACCTATACCTTTGGGGCGCTACTCTGGGGCAGTTAGCTTTACCCTTTTCTATCTTTAGGCTTAGCTAACTCTCCGGCTGTGTCGAGGCGTCTAAGTCATCGTAGGTACATCCCACGGCTGCTGCTAGCTGTGCGGTTAGTTTAGGGGTCTGCAATCCATTAGTTACCAACCTCTCTGGGTGACTGGCTGCCTTGGCTATTTTTGTTACTGTCCTCCTTGGCTACCATATCATAACAGAATCACCAGCCTAACCGTAATCCTAGGGTACTCATAAGTAGGAAAGAATAGTAAAAAAAAAAAAATGTCAGAATTTTTTATATATTTTTTCCTTTTTTTCTCGGAGGGCCGTAGGAGGACTTTTTCTTCAATGGAAATTAAGCATTTGTCCGATCATGTTGAGCAGCTTGCTGCTGAAGTTTGGAGTATTTCTACCTATCTCACTCGGTTGTCTGCTGTAGAACCTAAGATCCCTGTTCCTGATATTTTTTTAGGGATTGTGATGGGGTTGTTTCTGGGGCTCTGCATCGAGAATTTCGGAAGCGTAATAAGTTGTGTTTTTATTGTGGAGACGCTTCTCATACTATTTCCGTATGCCCTATGAGGGGAAGACGTTTTTCACGTTCAAATGTTTTGGGCAATGTACAGTCTAAATTTCTCTTGACTCTTACCTTGATCTGCTCCTTGTCCACATTTTCTGTTCAGGCTTTTGTGGATTCAGGAGCAGCCCTGAACCTGATGGATTTTGACTTTGCCAAACGTTGTGGTTTTCCCATGGTACCCCTGCGGACACCTATTCCTTTACTGGGCATTGATTCAATCCCTTTGGCGGAGAATAAACCCAGTTTTGGACCCAGGTGATAATGCGGGTAGCCCCGGATCACCAAGATAATTGTAAATTTTTGGTGTTGCATAATTTGTATGACATTATTGTGCTGGGTTTGCCTTGGTTGCAGACCCATAATCCTGTTTTGGATTGGAAGTCTGTGTCTGTGGCCAGTTGGGGTTGTCAATGTGTTCAAGGTGATACTCCTGTGTTTTCTACCTCTCCCCAGCCTCAGGAGATCCTCGGCTATTTGGCTGATTATTCTGATGTGTTTAGTGAGAGTAAAGATCCCGCCACACTAAACGATCTCGCTAGCGATCACGATAACGACGCAAGCTAACGAGATCGTTGGTGTGATCGCTTTAAGGTCGCTAGTAGCTGCCAAACTGGACGATCTCATTAACGACGCATCAGCGGTCAGCGATCTCTTTAACGACTTTGGCGGTCGTTGGGACGTGCCACACTGCATGTATTGTGAAAGATCACGACCTCGATAGGCGTGATTGAGCGCAACCTTTTCCACGCCCCTCAGCATAGATTGGTGGTCACTATTTATGTCATGAATGTTTGTCACAACTCTTACTTTGTGATTGGATGACCGCGTCATAAAAGACGACGTATCAGCGCTCCTTTCCATTGCTCTTGAGCAGAAGCGGTTCTTTCAAATCTACAGCATCGTTCCAGTGCGTCCTGCTAGCCTTTGTAGCTACTGCGATCCAGTTTGTGCCACTATTGCGTTTGCTGCGATCCAGTCTACGCCGTTGATTTTTTCTGCGATCCAGTCTGTGCCTCTATTTCATTTGCTGCGATCCAGTCTGTGCCTCTTGCATTAGCTGCGATCCAGGCTGTGCCGTTATATTTTCTGCGATCCAGTTTGTGGCGCTATTGCGTTTCCCTATTTTTTATTTTTTATTTTTTCAGGATCACAAACAAGTCTTGTAAGGTAGGTATTTTTTTGTCACATTTAATTTTTATTTTTTTTAAAATGTTACAGATCCATTTTTAGATCCAGCTGTTGTTAACCATTGTCGTCCATTTTTTTTTTTTTTTTTTTGCCATTGTTTTGTTCTGGCGCGCCCACCACCACCATTTTATGATCCCAGCTCTGCCATTGTTTACTCCAGCTGCGCCCACAACCACCATTTTGTGATCCCTGCTGTTTTTACCATAGTGGTCCATCTATGACTTTTATTTAGCTCTGCCATTGTTTTCTCCTGCTGCCCCCACCACCACCATTTTATGATCCCTGCTGGTTTTACCGTAGTTGTCCATCTATGATTTTTAGTTTGGTCTGCCATTGTTTTCTCCTGCTGCACCCACCACCACCATTTTATGATCCCTGCAGGTTTTACCGTAGTTGTCCATCTATGATTTTTATTTGCTCTGCCATTGTTTTCTCCTGCTGCACCCACCACCACCATTTTATGATCCCTGCTGGTTTTACCGTAATTGTCCATCTATGATTTTTAGTTTGGTCTGCCATTGTTTTCTCCTGCTGCACCCACCACCACCATTTTATGATCCCAGCTCTGCCATTGTTTACTCCAGCTGCGCCCACAACCACCATTTTGTGATCCCTGCTGTTTTTACCATAGTGGTCCATCTATGACTTTTATTTAGCTCTGTCATTGTTTTCTCCTGCTGCGCCCACCACCACCATTTTATGATCCCTGCTGGTTTTACCGTAGTTGTCCATCTATGATTTTTAGTTTGGTCTGCCATTATTTTCTCCTGCAGCACCCACCACCACCATTTTATGCTCTCTGCTGGTTTTACCGTAGTTGTCCATCTATGACTTTTATTTTGGTCTGCCATTGTTTTCTCCTGCTGTGCCCACAACCACCATTTTATGTTCCCTGCTGTGTTATATGTTGTAGGCTATGTAAGCATTTTATTTAACCATTCTGCCGTTCTCACATAATCCTTTTTTTATTACAGATGGCCGATAAGCATGAATTTCTGCGGGAATTCATAGAGATGTACCGCTCGATGCCTTGCCTGTGGAAAATAAAGTCGGCTGATTACTGCAACAGGCTAAAAAAGAAGGACGCCTACCAAAAACTGGTGGAGCTGTGCAAGAACTGTAACCCCGATGAACCAGCGGATGAGTCATCGGTGAAAAAACGTATTCAGGCCTTCCGCACAGTGTACAAAAAAGAGTTAAATAAACTCCAAAATTCGACAAAATCTGGAGCCGGGGCCGAGAAGAGACCAAGGGACCAAGAAGTACCCAGACAAGTGACATCCATGTTGGATCTAGACCCGGTGATCCAGCCGGACACCCCTGTCATACATGTAAGTACCTTTGTATTAAAACACATTTTAATGTACATGCCAAAGTGGACTTGAAATTAAAAATAGTATTGTGAAATGTAGATAAAATGGCAGAATATATCCCTTCATGTACTGAGAATTTATGTAGCTCAATGGTTGAGGCCTATCCATTTACAAGTGTCGTTTTCACATTTTTGCTGTATATGGGTGTTATAGTGTGAAGATAAATTTCTTTGTCTTTACAAGTGTCGTTTTCACATTTTTGCTGTATTTGGGTATAGTGTGAAGATAAATTTATTTTTCTTTGTGATTTACCATTTGTTTTTTGTTCATGCAGGACACAGAAGAGGCTGTCTCCACACCTCCTACTGAAGAAGACAGTATGGCGTTGATCCAAGACGGAAAAGTAGTTGAGCCACCATCCTCATCTGTGCGGAGCCGGCTTTCACTTTCTGGCAGAAAAAGGAAGGCTCCCACCTCGGCTACTCCAGAATTGGTTGAAATTGCCAAAAAAGTGCTTATGGCGGAAAAAGACCAAACAAAAATAACTGGCTTTGCTTACTTCGCTAATGAGAAGCTGCCAACACTGGATCATGTACAGCGGATTCATGCAGAGAGACTCATGTTTGAGGTCCTGACTCAAGCGTCATTAGGAAACCTGGATAACAATTATGTCGTCATGCCAAGACCGCAGTACCCGCAATACTCATGGCCGCACAATCCGGTGCCGAACCCAATTGGGATAAATCCACCAAACCAAAACGTTGGTGCTCCCCCTTATTTTTATACACCGCCGAGGCAACGTGGTAATGGCAACGATCCATCTTACCAGCAGTTGTAGTTTTTAAAATTTTTTACAAAAGTTTTTTTGTTGTCTATATTTTTTTTACATTGTTACCTTTTTTAATAAAAATCTTATTTATTTAATGAATTGTGGTCTTTTATTCTTATTAATGTCAACCATTTTGTTGACAACTATTAAAAATTTGTATTTTTATTACATCTACTTGTCACACACGGGGTCATGGGAGTACCAGCAGTCATAGGAGTTCCATCATAGGGTAAAAAATGAAATGAAAAAAATTTAAAAAATTAACAACATTTCTTTTAAAGGCCCCTGGTCACACTAGCACTAAAACCTTATACTAAAAAATAATACAACACACCTGCATAGATAAACGTTAAATATATAATATATATTTGCTTCATATATATATATATTTTTTTTGTAAATAAATAAAATTTAAATAAAAACACAATAACATAATAAAATAAAAAATTATAAACAAAATATATACAAAATTCAAAATAATTAAAAAAAAAAAAAATTACTGTGGGCCCCGCATTCAGCCACAAGCCTCTCCAGCATCACCCCGTGGTGATGCAGAGCTCCCATGGCAGTGTGCATCGCTGACACCGCACTGTTCATTGCCGCCATCAGCCGGCGGTGTGACACCAACAGGTCCTGGGCAGTTGGGATTTCTGTGGAGGTAAAGGTAACAGTTAATCAGGGAATTCTGTTGCAACATCAACATGTACATGTTACATGTTTGTTAACACTTACGGTTTTCCTCAGAGGACCCGCTTACTGCCCACCCAGAACCTGTTGGTCCGCCGGCTAGGGAAACACAGAAAAAAAAATTATATCACAACAGCCATTACACATAAGACCTAACAAAGTTCTCAAACTTGTCTGAAGCTTATATAATGTGCGTTAATTACCTGATGGGGAGCCTGCATCCGTGTCACGGGGTGACACTGGAGAGAAGCCATATGAAGGTGAAGGGCTGGAAGACCACAAATCACGAGGGGGGGTTGATGCAGCCGAAGGGGTTGAGAGGAAAGGTGATGATGGTGGTGGAGGGGTAGCCGGGGAAGGAGATGATGGAGGTGGAGGTGTAGCTGGGGACGGTGGAGCAGCTGGAGCTGGTGATGGTGAAGGTGGTGCTGTAAATGAAATATACAATTCAGACTCCCCATTATCATCATCATTGCCTGCCCATTATCATCATCATTGCTCCCTCATCATCATTGCCTGCCCATTATCATCATCATTGCCTCCCCATTAATATCATCATCATCATTGCCGTCCCATTATCATTGCCTCCCCATTAATATCATCATCAGCATTGCCTTCCCATTATCATTGCCTCCCCATCTCATTATCATTGCCTCCCCATTAATATCATCATCATTGCCTTCCCATTATCATTGTCTCCCACTAATATCATCATCATCATTGCCTTCCCATTATCATTGCCTCCCCATCATCATCATCATCGCCTCCTCAACACCATCACTGCCTCCCCCACCCACCACCATCACACATACAGCACCGCAGGCAGCACTTTCTCACATACACACAGGCAGGCCACACACACACGCAGGCACACACACACACACACACACTGATACACACAGAGCTCGGAGCTGCGGCAACGGTGGCACGGGAGAGGTAAGTATTGCGCTGGCTTCTGCCGGGGCCCTGAGCAAGCGGGGGGGGCCCAGTGGCGGCGCTGACACCGCTAACGGGCGCCGGGGTGCCCGACGGCGAGTGTGCCACCCTGCCTGCTCAGGGCCCCGGCACGTGCCCGGGTGCTGACGCCGGCCCTGACTGGTACTCCCGTTACTGCCAGTACTTCCATCTATGCCTGTAAACCCCCTCATGACTGGTACTCCCATCACTGCCTGCCCTATCACTGCCGGTACTCCCATCACTGCGGGCATTGATATAGGTAGATAACCCACAAAACATAACCTCTCCAGATACCCTCATCAATACTCACTCAGAGGCCTGCGTAACTGGGCCCGGATGCTGGCGACCCTCTCGCGGGAGCGGTAGCGAAGGTCCGCCAGCTTCTTGCGGATCTGGGTGGTGGTCCGCTGTACTCCAAAGCGCCTTGCCAGGCCCGCCGGATTTTCTGCAGGCATACCTTATTGTGGCGCATAGGATGCGCCACAGGTAGCCTGCAGTCATAGCCCCACAGGTCCGTTTTTTTAATTAAAAAACGGACTTCCGCCTCTGTCCACTTTGCCCCGCGCTGTCTCGCCGCCATTTTAAACAACAACGCATTGGGGGACGCTAGCGCCATGACGTCACAGCGTGCGTACGTACATGTGGCCGCACTCGCGACGCAAAACATTTTTGCGATCGCAAAGTGACCGCAGCAGCCATGTGCCCAGCCAAGCACAGATATGAGATGCCGTTGCGATCGCAAGATGATGTTTCCAAGCTAGGCGATTACAATGGCGTCTCATATCTGTGCAGATGGGGCACCATGTGAGAGTCGTCACCTTGCGATCACAGTGGCGTTGCATATCTGTGAATAGCTGGGGCACCATGCGAGAATCGTCACCTTGCGATCACAGTGGCGTCGCATATCTGTGAATAGCTGGGGCACCGCGTGAGAATCTTCACCTTGCGATCACAGTGGCGTCGCATATCTGTGATTAGCTGGGGCACCATGGTAGAATCGTCACCTTGCAATCGCAGTGGCGTCTTGCGTCGGATTTGAGAACGCAAGTGTGACAAAGGTTTCCCCTGGTGAATGTTGACCTTTACCTCCCAAATTTTTTCTTTATTTTTATCACAATTTTTTAATCTTTCATATATGACTAAAAATATATATTATATATTTAAACTTTATATATGCAGCTGTGGTGTATTATGTGTTATTTTTAATTATAAGGTTTGAACGCTAGTGAGACCATGGGCCTTTAAAATAATTGTAAATTTTTGAAATTTTTTCTTTTTATGTTTTTAACAATGAACTCCTATGACTGATGGTACTCCCATGACCCCGTGTGTGACAAGTAGATACAATGTAAAAAAAAAATATAGACAACAAAAAACATTAGAAAAGATTTTAAAAACTACAGGTGCTGGTAACATGTCTCGTTGCCATCCCCATTACTCCCTCCCCACATCTCACCCATCATTATCCCTTCTCCCATATTGGTAAAATAATTGAAAAAAAACACGAATGCATTTTTAAAATAAATTTTTTTTATTATAAAAAGATTGTTAAAAAAAGACAAAATTCTCAAAAGCAAACTAGATATGATGCTGCCAACTCACTGCACCAGGCCCATTAAAGTAATGGCAGTACTTGTCTCGGCCGGCCTTCGCATCGTCCTTGCTCCTGCCTTGATTGACAGGTTGAAGGCCTGCAATAGCGGGATCATTGTCACGCCATTCTCCAAGCACCACGTCACCATTGCTGTCTGAGTCCATGAAGCCTGGCGGACTGTAAGTACCAGCATCGCGTTTTCGTAGAAAATTGTGCAGCACACAACAGGCCAGCACAACAGAGTCTATCGATTCCAGCTTCATGTTGATTGGAGTGTGGAAAACCCTGAAGTGATTGGCCATTATGACGAAGGCATTCTCCACAACGCGCCGTGCCCTAGACAGTCTGTAGTTAAAAATCCGCCTTTCCCCTGTCAAAGTCTTTTGTGGATATGGTTTCACAAGATGCTCAAAAGGGGGAAGGCTTCATCGCCCACAAACACAAAGTTTAGGTTGGCGGTGGTGTCCATGTTGGTTGGCAAGTTAAGTTTATTATTCAACAACCGTTCACCAAAACTTGTGTGCTCCAAAACGCCACCGTCAGAAACCCTTCCATTAATGCCAACATCAACGTTAATAAATTCATAGTTGGCATTAACAAGGGCCATGAGGATCATGCTGAAGTAGCCCTTGTAATTATGAAAATAAGATCCGCTTTTGGCTGGTTGCGTGATCCGCACATGTTTGCCATCCAAGGCACCACCACAGTTTGGGAACTACCAAATCCTTTCAAAATCAGAGGCAATAATTTGCCATTCCTTCACTGATTTTGGAAAAGGCATGTAGCTCCGTAAACTGCGGACGATGGCGTTGCATGTCTCCGGAATTAGTACGCCAAGCAGCGATCGAGAAACTGCAGCAGAAAATTGCAAATCCTTCATTGAACGTCCGGTTGCCAGAAATCGCAGCGTTACTGCCAAACGTTCCTCTGCTGAAACAGCTGCACGCATCCGGGTATCCTGCCGTTCAATGAGTGGCCTCACACATTCCAGTAGGAGCTTGAATGAATCCTCCGACATCCGTAGATAATTCCGGAAATCCTGCGGATTCTTCTCCTGCAACTCCCTCACTAGATGCATGTGGGTGAATTTGGACCTCTGCTCCAGCCATTCTCTGGTCCACATGCGACGCTTTCGTTTGGAACGCCTCTCTTCCACCCGCGCCTCTTCTTGTCGATCTGCCTCCATTGATAATGCAACTGCCACAATCACACGCTCCGCGGTGGACAGGTTCATTATGTGCAACCTGTACTGTAAAGAAGAGAAAAGTTAATTACTAATTAATTACTATTACTAAAGTGTTTAAACAAAATAAAATAAAGAATAAAATAAAAAATATATAACAAAAAAAAAAAAAAGGTTTGTTAACTTTTCAGTTCACATTTAAAATACAGTTTACAAATGCCTAAAATGGTGGGGGGTGTAAAATAAATAAAGCAGACGAAAAAAAAAATAAGGTCAAAAAACGTATTAAACAACATCACAAACAATATGTACCTTGAATCCAAATATCCTGAAGATCCAAATCCAAATGGAAAAGATGAAGCGCTCTAGCGACTCAGACAAGATTGCAAAACCCACCACTGCGCCACAAACAGGATCGCAAAACTCCGACACATTATACTATCCTCGCAACAACGCACAAAGCACCGTTGGAGTCACCCACAAAGCGCTCTGGAAACAATGGATGGGGGCGCAGTTATTATAGCTGAGGTGATGTTGTGGTCATCAATCAGAGCTGAAGGGCATTAACTAAAGAAAACCCAGTCCCGCCTGCGCCGCTGACTAGTGCGTCGCCAACGAGGTCGCACATCGTTCACAAAAGGTGCCAAACACAGCGATTCAGGCTCACCAGCGGGAGACCAACGATCAAAAAACGGTCCAGAACTCTAGTGAACGATCAACGACATCACAGCAGGGGCCACATCGTTGCTACATGCCACACACAACGACGTCGCTAACGAGATCGCTAAATAGTGACGTATTAGCTATGTCGTTAACGATCTCGTTAGCGATCTCGTTTAGTGTGGCATACCCTTAAGTCTGCGTCCTTGCCTCCTCATAGGAGTTATGATAGCACGATTGAGTTGGTGCCCGGTTGTAAATTTCCCAAGGGTCGGCTCTTCAATTTATCTGTACCTGACCATGATGCTATGCGATATTATATCAAAGAGTCATTGGAGAAGGGTCATATTAGACCTTACTTTTCACCCTTGGGTGCTGGCTTTTTCTTTGTGGCCAAAAGGGATGGTTCATTGAAACCATGCATTGACTATCGTCTCCTTAATAAGATCACTATTAAATATCAGTATCTATTAACCCTGATTTCTGATTTATTTTCCCGAGTGAAAGGTGCTAGTTGGTTTACCAAGCTTGACCTTAGGGGGCGTATAATCTTATTCGCATTAAGCATGAGGATGAATGGAAGACGGCGTTTAATACCCCTGAGGGGCATTTGAGTACCTAGTGATGCCTTTTGGGCTCACTAATGCCCCTTCCATCTTCCAATCTTTCATGAACGATATTTTCCGGGATTTTGTGGATAAATTTCTGATCTTCTATTTGGATGATATTTTGATTTTTTCTAATGACTGGGATTCTCATGTGGAGCATGTTCGGATGGTGTTCCGTATTTTGAGAGAAAATGCTTTGTATGTCAAGGGATCAAAATGTCTCTTTGGCATACAGAAGGTTTCGTTTTTGGGATTCATTCTATCTCCGTCCGCTATTGAAATGGACCCAGTCAAGGTTTAGGCCATTTATGATTGGGTTCAGCCCACTTCATTGAAGGTTTTTCAGAGATTTTTAGGTTTTGCTAATTTTTACAGTAAATTTATAAGTAATTTTTCTGGTATTGTGAAACTACTGACTGATTTGACCAAAAAGGGCTCTGATGAGGTAAATTGGTCTCCAAAGGCAGTTTCGGCTTTTCAGGAGCTTAAGCGGAGATTCACTATTGCTCCGATTCTGCTTCAACCTGATGTTTCTCTCCCATTTCAGGTGGAAATAGATGCTTCTGAGATTGGGGCAGGAGCCGTTTTGTCCCAAAGGGATCCTGTAACCTCTAAGATTGACCCTTGTGCCTTCTTCTCTGAAAGTTTTCCCCAGCTGAACGTAATTATTATGTGGGGAATCGGGAATTATTGGCTATGAAGTGGGCGTTCGAACAGTGGAGACATTGGTTGGAGGGAGCCAAACATCAAGTTGTGGTCGTCACTGACCACAAAAACTTGCTCTATCTCGAATCAGCCAAGCGATTGAATCCTAGACAGGCTAGGTGGGCCTTGTTTATCCACGCGTTTTAACTTTGTGGTCTCCTTTCTCCAGGGTACTAAGAATGTTAAGGCGGATTCCCTCTCTAGGAGTTTCCTTGCGGATTCTCTTGATGTGACTGAGCCTACGGCCATTCTGAAGGAGGGTGTGGTTCTTACCGCTTTCTCACCCGATTTGAGACTGGCCCTGGAGCAATTTCAGGGGGATAAACCTGAACGATGCCCTGCAGAGAAATTGTATGTCCCAGACCAATGGAGGAAGAAAGTAATGTCTGAAGTTCGTTGCTCTGCGTTGGCTGGTCATCCCGGTATTTTTGGTACTAGAGATTTGGTGAGTCGGTCCTTTTGGTGGCCTACTTTATTTCGTGATGTCAGGAATTTTGCGCAATCCTGTGGGACTTGTTCTCGGTTCAAACCCTGCTCTCGCTCTAGTGGATTGTTAATGCCACTGCCTGTACCCAGGAGGCCATGGACCCATATCTCTATGGATTTTATTTCCGACCTCTCTGTCTCTCAGAGAATGACTATTATCTGTTATGTATTGGTAGCTGAGGAGGCAGGAGCAAAATACCGCATAGGCAGCCTAACACCAGAGAGGTTGGAAACAAATAGGTTGCATACCCCTAAACTAACCGCACAACTAGAAGCAGCCGTGGAGCGTACCTACGGTGGTCCTAGACGCCACGGCACAGCCGGAGAGATAGCTATCCCTGAAGATGGAAAGAGGAAAGCTAATTGCCCCGGAGTAAACCCCAAAAGAGTAGGAAGCCCCCAAACATATAATGGCGGTTAAACAAGATGAAAATATGAACACAGACAGAAAATAGATTGAGCAAATGCTGGGGCCCAAAACTGACTAGATAGGACAGCACAGGAGAGAATACTGTCTGCAACCCAGAAAAACCCTAGGAAAAACACTTCTGAATCCAAAAACACTGAGACCACATGGTCTCGACCATCTATATGAGATCTCTAGTGTGGACACATAGCTGCCCAGCAGTAAAATATCACAAGAACTGAGCAAATGAACAAATACAAAAAACGAACGGAGACCAGCCAAAGCCCCCCAAGGGGGACCCGGCTGAAGACAAAAAGCAATGCAGCAAAAAGCAAGGAATTCAAACCACAGTAAAAAAAACTGAAAGGGACTTCTCTGAAATCAAGCAGGAGACCGCAGGAAAGCAAGCTGAATTCCAACCTAGACCAGGAAGAACAATTGAGCCATGCTTCTTGGCCACAAAGAAAAAGCCGGCGCCCAAGGGTGAAGAGGATGGTCTGATATGACCCTTCTCTAAAGACTCTTTGATATAAGATGGCATAGCCTCATGCTCAGGTACAGCTAAATTAAAGAGCCGACCCTTGGGAAATTTACAACCGGGTACTAAGTCAGTAGCGCAATCATAACTCCTATGAGGAGGTAAGGATGCAGACTTACTCTCACTAAACACATCAGAAAAATCAGTCAAATAGTCAGGGACATCTTGAGACTGGGGGGAGGCAGAAAAAACATCTGCATTTGTATTTCATCTTGTCTCACCGCCAATATATGTGTGGGGGCTACCTATACCTTTGGGGCACTACTCCGGGGCAGTTAGCATTCCCTTTTTCTATCTTTAGGCTTAGCTAACTCTCCGGCTGTGTCGAGGCGTCTAGGTACGTCCCACGGCTGCTTCTAGTTGTGCGGTTAGTTTAGGGGTCTGCAATCCATTAGTTACCAACCTTTCTGGGTGACTGGCTGCCTTGGCTATTTTGTTACTGTCCTCCTCGGCTACCAAATCTTAACAGTGTATAAAGTGTAGGGGAAAATTTCAATCTCCGTATATATTTCCGGAGTCACACACAGACGCTCTCTCAGTATGGATTTGACCGTAATACAAAAGGCAGAAAAAAGGTACTGTATTAGAAAATACCAGGTGTATATAGTATAGGGGAAAATTTCAATCTCCGTATATATTTCCAGAGTCACACACAGAATCTCACTCAGTATGGATTTGACCAGAATACAAAAAGCAGAAAAAAGGTACTGTATCAGAAGATACCAGGTGTATTTAGTGTAGGGGAAAATTTCAATCTCCGAATATATTTGTGGAGTCACACACAGACGCTCTCTCAGTATGGATTTGACCGTAATACAAAAGGCAGAAAAAAGGTACTGTATCAGACGATAACAGGTGTATATAATATAGGGGAAAATTTAAATCTCCGTATATATTTCCAGAGTCACACACAGACGCTCACTCAGTATGGATTTGACCAAAATACAAAAAGCAGAAAAAAGGTACTGTATCAAAAGATACCAGGTGTATATAGTGTAGGGGAAAATTTTAATCTCCGTACATATTTCCGGAGTCACATACAGACGCTCTCTCAGTATGGATTTGACCGTAATAAAAAAAAGGCAAAAAAGGTACTGTATCAGAAGATACCAGGTGTATATAGTGTAGGGAAAAATTTAAATCTCAGTATATATTTTCGGAGTCACACACAGACGCTCACTCAGTATGGATTTGACCAGAATACAAAATGCAGATAAAAGGTACTGTATCAGAAGATACCAAGTGTATATAGTGTAGGGGAAAATTTGAATCTCCGTATATATTTCTGGAGTCACACACACACGCACTCTCAGTTTGGATTTGACCGTAATACAAAAGGAAAAAAAAGGTACTGTATCAGAAGATACCAGGAGTATATAGTATAGGGGAAAATTTAAATCTCCGTATATATTTCCGGAGACACACACAGACGCTCACTAAGTATTGATTTGACCAGAATACAAAAAGCAGAAAAAAGGTACTGTATCAGAAGATACCAGGTGTATATAGTGTAGGGGAAAATTTTAATCTTCGTATATATTTCCAGAGTCACACACAGACGCTCACTCAGTATGGATTTGACCGTAATACAAAAGGCAGAAAAAATGTACTGTATCAGTAGATACCAGGTATATGTAGTATAGGGGAAAATTTAAATCTCCGTATATATTTCAGGAGTCACACACAGACGCTCACTCAGTATGGATTTGACCAGAATACAAAAAGCAGAAAAAAGGTACTGTATCAGAAGATACTAGGTGTACTGTTGTGAATTCGCTGGATTCTAAGTTGGAACTCCCTCTGGTTGCTGATGATGATGTTGAAGCTGCGTGGCGGACAGAAGCCCTTCAGCTTAGGATCCAGCTGCGGACGATTGGCAATCTGGGAGTGATGACTGGGGAGATTTAAGGGAGTAACTTTCCCATGATCCTCGTCGGTGATTAGTTGTCTCTTCTGGTCCAGTTTGGAAGTCAGCTTGCTGCAGTCTCCTGCAAACTTTCAGATAAGCTATTTTTTGCTTGTTTCTGTGGTTTTGTTTTCATTTGATTTTCTGCCTTCTGAGAGAGGTCAGCCGGGTCCCCCAGCTGGGGCTTGCGCTGGTCTCTGTTTCTCAGTTATCTCTGTTCATTTGTTCAGTCCCTGTTATTTCAGTGGCTGCTGGGTAGCTACATGTTCACACCAGAGTTCTGATATAGTGGGGAGAGATCGTGTGGTCTCAGTAGTTTTTAGTATCAGAAGTGTTGGAATATTTCCTAGGGTTTTGCTAGATTGCAGAAAGTATTCTTTTCTGTCCTGTCCTATCTAGACAGTTTTGGCCCCTGCGTTTGCTTACTCTATTTTCTGCCTGCGTTTGTATTTCATCTTGTCTCACCGCCAATATATGTGTGGGGGCTACCTATACCTTTGGGGCGCTACTCTAGGGCAGTTAGCTTTCCCCTTTTCAATCTGTAGGCTTAGCTCACTCTCCGGCTGTGTCGAGGCGTCTAGTGTTGTGTTTTGGTAGCTGAGGAGAAAAAGCAAATACGGCAATACACCAGAGAGGCTGGAACCTATTGAATTGCAGTAACCTGAACTAACCACACAACTAGAGGTAGCCATGGAGAATTCCTACGTTGATCCTAGACACCTCGTCACAGCCTGAGAGATAACTACACCTAAAGGCAGAAAGAGGAAAGCTATCTGCCCCGGAGCAGATCCCCAAAGAAAATAGGAAGCCCCCGAACATGTAATGGCGGTTAGACAAGAAGAAGCACGGACACAGACAGAAAATAGAATGAGCAAACACTGGGGCCCAATCTGTCTAGACAGAAAAGTACAGGAAAGGATTCTCACTGCAATCCAAAAAAACTCTAAAAAATACCAACTCTTCTGATTGCAAAAACACCTGAGATCACACGATCTCTACCACCTAAATCAGATCTCTGGTGTAACAAAACTAAGCCGCAGCCACTGAAAAAACAGGAAAAAGCAAATGAACAAATAACAGTGGCTTCAGATAAACTGAGAGGAGCAAAAGTCCCCGGAGGGGACCTGGCTGATCTCCACAGAAGTGCAGGGAACTATGCAAAAAGCAAGCACAAAAATAAAAGCAGAAAATATCTTATCTGATCGCAGAAGATGCTTGCAAGACTCAGCAAACTTCCAAATGAACCAGGAACCACAATTGAGACAAGAACAATTGATCACCGGCAACCCTCATGGGAGGGAACCTCCCTTATATCAGACCAGTCCGTGATCCCAGATAGCCATTCCTCGCTGAAAGGTTCAGTACTGTCTGTAACCACCAGAGGGAGCCTCTGCTCAGAAACCATCTCTAGCACATTCATAACAGTACCCCCCCTTGAGGAGGGTCACCGAACCCTCACCTTTGCAACCAGGCCGATCAGGATGAGCTCGGTGATAGGCACGGATCAGTCTCCTAGCATGGATGTCCGAAGCAAACACCCAAGAATTGTCCTCCTGACCATAATTCTCCACTTAACCAAATACTGGAGTTTCTGTCTAGAAAAATGAGAATCCAATATTTTCTCAACCACATACTCCAGATTGCCCTCAAACAAAACAGGGTCAGGAGGCGCAGCCATAGGAACCACTGGCTCGACAAACCTCTTCAATAAGGACTTGTGGAACACGTTATGGATCTTAAATGTCCCTGGAAGAAGCAAACGTAAGGAAACAGAATTAAGAATCTCCATGATCTTATAAGATCCAATGAACCTAGGCTTAAACTTTGGAGATGCAACCCTCATAGGGATATTTCTTGAGGACAACCAAACCAAGTCCCCCACTTTAAACCGAGGACCATCAGTCCTATGCCGGTTGGCAAACCATTGGGCCTTCTCCTGAGAGAGAGACAACCTCTCCACTACCTGGTCCCAAATCTGCTGCATTCGCTCCACAACAGAGTCAACACCCGGACAGAATGAAGCCTCCGCCTGTCCCGAAGAAAATCGAGGGTGAAACCCAAAATTGCAGAAAAATGGAGACATCAAGGTGGCAGAGCTAGCCCTATTATTAAGAGCAAACTCAGCCAAAGGCAAAAAAGAGACCCAGTCATCTTGATCAGCAGGCACAAAACATCTCAAATAAGTCTCCAAGGTCTGGTTTGTTCTCTCGGTTTGTCCATTGGTCTGAGGATGAAAAGCAGAGGAGAAAGATAATTGAATACCAAGTTAGAACAAAATGTCCTCCAAAATCTGGAAACAAACTGGACTCCTCTGTCAGACACAATGTTCTCCGGAATGCCATGTAACCGAACCACGTGCTGAAGGAACAAAGGCACCAATTCAGAGGAGGAAGGTAACTTAGGTAATGGCACAAGATGTATCATCTTGGTCATTCTCTGAGAAACAGGGAGGTCGGAAATAAAATCCATAGAGATATGGGTCCATGGCCTCTTGGGCACAGGTAATGGCATTAACAAACTGTGGCGCTTCCCACGGCTGTGGGGCGCCGGGACATGGCATAGCTTGCCTAGCTAGCCAATGCTCCCACGCCGCCAGTCCACGACGACGTGAGGCATGGGTCCCAGATGATAAGAGAATGTGGACCCACTGGACCACGGAGGGAGACCCGGGCCTGCCCGGACTAGGGAAGGGCAGCGACCGGGATCCATGGCAGCTGAGCATGTGGGCAAGGTGGCGACCTGCAGGACTAGACAACACTGCACAACTTCAGGTAAGAAGAAACATAAAGTTTACTTAAAGAAACACAGTACATAAACAGAACATAAGACCGGACTCCCAATTCCGCACATCAGAGAAGGGTACACGACTCAGAATCACTGACGAGTGTTGGAGGACATCACGGGTAGATGCAGTCCAGGGTTATCTGGCACGGGCATACTTGGACGGCCTCTCTCTCAGGCCTTAGGCGTAGCACAGGCTCAGCAGGAGAACATCAGACACCGACCTCAGACAGACTTCAGACGATGGCGGGGTCATCACGGGTTGATGAAGTCCAGGATCATCTGGCACGGGCATACTAGTATGGCCTCACTCTCAGGCCTCGGGCGTAGCACAGGCTCAGCAGGAGAACATCAGACACCGGCCCAGGACGAACGTCAGACGATGGCGGGGTCATCACGGGTTGATGAAGTCCAGGGTCATCTGGCACGGGCATACTAGGACGGCCTCTCTCTCAGGCCTCAGGCGTAGCACAGGCTCAGCAGGAGAACATCAGACACCGACCCAGGACAGACGTCATCACAGGGTAGACCAAGGAGGAACCAGCAGGACAGGCAGGTTGTCACGGCAAGTGACCAAGGCAGTCTCTGGGACAGGCAGGTTGTCACGGCTAGTGACCAGGGCAGTCTCTGGGACAGGCAGGTTGTCACGGCAAGTGACCAGGCAGTCTCTGGGACAGGCAGGTTGTCACGGCTAGTGACCAGGGCAGGTAGGTTGTCACGGCAAGTGACCAGGGCAGTCTCTGGGACAGGCAGGTTGTCACGGCAAGTGACCAGGCAGTCTCTGGGACAGGCAGGTTGTCACGGCTAGTGACCAGGGCAGGCAGGTTGTCACGGCAAGTGACCAGGCAGTCTCTGGGACAGGCAGGTTGTCACGGCTAGTGACCAGGGCAGGCAGGTTGTCACGGCAAGTGACCAAGGCAGTCTCTGGGACAGGCAGGTTGTCACGGCAAGTGACCAGGCAGTCTCTGGGACAGGCAGGTTGTCACGGCTAGTGACCAGGCAGTCTCTAGACAGGCAGGTATATACGACCTGATATGGTGGAGCCTCCAGGTAGGCTGCAGTCGGATGGCAGATGATCGCTCCCAGGTGAGCAGGCAAGAGCCGGGGATCTCTGCAGATGATGTCCGAACTTCCGGATGGAGCTGCAGTCGGATGGCAGATGATCGCTCCTAGGTGAGCAGGCAAGAGCCGGGGATCTCTGCAGATGACGTCCGAGCCTCTGGATGGAACTGCAGACGGATGGCAGACAGGCAAACCGACAGGTAACAGGCAGGTAACTGGAATCAGGAGCTGATGGCTGAAACAGAGTTAGACTGCACAGGAACAACCGGGACACGGATTGGATCTCAGGGAGTCAGGAACACAGACAGGAACATGGATTGGATCTCAGGGAGTCAGGAACACGGACAAGAACATCAGGAACACGGATTGGGTCTCAGGGAGTCAGGAACACGGACAGGAACATGGATTGAATCACAGGAACACGGACTGGAACACAGGCCTCGGACTCCGGACATCTGGCACCGATCAGCAGGCTCCGGACATCTGGCAATGATCGGCAGGATCCGGACATCAGGCAGGAAGGATAGGATCCGGACATCTGGAAGTGGTCGTCGGACATCGGACATCAGGCCATGGTCATCAGGCATAGGATCCGGACATCTGGCAGCGACCTGAAAAGGAACCCCAGCGGTCTGGTGCAAGCCCCGCCAGGCTCAACGGGAGCTGGCCGGGGATTGCACAGAGGCTGAGCACAGAGTAACAGAAACTCAGCACACACCGGACTCCTTCTTCCAAGAAGAACTCAGGTTATATAGCAAGGATTCACAGTCACTGGCACAGGGTTCTGGACACAGCAGGATTTCAGGAACATAACACAAAGGACACAGTTCAGACAGTCAGGTACAGGATGCGATCCAAGATCAGGGGTTCAGGTAATTAGACACAGCAGGAACAGGCCTGGATATACAGCCTCCAGGAACGGCGATCTGGGTAATCAGCCCCCAGCATAGGCGGAAACACAAGACACAATTCAGACATTCAGGTACCGGGTTTGATCCAGGATCAGGGAACAAGACACAACAGGAACAGGGAATCAGCTCTCCAGAGCTGATCAAATTCAGAGCAGGAGCTGAACACACAACCACATACGGCTAGGTTCAGGGATTCAGTGTGGATTCAATGTGAAGCTCTGGCAACGCCCACTAGGGCTGGGGAACTTTATATATGAGCTGCTTCACAGCGATAGGCTGGAGCAGTAATTCTAGTAAACACCCAATCCACATAAAAGCAGGACAGGTGTGGGCCGCGCCCCCTATGCAGAGCCAGACAGCACAACACAGAGGGAACCCAACAATGGCTGCTGCCAACTACGCAGTAAGTCATGCACCACTGCAGAGGACTTTGCAAGCTACGGACGGCTTTCACAGCAAGTCAGGAACCGCACATGCGGGCGGTCATGCAAAGCAGCGGAGCCACTCACGCAAGTACGGGTACGCAGCAGAGCCGGGAACTGAGCAGCATCCATATAGGTAACAGACAACAGTATCCCAGCTGGTTAGGGGAAAGGAGCAAAAGGGTTAATGCAAAAAACATGCAGAGTAACGCTGGAAAACAAAGTACAGACAATACCAGCGTTACAGTATCCCCCTCCTCAGGCCCCCTCTTCTGAAGACCCAAGTAAAAAAAAATTCCCCAGAAAAATTCACTTGGGTTTGGCGGTAAGTCCCATAGTTCACAATATGGCAGCAGAGTTAATAGCTCGAAAAGTCCGAACCGCTGACCAAGCGGGGATCGAGCCATCTAGTCCACTTACCCTGTGGGGACCAAGTAGTCTAGTTCGCACATCAGGTGGAGCTTGGAGAAAGTCCTGCAGACCGCACATGCTCAGCGGAGTCCATGGCCAGAGCTTTCTGTGGCGCTTCCCACGGCTGTGGGGCGCCGGGACATGGCATAGCTTGCCTAGATAGCCAATGCTCCCACGCCGCCAGTCCACGACGACGTGAGGCATGGGTCCCAGATGATAAGAGAATGTGGACCCACTGGACCACGGAGGGAGACCCAGGCCTGCCCGGACTAGGGAAGGGCAGCGACCGGGATCCATGGCAGCTGAGCATGTGGGCAAGGTGGCGACCTGCAGGACTAGACAACACCGCACAACTTCAGGTAAGAAGAAACATAAAGTTTACTTAAAGAAACACAGTACATAAACAGAACATAAGACCGGACTCCCAATTCCGCACATCAGAGAAGGGTACACGACTCAGAATCACTGACGAGTGTTGGAGGACATCACGGGTAGATGCAGTCCAGGGTTATCTGGCACGGGCATACTTGGACGGCCTCTCTCTCAGGCCTTAGGCGTAGCACAGGCTCAGCAGGAGAACATCAGACACCGACCTCAGACAGACTTCAGACGATGGCGGGTCATCACGGGTTGATGAAGTCCAGGATCATCTGGCACGGGCATACTAGTATGGCCTCACTCTCAGGCCTCGGGCGTAGCACAGGCTCAGCAGGAGAACATCAGACACCGGCCCAGGACGAACGTCAGACGATGGCGGGGTCATCACGGGTTGATGAAGTCCAGGGTCATCTGGCACGGGCATACTAGGACGGCCTCTCTCTCAGGCCTCAGGCGTAGCACAGGCTCAGCAGGAGAACATCAGACACCGACCCAGGACAGACGTCATCACAGGGTAGACCAAGGAGGAACCGGCAGGACAGGCAGGTTGTCACGGCAAGTGACCAAGGCAGTCTCTGGGACAGGCAGGTTGTCACGGCTAGTGACCAGGGCAGTCTCTGGGACAGGCAGGTTGTCACGGCAAGTGACCAGGCAGTCTCTGGGACAGGCAGGTTGTCACGGCTAGTGACCAGGGCAGGCAGGTTGTCACGGCAAGTGACCAGGGCAGTCTCTGGGACAGGCAGGTTGTCACGGCAAGTGACCAGGCAGTCTCTGGGACAGGCAGGTTGTCACGGCTAGTGACCAGGGCAGGCAGGTTGTCACGGCAAGTGACCAGGCAGTCTCTGGGACAGGCAGGTTGTCACGGCTAGTGACCCGGGCAGGCAGGTTGTCACGGCAAGTGACCAAGGCAGTCTCTGGGACAGGCAGGTTGTCACGGCAAGTGACCAGGCAGTCTCTGGGACAGGCAGGTTGTCACGGCTAGTGACCAGGCAGTCTCTAGACAGGCAGGTATATACGACCTGATATGGTGGAGCCTCCAGGTAGGCTGCAGTCGGATGGCAGATGATCGCTCCCAGGTGAGCAGGCAAGAGCCGGGGATCTCTGCAGATGATGTCCGAACTTCCGGATGGAGCTGCAGTCGGATGGCAGATGATCGCTCCTAGGTGAGCAGGCAAGAGCCGGGGATCTCTGCAGATGACGTCCGAGCCTCTGGATGGAACTGCAGACGGATGGCAGACAGGCAAACCGACAGGTAACAGGCAGGTAACTGGAATCAGGAGCTGATGGCTGAAACAGAGTTAGACTGCACAGGAACAACCGGGACACGGATTGGATCTCAGGGAGTCAGGAACACAGACAGGAACATGGATTGGATCTCAGGGAGTCAGGAACACGGACAAGAACATCAGGAACACGGATTGGGTCTCAGGGAGTCAGGAACACGGACAGGAACATGGATTGAATCACAGGAACACGGACTGGAACACAGGCCTCGGACTCCGGACATCTGGCACCGATCAGCAGGCTCCGGACATCTGGCAATGATCGGCAGGATCCGGACATCAGGCAGGAAGGATAGGATCCGGACATCTGGAAGTGGTCGTCGGACATCGGACATCAGGCCATGGTCATCAGGCATAGGATCCGGACATCTGGCAGCGACCTGAAAAGGAACCCCAGCGGTCTGGTGCAAGCCCCGCCAGGCTCAACGGGAGCTGGCCGGGGATTGCACAGAGGCTGAGCACAGAGTAACAGAAACTCAGCACACACCGGACTCCTTCTTCCAAGAAGAACTCAGGTTATATAGCAAGGATTCACAGTCACTGGCACAGGGTTCTGGACACAGCAGGATTTCAGGAACATAACACAAAGGACACAGTTCAGACAGTCAGGTACAGGATGCGATCCAAGATCAGGGGTTCAGGTAATTAGACACAGCAGGAACAGGCCTGGATATACAGCCTCCAGGAACGGCGATCTGGGTAATCAGCCCCCAGCATAGGCGGAAA
Source organism: Oophaga sylvatica (assembly GCA_033576555.1). Taxonomy (NCBI): domain Eukaryota; kingdom Metazoa; phylum Chordata; class Amphibia; order Anura; family Dendrobatidae; genus Oophaga; species Oophaga sylvatica. The sequence goes on along the minus strand of JARQOD010000003.1, from coordinate 284,515,180 downwards.
CACAAGACACAATTCAGACATTCAGGTACCGGTTTGATCCAGGATCAGGGAACAAGACACAACAGGAACAGGGAATCAGCTCTCCAGAGCTGATCAAATTCAGAGCAGGAGCTGAACACACAACCACATACGGCTAGGTTCAGGGATTCAGTGTGGATTCAATGTGAAGCTCTGGCAATGCCCACTAGGGCTGGGGAACTTTATATATGAGCTGCTTCACAGCGATAGGCTGGAGCAGTAATTCTAGTAAACACCCAATCCACATAAAAGCAGGACAGGTGTGGGCCGCGCCCCCTATGCAGAGCCAGACAGCACAACACAGAGGGAACCCAACAATGGCTGCTGCCAACCACGCAGTAAGTCATGCACCACTGCAGAGGACTTTGCAAGCTACGGACGGCTTTCACAGCAAGTCAGGAACCGCACATGCGGGCGGTCATGCAAAGCAGCGGAGCCACTCACGCAAGTACGGGTACGCAGCAGAGCCGGGAACTGAGCAGCATCCATATAGGTAACAGACAACAGTATCCCAGCTGGTTAGGGGGAAAGGAGCAAAAGGGTTAATGCAAAAAACATGCAGAGTAACGCTGGAAAACAAAGTACAGACAATACCAGCGTTACACAAACCACTAGAGCAAGAGCAAGGCTTGGAGCGAGAGCAAGTCCCACAGGACTGCACAAATTCCCTGACATCACGAGACAAAGTAGGCCACCAAAAGGACTGACTCTCCAAGTCTCTGGTACCGAAAATCCCGGGATGACCAGTCAACGCGGAACAATGAACCTCAGACATCACACTCTTCTTCCACTGGTCTGGGACAAACAATTTCCCAATAGGGCAGCGCTCAGGTTTATCCTCCTGACACCCTTCCAGAGCCAGTCTCAAATTGGGCGAGATGGCGGAAAGAACTACACCCTCTTTCAAAATAACAGCAGGATCAGATAACTCAGGAGAGTCTGCAAAGAAACTCCTCGAGAGGGTATCCGCCTTAACATTCTTAGTGCCAGGAAGAAAAGAAACCACAAAATTAAAACGTATGAAAAACAAGGCCCACCTGGCCTGTCTAGGATTAAGTCGCTTGGCTGATTCGAGATAAACCAGATTCTTATGGTCCGTGAGGACCACCACCTGATGTTTGGCTCCTTCCAGCCAATGTCTCCACTCTTCAAAGGCCCACTTCATGGCCAATAACTCCCGATTACCAACGTCATAATTACGTTTAGTTGGAGAAAATTTTCGAGAGAAAAAGGCACAAGGGTTACTCTTAGAGGTCTCTGGATCTCTTTGGGACAAAACGGCACCTCCCCCAATTTCAGAGGCATCAACCTCCACCTGAAATGGTAGAGAAACATCAGGCTGCCGTAGAACAGGAGCAGAAGTGAATCTCTGCTTAAGTTCCTGAAACGCAGAAACTGCCTCAGAAGGCCAATTCACCACATCAGAACCCTTTTTGGTCAAATCAGTCAATGGTTTAACAATACCGGAGAAATTACCAATAAATTTAGAATAAAAATTGGCAAAACCCAAAAATCTCTGAAGAGCCTTTAATGAAGTAGGTTGGACCCAATCACAGATGGCCTGAACCTTGACCGGGTCCATTTCAATAACAGACGGAGACAAAATGAATCCCAGAAATGAGACCTTCTGTATGCCAAAAAGACACTTTGATCTCTTCACATACAGTGCATTCTCTCTCAAAATCTGGAACACAGTCCGAACATGTTTCACATGAGAGTCCCAGTCATTGGAAAAAAATCAAGATATCATCCAAATAAACAATCAGAAATTTATCCACAAAATCCCTGAAAATATCATTCATGAAGGATTGGAAGACGGAAGGAGCATTAGTGAGCCCAAAGGGCATAACAAGGCACTCAAAATGCCCCTCTGGGGTATTAAACGCCGTCTTCCATTCATCCCCGTGCTTAATGCGAATAAGGTTATACGCCCCCCTGAGGTCAACCTTGGTAAACCAACTAGCACTTTTCACCCTGGAAAACAGGTCAGAAATCAAGGGTAACGGATATTGATACTTCACAGTGATCTTATTCAAGAGACGATAATCAATACACGGCCTCAATGAACCATCCTTTTTGGCCACAAAGAAAAAACCGGCACCCAAAGGTGAAGAGGATGGTCTGATATAACCCTTCTCCAATGACTCCTTGATATAAGATTGCATAGCATCGTGTTCAGGTACAGACAAGTTAAAAAGGCGACCTTTAGGAAATTTACCACCAGGCACTAATTCAATAGCGCAATCATAGCTCCTGTGAGGGGGCAAGGATGCAGATTTACTTTCACTAAATACATCCGAAAAATCAGTCAAAAAGTCAGGAACATCCTAAGACTGGGGAGAGGCAGAAAAAACAGGAGTGTCAGCATTAACACATTGGCAGCCCCAACTGGTCACAGACACAGATTTCCAATCCAAAACAGGATTATGAGACTGTAACCAAGGGAAATCTAGTACAATAATGTCATGCAGATTATACAGCACCAGAAATTTGCAACTCTCCTGATGATCTGGTTCAACCCTCATTATCACCTGAGTAGAAAACTGGGGTTTATTCTCCGCCAAAGGGGTAGAATCAATGCCTAGTAGGGGAATAGACTTCTGCAGGGGTATCATGGGAAACCCACAACGTTTGGCAAAGTCAAAATCCATCAGGTTAATAGCTGCTCCTGAATCAACAAAAGCCTGAGCAGAAAATGTGGACAGGGAGCAAATCAGAGTAACAGTCAACAGAAATTTAGTCTGAACACTACCCAAGACAACTGAGCGTGCAAAACGTCTTCCCCGCTTAGCGCAGACTGAAATAGCATGAGAGGCGTTACCACAGTAGAAACATCACCCATTGCGCTTTCGAAACTCATGACGCTGTGCCCCAGAAGTCACTCTATCACACTGCATGGGCTCAGAAGCTGGCTCACAAGGCAACACTATCTCACGCATACCTCTGCGCTCACGCAAACGTCTGTCAATTTGAATAGCCAATGACATGGAATCATTGAGACCAGAGGGAGCAGGGAATCCCACCATAACATTCTTTACATTCTCTGACAGCCCCTTCCGAAAAAGGGCTGCCAAAGCATCATCATTCCATTTGGTCAGGACTGCCCACTTTCGGAATTTCTGACAGTACAACTCAGCGTCTTCAAGACCCTGATTTAATGCCAACAAGGTTTTTTCAGCTTGATCAGTGACATTAGGTTCTTTGTACAATAACCCCAGAGCCAGAAAAAATACATCAATATCATTCAAAACAGGATCCCCAGGTGTTATGTTTCGGTAGCTGAGGAGGACAGGAACAACAGCAGGGCAGCTGAACACCTGAGATGTTGGTAACTGATGGGTTGCAGATTCCTAAACTAACGACACAACTAGAGGTAGCCGTGGAGCATTCCTACGTTGATCCTATACGCCTCATCACAGCCTGAGAGATAACTACACCTAAAGGCAGAAAGATGAAAGCTATCTGCCCCGGAGCAGATCCCCAAAGAAAATAGGAAGCCCCCAAACATATAATGGCGGTTAGACAAGATGAAAATACAAGCATAGGCAGAAAATAGACTGAGCAAACGCTGGGGCCACAAGCTGACTAAATAGGATAGGACAGGAGAGATTACTTTCTGCAACCCAGAAAACCCTGCAAAAATCCAACAATTCTGATTACAAAAATACTGAGATCACACGATCTCGCCACCCGCTAAATCAGATCTCAGTGTGAACAAAAACCAAGCCGCAGCCGCTGAAAAAACAGCAAAAAGCAAATGAGCAAATAACAATGGCTGCAGAAAAACTGTGAGGAGCTCAGGCCCCAGGAGGGGACCTGGCTGACCTCCACAAAAGTGCAGAAAACAATGCAAAAAGCAAGCACAAAAAGAAAAGCAAAAAATATCTTATCTGAAAGCAGGAGATGCAGGCAGGACTCCAGCAAACTTACAAATGAACCAGGAACCACAATTGAGACAAGAACAATTGATCACCGGCAACCATCATGGGAGGAAACCTCCCTTATATCAGACAAGTCCGTGATTCCAGATTGCCACTCCTCACTGAAAGGTTCAGTACTGTCTGTATCCACCAGAGGGAGCCTCTGCTCAGAAACCATCTCTAGCACATTCATAACACCCAGGTGTCAGGGAAAAAGCCCAATCCTGAGGGTCGCCGCGCAGGAGAGAATGACAATTTGAACCTGCTGTGCTGCGTTCCCTGAGGACTTAGGCTTTAAGGCTAAAAACAACTTACAGTTATTTTTGAAATTCAGAAATTTAGCCCGATCCCCCAAAAACAAATCTGGCATGGGAATCCTAGGTTCCACAACCGGCAACCTAGCAAGATAGGTAGCAATACTCCGAACCTCAGTGGCAAGCTGATCCACACAGCCAGACAACTGTGCAAACTCCATTGAGAGAAAAAAAAAATCCTCCTCAGCACCCAGAGAAAAAGAGGGAAAAAATGCAACAAACAGGAAAAAAAAATCTCTGACAACTTTTTTTTTTTTTTCTTACCACACTATTTTTCCCTTCTGTGAGTACCATATAATTTTCAGTTCGGGCCGGTGACACTGTTGTGTTTTGGTAGCTGAGGAGAAAAAGCAAATACGGCAGTACACAGCCACAGCCACAGCCTGAGAGATAACTACACCTAAAGGCAGAAAGAGGAAAGCTATCTGCCCCGGAGCAGATCCCCAAAGAAAATAGGAAGCCCCCAAACATGTAATGGCGGTTAGACAAGAAGAAGCACGGACACAGACAGAAAATAGAATGAGCAAACGCTGGGGCCCAATCTGTCTAGACAGAAAAGTACAGGAAAGGATTCTCACTGCAATCCAAAAAAACTCTAAAAAATACAAACTCTTCTGATTGCAAAAACACCTGAGATCACACGCTCTCTACCACCTAAATCAGATCTGTGGTGTAACAAAACTAAGCCGCAGCCACTGAAAAAAACAGGAAAAAGCAAACGAACAAATAACAGTGGCTTCATATAAACTGAGAGGAGCACAAGCCCCCAGAGGGGACCTGGCTGACCTCCACAGAAGTGCAGGGAACTATGCAAAAAGCAAGCACAAAAATAAAAGCAAAAAATATCTTATCTGATAGCAGAAGATGCATGCAAACTCAGCAAACTTCCAAATGAACCAGGAACCACAATTGAGACAAGAACAATTGATCATCGGCAACCATCATGGGAGGGAACCTCCCTTATATCAGACCAGTCCATGATCCCAGATTGCCATTCCTCGCTGAAAGGTTCAGTACTGTCTGTAACCACCAGAGGGAGCCTCTGATCAGAAACCATCTCTAGCACATTCTTAACAGTCTAGGTCATCGTAGGTACGTCCCACGGCTGCTTCTAGCCGTGCGGTTAGTTTAGGGGTCTGCAATCCATTAGTTACCAACCTCCCTGGATGACTGGCTGCCTTGGCTAATTTTGTTACTGTCCTCCTTGGCTACCATATCGTAACAGAATCAAAGGCCTAACCGTAATCCTACGGTACTCATAAGAAGGAAAGAATAGTAAAACAAAAATAAAAAGGTTGTCAGAATTTTTTACATATTTTTTCCTCTTTTTCTCGGGGGGCCGTAGGAGGACTTTTTCTTCAATGGAAATTACGTATTTGTCCGATCATGTTGAGCAGCTTGCTGCTGAAGTTTGGAACTTTAAGAATTATTGTAAATTGTTTTTTGCCTTGAAACCTAATTCCTCAGGGAACTCGTTGCAGTAGGTTAAAATTGTCATCTCCCTGTTGCGCGGCGACCCTCAGGATTGGGCATTTTGACTGACACCTGGCTTATGGATAGAAAACAAAGGGTGGTTATTAATGGAGCACACTCGGACTGGGTCACGGTTAGCAGTGGGGTACCACAGGGGTCAGTATTGGGGCCGCTTCTCTTTAACATATTTATTAATGACCTTGTAGGGGGCATACAGAGTAGTATTTCAATATTTGCAGATGACACTAAACTCTGCAGGGTAATAAATACAGAGGAGGATAATTTTATATTACAGGAGGATTTATGTAAACTAGAAGCTTGGGCTGATAAATGGCAAATGAGCTTTAATGGGGATAAATGTAAGGTCATGCACTTGGGTAGAACAAATAAGATGTATAATTATGTGCTTAATTGTAAAACACTGGGCAAAACTGTCACTGAAAAAGACTTGGGTGTATGGGTGGACGACAAACTCACATTTAGTGGCCAATGTCAGGCAGCTGCTGCCAAGGCAAATAAAATAATGGGATGCATTAGACGAGGCATAGATGCTCATGAGGAGAACATAATTTTACCTCTATACAAGTCACTGGTGCGACCACACTTAGAATACTGTGTGCAGTTCTGGTCTCCGGTGTATAAGAAAGACATAGCTGAACTGGAGCGGGTGCAGAGAAGAGCGACCAAGGTTATTAGAGAACTGGGGGGTCTGCAATACCAAGACAGGTTATTACACTTGGGGTTATTTAGTTTGGAAAAACGAAGGCTTAGGGGTGATCTTATTACAATGTACAAATATATGAGGGGACAGTACAAAGACCTTTCTAATGATCTTTTTACTCTTAGACCTGTGACGGGGACGAGGGGGCATCCTCTACGTCTGGAGGAAAGAAGGTTTAGCCATAATCACAGATGCAGATTCTTTACTGTAAGAGCAGTGAGACTATGGAACTCTCTGCAGTCTAATGTTGTAATGAGTGATTCCTTACTAAAATTTAAGAGGGGACTGGATGCCTTTCTTGAAAAGTATAATATTACAGGCTATATTCACTAGTTTCCTAGATACAGCGTTGATCCAGGGAGCTAGTCTGATTGCCGTATGTGGAGTCGGGAAGGAATTTTTTTCCCCAATGTGAAGCTTACTGTTTGCCACTTGGGTTTTTTTTGCCTTCCTCTGGATCAACATGTTAGGGCAGGTTAGGATAGGATATGGGTTGAACTAGATGGACTTAAAGTCTTCCTTCAACCTTAATAACTATGTTACTATGTTACTATGTATCCTGTTTTGTCTAATGTTGATGCATTTTTTCAGGCTCTGGGCTTATTGTATGATGAATCTAATGTGATTGATCAAGCTGAGAAAACCTTATTAGCATTGAACCAGGGTCAGGAAACAGTAGAATTATATTGTCAGAAATTCCGAAAATGGGCAGTCCTTACTAAATGGACTCACGGCTCTTTTTTGGAAAGGGCTGGCAGAGACAGTAAAAGATGTTATGGTGGTATTTGCTGTCCCCTCGGGGCTCAACGATTCTATGTCTTTAGCTATTCAAATTGACCGACGCTTGCGTGAATGTAAAACTATGCGGGAGGTGGTGTTGCCTTTTGAATGGGCCTCTGAGCCCATGCAGTGTGATGGGGTTGTTTCTGGGGCTCTGCATCAAGAATTTCGGAAGCGTAATAAGTTGTGTTTTTTTTTTGTGGAGACACTTCTCATACTATTTCCGTATGCCCTATGAGGGGAAGACGTTTTTCACGCTCAAATGTTTTGGGCAATGTACAGTCTAAATTTCTCTTGACTCTTACCTTGATCTGCTCCTTGTCCACATTTTCTGTTCAGGCTTTTGTGGATTCAGGAGCAGCCCTGAACCTGATGGATTTTGACTATGCCAAACGTTGTGGTTTTCCCATGGTACCCTGCGGACACCTATTCCTTTACTGGGCATTGATTCAATCCCTTTGGCGGAGAATAAACCCCAGTTTTGGACCCAGGTGATAATGCGGGTAGCCCCGGATCACCAAGATAATTGTAAATTTTTGGTGTTGCATAATTTGCATGACATTATTGTGCTGGGTTTTCCTTGGATGCAGACCCATAATTGTTAGAACCCTCGTTGGGTTTTGTTTCACTTTGCTGGTCACATGACCTTTTTACCCTATTTAGTCTGGTTCCGCCCTTCTGGCCTTGCTGAACTTCATTGTATTATCTACTCTTAAGCTAGCCGGGTGCTTAGGTGCCTTACTCTGTCAGTTTTGCTAGATCTTAGTATCTCTTAGTATTTGTTTTCTGTTTTATTTTTCCCTGCTACACTTTCTGTTAGGAGGTGTCCACCTTTTCGCCCAGTCCCTAGATCTTGTATGGATTCCTCCCTCGCAACTATAGGTCTTCGTTCAGACTAGCTGAGGACTTTAGCGGGTCTGGTCGCAGGATCAGGTCCCCCGTTACATCGTAGGGATCCAGCTCAGTCCTATTGTAGGGACAGAATTCCCACCTTTCCTTAGTGCTTGTAGCAGATCATAACAGTAAGTCCAGCCAAAAAAAAAAAAAAAAAAATCTCTAAGGAAAGATTTTCTGTTTTCCATCATGGTGTCGGTTCAGGATTTGGTTCAGCGCCTGCAGGGACTTTCTCTGGAGGTGGCTGAGATAAAGCAACACGTGAGTAGTTGTTCTGGAGCACATTTCGTGGAGCCAAAGGTATGTTTACCTGATTTATTTTTTGGTGAACAACAAGATTTTTTTTCTTTTAAAAATGCTTGCTTGTTGTATTTCCGTTTGAGACCCAGATCCTCTGGTGAGGAATCACAGCGCATAGGGTTCATAATGTCACTTTTGCGCAAAGAACCTCAGGATTGGGCCTTTTCTCTGCAGCCTAGTGATCCATGCTTTATATCAGTGGATAGTTTTTTTTCTGCTTTGGGGTTGTTATATGACGATCCGGATCGTGTTTCATCAGCTGAGACAGAATTGAGACGTTTGAGACAGGGATCAGGTAATGTGGAGAAATATTGTACTCACTTCAGAAGGTGGTCCACACAGGTGGGCTGGAACGATTCAGCTTTGAAAAGTTTATTTCTTGCAGGGTTAAGTGAAAGGGTTAAAGATTTGCTGATTGCTTATCCTATACCTGGTAACTTGCAAGAGGCTATGCAATTAGCCATACGGGTGGATAGGAGACTGCGTGCAAGGGTTAATGAGAGTAAATCTGCCTTGTCAGCTCCAAGTTTGGAGAAGGAATGTACTGACATTGCAGAGCCGATGGAAATTGGAGCAATGACACTTCACTCTCGGGGAAAAAGAACGCAGATTTGCTAAGGGCTTGTGTTTCTACTGTGGTAAATCGGAGCATTTTATTAAGAACTGTGTACTTCGAATGAATAAAGAGAGAAAAAAAAATGAGGTCAGTTTCGCCCGTATAGCTTGTTTAAACAATAAAGGTGTCTTTCTTTCTGCTACCACTGCTGTTGAGGAGGAATTAATGGAGTTTCGGGTATTTGTGGATTGTGGTTCAACTCTCAATGTGATTGATGGGAAATTTTTGGAAAAACTAAAATTAAAACCCAAACTTCTGTCTTCCCCTATTAATGTGGTGTCTGTGGATGGTTCTCACTTGAAAAATGTTACTCACCATATCTGTGAATTTCCTCTTACTATTAATGGTGTTCATCAAGAGAATTTGGATTTGGTGGTTTTGAATAATTTGCCCTCACCGGTGATTTTGGGGTTACCCTGGTTAAAATTGCACAATCCGGTACTGGATTGGTCTACCAATGAAATTAAGTCCTGGAGTCCCAATTGTTATGACAAGTGTTGTAACGGGCGTATTGCTGCTGTAGTTAAGGGGGAGTTACCTGTACCTATTCAGGATTTTTGGAAAGTTTTTTCTGATAAAGAATCGCAGGTATTGCCTCCTCATAGAGATTATGATTGTGCAATTGAATTTGTCCCTGGAGCGACTCTTCCTAAAAGTCGCTTATTTAATTTGACTATTCCTGAGAGAAAGGCTTTGGAGGAATACATACAGACAAGCTTGGCAGCCGGTCACATTAGGCCTTCCAAGTCTCCTGTGGCGGTTGGATTTTTTTTGTTAAAAAAAAGGACAGCGGTTTAAGGCCTTGTCTAGACTTTGGTGATATTAATAAGATTACTGTACGCAATCCTTACCCACTGCCATTGATTCCTGATTTGTTTAACCAGTTAGTGGGGGCCAAGTGGTTCTCGAAAATTGATCTTCGAGGGGCATACAATTTCTTGCGCATGAAGGAGGGGGATGAATGGAAGACTGCGTTTAACACTCCACTGGGTCATTTTGAGAATCTGGTCATGCCTTTTGGACTTTCCAGTGCTCCGGCATTTTTTCAGAATCTTATTAATGACATCCTTAGACCTTTGATCGGCAGAAGTGTGGTTGTGTATTTGGATGACATTTTGATTTATTCACCGGATTTGGAGTCTCATTGGAGGAGTGTGCGTGAAGTATTACAGTTACTGAGTGAAAAATATTTAGACTTGAGAGTCCTCAGTGGTTGATACCTTTTAATGGCTAACTGAAAAGATGGTAACAAATTGCAAGCTTTCGAGACTACTCAGGTCTCTTCATCAGGCATAGACTAATACAACATCTGAAGAATCACATATTATACACAGTTACTGAGTGATAATTCACTTTTTGCCAAACTAGAAAAATGTGAGTTCGCTGTACAGAGACTTAGTTTTTTGGGCTACATTGTCTCCAGTGAAGGTTTTGAGATGGACCCGGTGAAAGTGCAAGCTGTGCAGGAATGGCCTAGACCTATTGGTGTGAAATCTATACAGAGGTTTTTGGAGTTCGCCAATTATTATAGAAAATTCATAAAAGATTTTTCTGTGATTGCCAAACCTCTGACCGATCTCACCAGGAAAGGTGCTGATGCGGTTCAGTGGACTACTGAGGCCATTGAGGCTTTTGTGTTGCTAAAGGAGAGGTTCAGCTCTGCTCCCATCCTTACGCAGCCTGATGTGACTAAACCATTTTTGGTTGAGGTTGATGCTTCTTCTGTGGGGGTCGGCGCGGTGTTGTCTCAGGCAAAGTCGGATGGAGTACATCCCTGTGCTTTTTTTTCAAAGAAATTTTCTGAGTCTGAACTAAGTTATGATATCGGTAATCGGGAATTGTTGGCAATTAAACTCGCATTTGAACACTGGCGTCATTTTTTGGAGGGAGCGGAATTTCCCGTTCAAGTCTTCACCGATCATAAAAATCTGATCTACCTTGATGCTGCCAAACGCTTGAATGCCCGTCAGGCTAGGTGGGCACTGTTTTTCTCACAGTTTAATTTTACCGTTACTTACATCCCAGGTACTAAAAATGTTAAAGCTGATGCTTTGTCTCGCAGCTTTTCTCCTATGGTGGGTACTGAGGAGGAGGAGGAAACATCTTGCAAGAGGGGGTTGTTATTGCTGTTTTGGACTCCGTGCTGGAAGATGAGATTCTTAAAGCACAGGAGAATGCCCCATCTAACACGCCGCATGGGAGGTTGTTTGTGCCTGGTACCCTGAGGAGAGATTTGTTTGATGAATGTCATGACTCTCGGTTGGCAGGTCATCCTGGAATCTCTGAGACCAAGAGACTTGTGGGTCGCAGTTTTTGGTGGCCAGGATGGCAGAAGGAAGTCATTAAGTGGGTGCGTCAATGCACTGTGTGTGCTAGATCTAAGTCTTCTCATACTCCTGCTGCGGGGTTGTTTTGCCCTCTGGAGGTCCCTAGTGCACCTTGGACACATTTGGCTATGGACTTTATTACTGACCTTCCCCCCTCTGAGGGTTTCACTGTCATCTGGGTGGTCGTGGACCGTTTTAGCAAGATGTGTCACTTGGTTCCTTTCATCAAACTGCCCTGCGCTAAGACTCTCGCTAAGGCCTTTGTCAAGGAAATAGTCAGACTACATGGTGTTCCTACTGACATTGATTCCGATAGGGGACCTCAGTTTGTGGCTCGTTTTTGGCGCGCCTTTTGTGACAGGTTGGGAGTTCATTTGTCGTTTTCATCCGGATATCATCCGGAGTCTAATGGCCAGACAGAAAGGAAAAACCAGGATGTTGAGCAGTTCTTGCGTTGTTTTGTGACTGATAATCAAGAGGGGTGGTCTGAGTTTCTGCCACTTGCTGAGTTTGCTCTTAACAACCATACATCCGCTTCTGCTGGTTGTTCGCCTTTTTTTTGTTGTACTGGGAGACATCCGTCGTTTGGGTCATTTTCCAAGTTGGGATCGGCTGTACCTGAAGAGGAGAATTTTTCTGGTCTTTTGGAGAGAGTTTGGACTGATGTGCGTGGTAATCTTCAGGAGGCTAACAAAAGATCCAAAGTGTATTTTGATAGAAAACGACAAGAGGTTTTGTTTGCTATTGGTGACATGGTTTGGTTGTCCTCTAAGAATCTGCGCTTGAGGATTCCGTCTAAGAAATTGGGTCCCAAGTTTGTAGGGCCCTTTAAGGTGCTTCAGGTTATTAACCAATCTGCTGTTAAGTTGGAGCTTCCCACCTCCTGGAAGATTAATCCGGTGTTTCATGTTTCTCTCTTGAAAAAAGCTGAGGTCTCAGATGGAGACGTCTCGGCCACTGTTCCCCTGGTGGTGGAGGACGGGCAATATGAGATTTCCCGCATCCTAAATTCTAGACGGTATAAGGGGAGTTTACAGTACCTCGTCTCTTGGAAGGGTTATGGACCCGAGGATAACTCATGGGTGAGGGCGGATGATGTTTCTGCGTCTAGACTTGTCAGAGCGTTTCACAAGAGGTTTCCGGATAAGCCTAAGTCCTAGGGGATCCGGAGGATCCTCTTAGAAGGGAGGGTACTGTTAGAACCCTCTTGTTAGGTTTTGTTTCACTTTGCTGGTCACATGACCTTTTTACCCTATTTAGTCTGGTTCCGCCCTTCTGGCCTTGCTGGACTTCATTGTATTATCTACTCTTAAGCTAGCCGGGTGCTTAGGTGCCTTACTCTGTCAGTTTTGCTAGATCTTAGTATCTCTTAGTATTTGTTTTCTGTTTTATTTTTCCCTGCTACACTTTCTGTTAGGAGGTGTCCACCTTTTCGCCCAGTCCCTAGATCTTGTAGGGATTCCTCCCTCGCAACTATAGGTCTTCGTTCAGACTAGCTGAGGACTTTAGCGGGTCTGGTCGAAGGATCAGGTTCCCCGTTACATCGTAGGGATCCAGCTCAGTCCTATTGTAGGGACAGAATTCCCACCTTTCCTTAGTGCTTGTAGCAGATCATAACAATAATCCTGTTTTGGATTGGAAGTCTGTGTCTGTGGCCAGTTGGGGTTGTCAATGTGTTCATGGTGACACTCCTGTGTTTTCTACCTCTCCCCAGCCTAAGGAGATCCCCGGCTATTTGGCTGTTTATTCTGATGTGTTTAGTGAGAGTAAGTCTGTGTCCTTGCCTCCTCATAGGAGTTATGATTGCGCGATTGAGTTGGTGACCGGTTGTAAATTTCCCAAGGGTCGGCTCTTCATTTTATCTGTACCTGAGCATGATGCTATGCGATATTATATCAAAGAGTCATTGGAGAAGGGTCATATTAGACCGTCCTCTTCACCCTTGGGTGCCGGCTTTTTCTTTGTGGCCAAAAAGGATGGTTCAATGAGACCATGCATTGACTATCGTCTCTTTAATAAGATCACTATTAAATATCAGTATCCATTAACCCTGATTTCTAATTTATTTTCCCGAGTGAAAGGTGCTAGTTGGTTTACCAAGCTTGACCTTAGGGGGGCATATAATCTTATTCGCATTAAGCATATGGATGAATGGAAGACGGCGTTTAATACCCCTGAGGGGCATTTTGAGTACCTAGTGATGCCTTTTGGGCTCACTAATGCCCCTTCCGTCTTCCAATCTTTCATGAACTATATTTTCCGGGATTTTGTGGATAAATTTCTGATCTTCTATTTGGACGATATTTAGATTTTTTCTAATGACTGGGATTCTCATATGGAGCATGTTCGGATGGTGTTCCGTATTTTGAGAGAAAATGCTTTGTATGTCAAGGGATCAAAATGTCTCTTTGGCGTACAGAAGGTTTCGTTTTTGGGATTCATTCTATCTCCGTCCGCTATAGAAATGGACCCAGTCAAGGTTCAGGCCATTTATGATTGGGTTCTGCCCACTTTATTGAAGGCTCTTCAGAGATTTTTAGGTTTTGCTAATTTTTACCGTAAATTTTTAAGTAATTTTTCTGATATTGTGAAACTACTGACTGATTTGACCAAAAAGGGCTCTGATGTGGTAAATTGGTCTCCAGAGGCAGTTTCGGCTTTTCAGGAGCTTAAGCGGATGTTTCACTATTGCTCTGATTCTGCGGCAACCTGATGTTTCTCTCCCATTTCAGGTGGAAATAGATGCTTCTGAGATTGGGGCAGGAGCCGTTTTGTCCCAAAGGGATCCTGTAACCTCTAAGATTAACCCTTGTTCCTTCTTCTCCCGAAAGTTTTCCCCAGCTGAACGTAATTATTATGTGGGGTATCGGGAATTATTGGCTATGAAGTGGGCGTTTGAAGAGTGGAGACATTGGTTGGAGGGAGCCAAACATCAAGTTGTGGTCGTCAATGACCACAGAAACTTGATCTATCTCGAATCAGCCAAGCGATTGAATCCTAGACAGGCTAGGTGGGCCTTGTTTATCCACGCGTTTTAACTTTGTGGTCTCCTTTCTCCCGGGTACTAAGAATGTTAAGGCGGATGCCCTCCCTAGCAGTTTCCTTGTGGATTCTCTTGATGTGACTGAGCCTACGGCCTTTCTGAAAGAGGGTGTGGTTCTTTCCGCTTTCTCACCCGATTTGAGACTGGCCCTGGAGCAATTTCAGGGGGATAAACCTGAACGTTGCCCTGTGGGTAAATTGTATGTCCCAGACCAATGGAGGAAGAAAATAATGTCTGAAGTTCATTGCTCTGCGTTGGCTGGTCATCCCAGTATTTTTGGTACTAGAGATTTATTTTGTGATATCAGGACTTTTGTGCAGTACTGTGGGACTTGTTCTCGGTCCAAACCCTGCTCTTTCTCTAGTGAATTGTTAATGCCACTGCCTGTACCCAGGAGGCCATGGACCCATATCTCTATGGATTTCATTTCTGACCTCCCTGTCTCTCAGAGAATGACTGTTATCTGGGTGATCTGTGATAGATTTTCCAAGATGATCCATCTTGTGCCTCTGCCGAAGTTGCCATCCTCTTCCGAGTTGGTGCCCTTGTTTTTTCAGCAGGTGGTTCGGTTGCACGGCATTCCGTAGAACATTGTGTCTGACAGAGGAGTCCAATTTGTTTCCAGATTTTGGAGGACCTTTTGTTCTAAACTGGGAGTTCAGCTGTCTTTCTCCTCTGCATTTCACCCTCAGACCAATGGGCAGACTGAGAGAACAAACCAGACCTTGAAAACTTATTTGAGAGGTTTTGTGTTTGCTGATCAAGATGACTGGGTCTCTTTTTTGCCTTTGGCTGAATTTGCTCTCAATAATAGGGCTAGTTCTGCCACTTTGATGTCCCCTTTTTTCTGCAATTTCGGGTTTCATCCTCGATTTTCTGCGGGGCAGGTGGAGGCTTCTGTCTGTCCGGGTGTTGACTCTACGGTGGAGAGAATGCAGCAGATTTGGGATCAGGTAGTAGATAAGTTGTCTCTCTCTCAGGAGAGGGCCCAACGGTTTGCCAACCGGCATAGGACTGACGGTTCTCGTTTTAAAGTGGGTGACATGGTTTGGTTGTCCTCAAGAAATATCCCTATGAAGGTTGCGTCTCCAAAATTTAAGCCTAGGTTCATTGGACCGTATAAGATCTTGGAAATTCTTAATCCTGTTTCCTTCTGTTTGGCTCTTCCAGGGACGTTTAAGATTCACAACGTCTTCCACAAATCTTTATTGAAAAGATTTGTTGAGCCAGTGGTTCCTATGGCTGTGCCCCTTGAGCCCGTTTTGGTTGAGGGCAATCTGGAATATGAGGTGGAGAAGATTTTGGATTCTCGTCTGGCTAGACGGAGACTCCTGTACTAGGTTAAGTGGAAAGGTTATGGTCAGGAGGACAATTCTTGGATGTTTGCTTCTGACATTCATGCGGAGAGATTGGTTCGCGCCTTTCACCGGGCTCTCCCTGATCGGCCTGGTTGCGCAGGTGAGGGTTCGGTGTCCCCTCCTCAAGGGGGGGTACTGTTGTGAATTCGCTGGATTCTGAGTTGGGGCTCCCTCTGGTGGCTGCTGATGGTATTGAAGCTGCCTTAACGGACAGAGGCCCTTCAGCTGAGGATCCAGCTGCGGACGATTGGCAATCTGGGAGTGATGACTGGGGAGATTCAAGGGAGTAACTTTCCCATGATCCTCGCCGTTGATTAGTTGTCTCTTCTGGTCCAGTTTGGAAGTCAGCTTGCTGTGGTCTCCTGCAAACTTTCAGATAATTAACCCAAAAAAGGCTAGATTACAAATACTCATCCATATATGTCAATCAAATACCCAATATGGACAAAGAGTAAGTATGAAGCAAATTGAAGTATAAATTTTAGTATTTTGCAAAATTCACAGAAAAAATTAAAACCTAGTATAAAACAAATTTAACTAGGGGAGAAGACAAAACCTAGACACCACTAGTAGTAAGAAAAGTAAAACAAACTGTATGGCTAAATATATAAATGCAAATTCTTCTCAATATACATAGAAAGATTTATTTCAGGCAAACACTGTATATATTACTACAAATATATGCTGTCCTCAAGAGATAAAGTGCATAGTGCATTTATGTCAACAATTGACACTCAGAGATGCCATATATGCAAAGAAATATATACACTGACCTCAATAAATAAAGTGCATAGTGCAAATTGATATAAACCCAAGTACGGGTAAAATAGAACCTGTATTAAGCATATAAGAGGATACAAATGTATATGGACAGCAATATATAATCAGCATTTATATGAAGCCAATCGTTAGTAAACACATGTGGGTAAATGGCAATAGTATATCAAATGCAAGTGCACAGCTAATTACGATACCAGGTATACACAATCTAACATCAGGAGACTTGGTAGATAGTGGGCAGGAGAGCCCCGACGAGTGTTTCACTCAGTGCTTCCTCGGGGGGCGAGAAACTTTCAGATAAGCTATTTTTTGCTTGTTTCTGTGGTTTTGTTTTCATTTGTTTTTCAGCCTTCTGAGAGAGGTCAGCCCGGTCCCCCAGCTGGGGGTAGCTACATGTTCACACCAGAGTTGTGATATAGTGGGGAGAGATCGTGTGGTCTCAGTATTTTTTGGTATCAGAAGTGTTGGAATTTTTCCTAGGGTTTTGCTGGATTGCAGAAAGTATTCTTTTCTGTCCTGTCCTATCTAGACAGTTTTGGGCCCCTGCATTTGCTTACTCTATTTTCTGCCTGCGTTTGTATTTTATCTTGTCTCACCGCTAATATATGTGTGGGGGCTACCTATACCTTTGGGGCACTACTCCGGGGCAGTTAGATTTCCCCTTTTCTATCCTTAGGCTTAGCTAACTCTCCGGCTGTGTCGAGGCATCTAGGTCATCGTAGGTACAGTACAGACCAAAAGTTTGGACATACCTTCTCATTCAACAATTTTTCTGTAGTTTCACGACTATGAAAATTGTAGAATCACACTTTTGATATGGTAGCCGAGGAGGACAGTAACAAAAATAGCCAAGGCAGCCAGTCACCCAGAGAGGTTGGTAACTAATGGATTGCAGACCCCTAAACTAACCACACAACTAGAAGCAGCCGTGGGATGTACAGTACAGACCAAAAGTTTGGACACACCTTCTCATTCAAAGATTTTTCTGTATTTTCATGACTATGAAAATTGTAGAATCACACTGAAGGCATCAAAACTATGAAGTAACACATGTGGAATTATACATTACACTTTACAGAAAAGTGTGAAACAACTGAAAATATGTCTTATATTCTAGGTTCCTCAAAGTAGCCACCTTTTGCTTTGATTACTGCTTTGCATGCAGTAAAGGTGAACGGATGGACTCTACATGCCTGGTTCCCACCGTGAAGCATGGAGGAGGTGGTGTGATGATGTGGGGGTGCTTTGCTGGTGACAATGTTGGGGATTTAGTCAAAATTGAAGGCATACAGACCCAGCATGGCTACCACAGCATCTTGCAGCAGCATGCTATTGCATCCGGTTTGCGTTTAGTTGGACCATCATTTATTTTTCAACAGGATAATGACCCCAAACACACCTCCAGACTGTGTAAGGGCTATGTAAGGTTCTGTGTACATGTTCCTGAAACTCAGTTTTTCCGTCAGCCATTTTACTTTCTGTCTTGCTGCAGCTGTCTTGCCCTCAGTCAATATGGAGTTTCCAGCTTGCATGTTCCCGCCCTGATTCTCTCCTCTTGCTTCTTAAGCAGCCACAGCTGAGCAATCAGTGCTTCAGAATCAAGCCTGCAGTGAACCTGTGACCTGACTTCTGGAAGCCTTGGACCTTGTACTCCAGTTATTTCCTTTTGTGGAACTTTGGAACACTCGTGGACTTTGGAACCTTGCTATTTGATAAATCCACGTTTGCATGGACTTATGGTAACAGAGAAGAGATCCTGAACCTGTTGTGGAGAGTGATTGCTGAGCTTAAGTTACTCTGGCCTGCTGTGTCTCCTGCTTTTGTATCTGCAAACTGTGTGACTATTATTGCCACTTGTATGAAGTAATACAAGACCTTCTATATCAAACCTGTGACTCCTGTGTTTTCATCGCACCCAAGCACAAGACACTATATGAACTGTACTCCTTACATTACAAGATTCTGAAGCCAAACGTTAGTGTCTGCTGGGTCTGGAAAGGCTGTGTCTGCTGTGGATATCAGATGTCCGGTTGTACTTCTGTGATAACAGTGGTTGTGACTTCTCACAACCATTCCAGGTGAGCAATTCCCTTAAGTTTTTTTTTTTCTGCAGTGTTACCACAGGTAAACTGTTATGTTTCGGTAGCTGAGGAGTGCAGGTAAAAAAGGCAATACACCAGAGCAGTTGGAATCTATGAGATTGCAGTACCCTGACTAACCACCACAACTAGAGGCAGCCGTGGAGCGTTCCTACGTTGGTCCTAGACGCCTCGTCACAGCCTGAGAAACTAACTACACCTAAAGATAGAAATAGGAAAGCTATCTGCCCGGAGCAGAACCCCAAAGATAATAGAAAGCCCCCAAACATGTAATGGCGGTTAGACAAGAGGAAATACTGACACAGAAAGAAAATAGTATGAGCAAACGCTGGGGCCCAAACTATCTAAATAGAAAAGGATAGGAAGGGTACTTACTGCAATCCCAGAAAACCCTGAAAAGCACCAACTCTACTAATTTCAAAATCACCTGAGATCACACGACCTCTACCACCTAAATAAGTTCTCTGGTGTAACAAAATCAAAACAGCAGCCACTGAAAAAACTGGAAAAAGCAAAAGCACAAACATCAGTGGCTGAACTAAACTGAGAGGGCAGAAGCCCCCGGAGGGGACCCTGAAGGCCCCCAAAGAAGTGCAGGACAAAATGCAAAAATATAGCACAAACACAAAAGCAGAAAAAGACTTATCTGTTAGCAGGAGAAGCAGACACGACACAGCAGGCTACAAGGGAAACTTGAATGAAGGATTCAGACCAGAACAATTGATCACCGGCAACCCTGATGGGAAAATGACTCCCTTATATAAGACCAGTCAGTAACACCTGATTCCCAGTCCTCACAATCTTCACTAGTACCGCTTGTAACCACCAGAGGGAGCCTCTGCTCAGAACTCATCTCAAACCCATTCACAACAGTACCCCCCCCTTGAGGAGGGGTCACCGAACCCTCATTTGAGCAACCAGGTCGGTCAGGATGAGTTCTATGATACGCACGGATAAGTCTCCTAGCATGGATGTCGAAGCAAACACCCAAGAATTGTCTTCCTGACCATAACCTCTCCATTTAACCAAATACTGGAGTTTCCGTCTAGAAAAACGAGAATCCAATATTTTCTCAACCACATACTCCAGATTGCCCTCAACCAAAACAGGGTCAGGAGGCACAGCAGCAGGAACCACTGGCTCAACAAACCTCTTCAACAAGGACTTGTGGAACACGTTATGGATCCTAAATGTCCCTGGAAGAAGCAAACGAAAAGAAACAGGATTAATAATCTCCATGATCTTATAAGGTCCAATGAACCTAGGCTTAAATTTAGGAGATGCTACTCTCATAGGAATATTCTTTGAGGACAACCAGACCAAGTCCCCACCTCAAACCGAGGACCATCAGTCCTATGCCGGTTAGCAAACCGCTGGGCCTTCTCCTGAGAGAGGGACAACCTCTCCACTACCTGGTCCCAAATCTGTTGCATACGCTCCACAACAGAGTCAACACCTGGACAGACAGAAGCCTCCGTCTGTCCTGAAGAAAATCGAGGGTGAAACCCAGAATTACAGAAAAACGGGAGACATCAAAGTGGCAGAGCTAGCCCTATTATTAAGAGCAAACTCAGCCAAAGGCAAAAAAGAGACCAGTCATCCTGATCAGCAGACACAAAGCATCTTAGATAAGTCTCCAATGTCTGGTTTGTTCTCTCAGTTTGACCATTGGTCTGAGGATGAAATGCCGAGGAGAAAGACAATTGAACACCCAGTTTAGAACAAAAAGTCCTCCAAAATCTAGAAACAAACTGGACTCCTCTGTCAGACACAATGTTCTCAGGAATGCCGTGTAAATGAACCACGTGCTGAAGGAACAACGGCACCAATTCAGAGGAGGAAGGCAACTTAGGTAATGGCACAAGATGTATAATTTTGGAAAACCTATCACAAATTACCCAGATGGTGGTCATTCTCTGAGAAACAGGAAGATCGGAAATGAAATCCATAGAGATATGGGTCCATAGTCTCTTGGGCACAGGCAATGGTATCAACAAACCACTAGAGCGAGAGCAAGGCTTGGAGCGAGAGCAAGTCCCGCAGGACTGCACAAATTCCCTGACATCACAAGACAAGGTAGGCCACCAAAAGGACCGACTAACCAAGTCTCTGGTACCAAAAATTCCAGGATGCCCAGCCAATGGGGAACAATGAATCTCAGACATCACACTCTTTTTCCATTGGTCCGGGACAAACAATTTTCCAACAGGGCAGCGCTCGGGCATATCCTCCTGACACCCCTCCAGAGCAAGTCTCAATTGGGCGAGATGGCGGAAAGAACTACACCCTCTTTCAAAATAACAGAAGGATCAGATAACTCAGGAGAGTCCGCAAGGAAACTCCTCGAGAGGGCATCCGCCTTAACATTCTTAGTGCCAGGAAGAAAGGAAACCACAAAATTAAAACGTGTGAAAAACAAGGCCCACCTGGCCTGTCTAGGATTGAGTCGCTTGGCAGACTCCAGATAGACCAGATTCTTATGGTCCGTAAGGACCACCACCTGATGTTTGGCTCCCTCCAGCCAATGTCTCCACTCTTCAAAAGCCCACTTCATGGCCAATAACTCCCGATTACCCACGTCATAATTACGTTCAGTAGGAGAAAATTTTCGAGTGAAAAAGGCACAAGGGTTACTTTTAGAGGTCTCTGGATCTTTTTGGGACAAAACGGCACCTGCCCCAATTTCAGAGGCATCAACCTCCACCTGAAATGGCAGAGAAACATCAGGCTGCCGTAGAACAGGAGCAGAAGTGAATCTCTGCTTAAGTTCCTGAAATGCAGAGACTGCCTCAGGAGGCCAATTCACCACATCAGAATCCTTTCTGGTCAAATCAGTTAATGGTTTAACAATAACCGAGAAATTACCAATAAATTTACGATAAAAATTGGCAAAACCCAAAAATCTCTGAAGAGCCTTTAATGAAGTAGGTTGGACCCAATCACAGATGGCCTGAACCTTGACCGGGTCCATTTCAATAACAGATGGGGACAAAATGAATCCCAGAAATGAGATCCTCTGTACGCCAAAAAGACACTTTGATCCCTTCACATACAGAGCATTCTCTCTCAAAATCTGGAATACAGTTCGAACATGTTTCACATGAGAGTCCCAGTCATTAGAAAAAATCAAGATATCATCCAAATAAACAATCAGAAATTTGTCCACAAAATCCCTGAAAATGTCATTCATGAAGGACTGGAAGACGGAAGGAGCATTAGTGAGCCCAAAGGGCATCACTAGGTACTCAAAATGCCCTTCAGGGGTATTGAATGCCGTCTTCCATTCATCCCCGTGCTTAATGCGAACAAGGTTATACGCCCCCTGAGGTCAAGCTTGGTAAACCAAGTAGCGTTTTTCACCCTGGAAAACAGGTCAGAAATCAAGGGTAACGGATATTGATATTTCACAGTAATATTGTTCAAGAGACGATAATCAATACACGGCCTTAATGAACCATCTTTTTTGGCCACAAAGAAAAAACCGGCACCTAAGGGTGAAGAGGATGGTCTGATATGACCCTTCTCCAATGATTCCTTGATATAAGACCGCATAGCGTCATGTCCAGGTACAGACAAGTTAAAAAGGCAACCTTTAGGGAATTTACTACCCGGCACTAATTCAATAGCGCAGTCATAGCTCCTATGGGGAGGCAAGGATGCAGATTTACTTTCGCTAAACACATCAGAAAAATCAAACAAAAAGTCAGGAACATCCTGAGCCTGGGGGGAGGCAGAAAAAACAGGAGTGTTGGTATTAACACATTGGCAGCCCCAACTGGTTACAGACACAGATTTCCAATCCAAAACAGGATTATGAGACTGTAACCAAGGGAAACCCAGCACGATAATGTCATGCAGATTATATAGAACCAAAAATTTGCAGCACTCCTGGTGATCAGGTTCAACCCTCATTATCACCTGAGTAGAAAACTGGGGTTTATTCTCAGCCAAAGGGGTAGAATCGATCCCCAGTAGGGGAATAGACTTCTGTAGGGGTATCAAGGGAAACCCACAACGTTTAGCAAAATCATAATCCATCAGGTTAATAGCTGCTCCAGAATCAACGAAAGCCTGAGCAGAAAATGAGGACAGAGAGCATATCAGAGTGACAGTTAATAAAAACTTAGTCTGAACACTACCCAAGACAACTGAGCGTGCAAAACGTCTTCCCCGCTTAGGGCAGACTGAAATAGCATGAGAGGCATCACCACAGTAGAAACATAACCCATTGCGCTTTCGAAACTCATGACGCTGTGCCCCAGACACCACTCTATCACACTGCATGGGTTCAGAAGCTGGCTCACAAGGCAACACCATTCCACGCATACTTCTCCGCTCACGTAAACGTCTGTCAATTTGAATCGCTAATGACATAGAATCATTGAGACCAGAGGGGACAGGGAATCCCACCATAACATCCTTTACATTATCTGACAGACCCTTCCGGAAAAGGGCCGCCAAAGCGTCGTCATTCCATTTGGTCAGGACTGCCCACCTACGGAATCTCTGACAGTATAACTCAGCGTCATCAAGCCCCTGATTCAATGCCAACAAGGCTTTTTCAGCTTGATCAGTGACATTAGGCTCATCGTACAATAACCCCAAAGCCTGAAAAAATGCATCAACATCTCTCAAAACAGGATCCCCAGGTATCAGGGAAAAAGCCCAATCCTGAGGATCGCCGCGCAGGAGAGAGATGATAACTTGAACCTGCTGCGCTGCGTTTCCTGAGGACTTAGATTTTAAGGCAAAAAACAATTTACAATTATTTTTGAAATTCTGAAACTTAGCTCGATCCCCTAAAAACAAATCTGGCATGGGGATCCTAGGTTCCACAACAGGCAACCTAGCAAGATATGCAGCAATACTCTGAACCTCAGTGGCAAGCTGATCCACACGGCCAGACAACTGTGCAAACTCCATTGGGAGAAAAGATCCTCCCCAGCACCCAGAGATACAGAGGGAAAAAAAAAAAAAAATGCAACAAACAGAAAAATATCTCTGACAACTCTGACAACCTTTTTTCTTTCACAATATTTTTTCCCTTCTGTGAGTACCATACAATTTTCAATTTTTAGGCCGGTGATACTGTTATGTTTCGGTAGCTGAGGAGTGCAGGTAAAAAAGGCAATACACCAGAGCAGTTGGAATCTATGAGATTGCAGTACCCTGACTAACCACCACAACTAGAGGCAGCCGTGGAGCGTTCCTACGTTGGTCCTAGACGCCTCGTCACAGCCTGAGAAACTAACTACACCTAAAGATAGAAATAGGAAAGCTATCTGCCCCGGAGCAGAACCCCAAAGATAATAGAAAGCCCCCAAACATGTAATGGCGGTTAGACAAGAGGAAATACTGACACAGAAAGAAAATAGTATGAGCAAACGCTGGGGCCCAAACTATCTAAATAGAAAAGGATAGGAAGGGTACTTACTGCAATCCCAGAAAACCCTGAAAAGCACCAACTCTACTAATTTCAAAATCACCTGAGATCACACGACCTCTACCACCTAAATTAGTTCTCTGGTGTAACAAAATCAAAACAGCAGCCACTGAAAAAACTGGAAAAAGCAAAAGCACAAACATCAGTGGCTGAACTAAACTGAGAGGGCAGAAGCCCCCGGAGGGGACCCTGAAGGCCCCCAAAGAAGTGCAGGACAAAATGCAAAAATATAGCACAAACACAAAAGCAGAAAAAGACTTATCTGTTAGCAGGAGAAGCAGACACGACACAGCAGGCTACAAGGGAAACTGGAATGAAGGATTCAGACCAGAACAATTGATCACCGGCAACCCTGATGGGAAAATGACTCCCTTATATAAGACCAGTCAGTAACACCTGATTCCCAGTCCTCACAATCTTCACTAGCAGCGCTTGTAACCACCAGAGGGAGCCTCTGCTCAGAACTCATCTCAAACCCATTCACAACAGTACCCCCCCTTGAGGAGGGGTCACCGAACCCTCATTTGAGCAACCAGGTCGGTCAGGATGAGTTCTATGATACGCACGGATAAGTCTCCTAGCATGGATGTCCGAAGCAAACACCCAAGAATTGTCTTCCTGACCATAACCTCTCCATTTAACCAAATATTGGAGTTTCCGTCTAGAAAAACGAGAATCCAATATTTTCTCAACCACATACTCCAGATTGCCCTCAACCAAAACAGGGTCAGGAGGCACAGCAGCAGGAACCACTGGCTCAACAAACCTCTTCAACAAGGACTTGTGGAACACGTTATGGATCTTAAATGTCCCTGGAAGAAGCAAACGAAAATAAACAGGATTAATAATCTCCATGATCTTATAAGGTCCAATGAACCTAGGCTTAAATTTAGGAGATGCTACTCTCATAGGAATATTCTTTGAGGACAACCAGACCAAGTCCCCCACTTTAAACCGAGGACCATCAGTCCTATGCCGGTTAGCAAAACCGCTGGGCCCTCTCCTGAGAGAGGGACAACCTCTCCACTACCTGGTCCCAAATCAGTTGCATACGCTCCACAACAGAGTCAACACCTGGACAGACAGAAGCCTCCGTCTGTCCTGAAGAAAATCGAGGGTGAAACCCCGAATTACAGAAAAACGGAGACATCAAAGTAGCAGAGCTAGCCCTATTATTAAGAGCAAACTCAGCCAAAGGCAAAAAAGAGACCCAGTCATCCTGATCAGCAGACACAAAGCATCTTAGATAAGTCTCCAATGTCTGGTTTGTTCTCTCAGTTTGACCATTGGTCTGAGGATGAAATGCCGAGGAGAAAGACAATTGAACACCCAGTTTAGAACAAAAAGTCCTCCAAAATCTGGAAACAAACTGGACTCCTCTGTCAGACACAATGTTCTCAGGAATGCCGTGTAAACGAACCACGTGCTGAAGGAACAACGGCACCAATTCAGAGGAGGAAGGCAACTTAGGTAATGGCACAAGATGTATCATTTTGGAAAACCTATCACAAATTACCCAGATGGTGGTCATTCTCTGAGAAACAGGAAGATCAGAAATGAAATCCATAGAGATATGGGTCCATGGTCTCTTGGGCACAGGCAATGGTATCAACAAACCACTAGAGCGAGAGCAAGGCTTGGAGCGAAAGCAAGTCCCGCAGGACTGCACAAATTCCCTGACATCACGAGACAAGGTAGGCCACCAAAAGGACCGACTAACCAAGTCTCTGGTACCAAAAATTCCGGGATGCCCAGCCAATGCGGAACAATGAATCTCAGACATCACACTCTTTTTCCATTGGTCCGGGACAAACAATTTTCCAACAGGGCAGCGCTCGGGCCTATCCTCCTGACACCCCTCCAGAGCAAGTCTCAAATTGGGCGAGATGGCGGAAAGAACTACACCCTCTTTCAAAATAACAGAAGGATCAGATAACTCAGAAGAGTCCGCAAGGAAGCTCCTCGAGAGGGCATCCGCCTTAACATTCTTAGTGCCAGAAGAAAAGGAAACCACAAAATTAAAACGTGTGAAAAACAAGGCCCACCTGGCCTGTCTAGGATTGAGTCGCTTGGCAGACTCCAGATAGACCAGATTCTTATGGTCCGTAAGGACCACCACCTGATGTTTGGCTCCCTCCAGCCAATGTCTCCACTCTTCAAAAGCCCACTTCATGGCCAATAACTCCCGATTACCCACGTCATAATTACGTTCAGTAGGAGAAAATTTTCGAGAGAAAAAGGCACAAGGGTTACTTTTAGAGGTCTCTGGATCTTTTTGGGACAAAACGGCACCTGCCCCAATTTCAGAGGCATCAACCTCCACCTGAAATGGCAGAGAAACATCAGGCTGCCGTAGAACAGGAGCAGAAGTGAATCTCTGCTTAAGTTCCTGAAATGCAGAGACTGCCTCAGGAGGCCAATTCACCACATCAGAACCCTTTCTGGTCAAATCAGTTAATGGTTTAACAATAACCGAGAAATTACCAATAAATTTACGATAAAAATTGGCAAAACCCAAAAATCTCTGAAGAGCCTTTAATGAAGTAGGTTGGACCCAATCACAGATGGCCTGAACCTTGACCGGGTCCATTTCAATAACAGATGGGGACAAAATGAATCCCAGAAATGAGATCCTCTGTACGCCAAAAAGACACTTTGATCCCTTCACATACAGAGCATTCTCTCTCAAAATCTGGAATACAGTTCGAACATGTTTCACATGAGAGTCCCAGTCATTAGAAAAAATCAAGATATCATCCAAATAAACAATCAGAAATTTGTCCACAAAATCCCTGAAAATGTCATTCATGAAGGACTGGAAGACGGAAGGAGCATTAGTGAGCCCAAAGGGCATCACTAGGTACTCAAATGCCCTTCAGGGGTATTGAATGCCGTCTTCCATTCATCCCCGTGTTTAATGCGAACAAGGTTATACGCCCCCTGAGGTCAAGCTTGGTAAACCAAGTAGCGTTTTTCACCCTGGAAAACAGGTCAGAAATCAAGGGTAACGGATATTGATATTTCACAGTAATATTGTTCAAGAGACGATAATCAATACACGGCCTTAATGAACCATCTTTTTTGGCCACAAAGAAAAAACCGGCACCTAAGGGTGAAGAGGATGGTCTGATATGACCCTTCTCCAATGATTCCTTGATATAAGACCGCATAGCGTCATGTCCAGGTACAGACAAGTTAAAAAGGCAACCTTTAGGGAATTTACTACCCGGCACTAATTCAATAGCGCAGTCATAGCTCCTATGGGGAGGCAAGGATGCAGATTTACTTTCGCTAAACACATCAGAAAAATCAAACAAAAAGTCAGGAACATCCTGAGCCTGGGGGGAGGCAGAAAAAACAGGAGTGTTGGTATTAACACATTGGCAGCCCCAACTGGTTACAGACACAGATTTCCAATCCAAAACAGGATTATGAGACTGTAACCAAGGGAAACCCAGCACGATAATGTCATGCAGATTATATAGAACCAAAAATTTGCAGCACTCCTGGTGATCAGGTTCAACCCTCATTATCACCTGAGTAGAAAACTGGGGTTTATTCTCAGCCAAAGGGGTAGAATCGATCCCCAGTAGGGGAATAGACTTCTGTAGGGGTATCAAGGGAAACCCACAACGTTTAGCAAAATCATAATCCATCAGGTTAATAGCTGCTCCAGAATCAACGAAAGCCTGAGCAGAAAATGAGGACAGAGAGCATATCAGAGTGACAGTTAATAAAAACTTAGTCTGAACACTACCCAAGACAACTGAGCGTGCAAAACGTCTTCCCCGCTTAGGGCAGACTGAAATAGCATGAGAGGCATCACCACAGTAGAAACATAACCCATTGCGCTTTCGAAACTCATGACGCTGTGCCCCAGACACCACTCTATCACACTGCATGGGTTCAGAAGCTGGCTCACAAGGCAACACCATTCCACGCATACTTCTCCGCTCACGCAAACGTCTGTCAATTTGAATCGCTAATGACATAGAATCATTGAGACCAGAGGGGACAGGGAATCCCACCATAACATCCTTTACATTATCTGACAGACCCTTCCGGAAAAGGGCCGCCAAAGCGTCGTCATTCCATTTGGTCAGGACTGCCCACCTACGGAATCTCTGACAGTATAACTCAGCGTCATCAAGCCCTGATTCAATGCCAACAAGGCTTTTTCAGCTTGATCAGTGACATTAGGCTCATCGTACAATAACCCCAAAGCCTGAAAAAACGCATCAACATCTCTCAAAACAGGATCCCCAGGTATCAGGGAAAAAGCCCAATCCTGAGGATCGCCGCGCAGGAGAGAGATGATAACTTGAACCTGCTGCGCTGCGTTTCCTGAGGACTTAGATTTTAAGGCAAAAAACAATTTACAATTATTTTTGAAATTCTGAAATTTAGCTCGATCCCCTAAAAACAATCTGGCATGGGGATCCTAGGTTCCACAACAGGCAACCTAGCAAGATATGCAGCAATACTCTGAACCTCAGTGGCAAGCTGATCCACACGGCCAGACAACTGTGCAAACTCCATTGGGAGAAAAGATCCTCCCCAGCACCCAGAGATACAGAGGGAAAAAAAAAAAAAATGCAACAAACAGAAAAATATCTCTGACAACTCTGACAACCTTTTTTCTTTCACAATATTTTTTCCCTTCTGTGAGTACCATACAATTTTCAATTTTTAGGCCGGTGATACTGTTATGTTTCGGTAGCTGAGGAGTGCAGGTAAAAAAGGCAATACATCAGAGCAGTTGGAATCTATGAGATTGCAGTACCCTGACTAACCACCACAACTAGAGGCAGCCGTGGAGCGTTCCTACGTTGGTCCTAGACGCCTCGTCACAGCCTGAGAAACTAACTACACCTAAAGATAGAAATAGGAAAGCTATCTGCCCCGGAGCAGAACCCAAAGATAATAGAAAGCCCCCAAACATGTAATGGCGGTTAGACAAGAGGAAATACTGACACAGAAAGAAAATAGTATGAGCAAACGCTGGGGCCCAAACTATCTAAATAGAAAAGGATAGGAAGGGTACTTACTGCAATCCCAGAAAACCCTGAAAAGCACCAACTCTACTAATTTCAAAATCACCTGAGATCACACGACCTCTACCACCTAAATTAGTTCTCTGGTGTAACAAAATCAAAACAGCAGCCACTGAAAAAACTGGAAAAGCAAAAGCACAAACATCAGTGGCTGAACTAAACTGAGAGGGCAGAAGCCCCCGGAGGGGACCCTGAAGGCCCCCAAAGAAGTGCAGGACAAAATGCAAAAATATAGCACAAACACAAAAGCAGAAAAAGACTTATCTGTTAGCAGGAGAAGCAGACACGACACAGCAGACTACAAGGGAAACTGGAATGAAGGATTCAGACCAGAACAATTGATCACCGGCAACCCTGATGGGAAAATGACTCCCTTATATAAGACCAGTCAGTAACACCTGATTCCCAGTCCTCACAATCTTCACTAGCACCGCTTGTAACCACCAGAGGGAGCCTCTGCTCAGAACTCATCTCAAACCCATTCACAACATGAACACTATGTTTTTTTTCTTTCCTCTTTTGTGTCTGCTGTAACTGTGGATATCAGATGTCCGGTTGAACTTTCTGTGATGATAGTGGTTGTTACTTCTCACAACTATTCCAGGTGAGCAGTTCCCTTAATTTTTTTTTTTCTCTGCAGTGTTACCACAGGTAAACAATATTGTTTTTTTTTTTTTTTTCTTCTCCTCTCCTTCCAGTACTCCTGTCTTAAAAGATCTGGAAAATGGAGGCCCGCATAAAGGAACTTTGCGGAGTGACTGATAATATCCTTGCAGATTTGCAGACTATAAAAACCCGTTTTACAAACCTACAGGACCTCACTAATCACAATTTGCAAGTGTTTGGACAGACTGCCCAGGATTTGCGAGCCAGGATTGAGGTTCTAGAGGAGCGAGTCCAGGCTCCTGCCGTAGCCCCGAGTTCTGGGATTCCCAAGTTGCCCCCTTTTCGTTTTGGCGGTGAACGTGAGAAATTCAGGGGATTTATTAATCAATGCAATCTTTTTTTTTCTGCACATGCTTCACAATTTCCCACTGAACGATCTAAAGTGCTTACTATAATTCTGTTGCTTACCAACAAGGCTTTGATGTGGGCAAACCCTCTGATTGAGACTGAGGATGAATGTTTGGATCATCTTGATGCTTTCATTTCAGCCATGGGGCAGGTGTTTGATGACCCCAATCGAGGTGCAACAGCTGAAGCAGCCATGTTAGCTTTGCGCCAAGGTAAGCACTCGGTAGCTGAATATGCCTTGGATTTCAGGAGATGGGCCCTTGATACCACCTGGGACAGTTCCGCCAAAAAATCTATTTTTCGAAAAGGGTTATCTCCACTGATTAAGGATGAACTTGCTCGTGCCGACCCTCCCACTGCGTTAGGTGACTTTATTAACTACTGCATCCGTATTGATACTCGTCTGACTGAACGCAGGCAAGAGAGATGGTTCGAAAGCAATCGCACTAACCTTTTCCTACCTTCCTCTCCAGCTAAGGAACCTTTGAGTAGGATCACACGGGAACCTGAACCTGAACCCATGCAGGTAGACTCTTTACAACGACGGGTTAGTGATGCACGCAAGGAACATCGTTTTAAGGAGAATCTATGTTTCTATTGTGGTAAGTCAGGGCACTTCATTATAAACTGCCCCAGCCGTTCTCGTAAGACTACTGCAGCACTCATTCACTGTGAGTGTTGCGAGAGGGGATCTGTCAGGTCCGAGCCTCAGGCTCCAGAGAGATCTGCAGCAACAGATCTTGATTTCTCGGACTTAAACTCCGTTACTTCTGAGGACGTTGACTGTGTAAACGCTGCAATTTTTCAAGTTTCCTCAGCGGTGTCCCAGCTGAGTTGTAAGAAAAACAATTCTCATTGCTTTCTTTCCATCAAACTCTGGTTTGACTCAGCTTGGGTGTCTAGCTCTGCTATGATCGACTCAGGGGCAAGTGGAAATTTTATGGATGTCTCCTTTGCTCTGAAACAGGGGATACGTTCAGTGAAGAAGGCTACTCCAGTACAGATGGAAACTGTGGATGGCTCCCTGCTGACCTCTGGACCAGTGGATCAGGAAACAGAGCCTTTGAGGGTTCTTATGGGTAAAGATCATCAAGAGAAACTGTCCTTTATGCTTATCTCTTCTCCCCACTTTCCCATTATTCTAGGGCTACCATGGCTGCAGGCTCAGAATCCTACCATTAACTGGGAGACTAAGGAATTACACTTTCCAGAGAAACAGATGAGTCCAAAAGTTTCAGCTTGCTCTGTTCCTAAGGAACCATGTCAGTCCCTGAACTACCAGCTGTATACCAGGACTATGTGGATTTATGTGACAAGAAGAACGCTGACCAGCTTCCCCCTCACCGTCCATATGATTGTCCAATTTAATTATTGCTTGGAGCAGAGATACCTTTTGGTAAGATCTACCCCTGGCGGGGCCCGAGCTAAAGGCTTTAAAGGATTACATAGACGAAAATCTAGCCAAGGGCTTCATACGCCCCTCTTCATCTCCTGCAGGTGCACCCATCTTCTTTGTAAAGAAGAAAGATGGATCTCTGAGACCCTGCGTAGACTATAGGGAACTCAATAAGGTTACTATTAGAAACCGTTATCCATTGCCTTTAATCCCTGAGTTATTGGAGAGAGTGCGACATGCCAAAATTTTCTCTAAACTAGATCTCCGTGGGGCCTATAACTTAGTCCGTATTAGACCTGGGGATGAATGGAAGACTGCATTCAGGTCACGTTATGGACACTTTGAATATCTAGTTATGCCTTTTGGTCTGAGTACCGCCCCAGCCACTTTCCAACACTTGGTGAATGACATCTTCAGGGATCTCCTAGATACATTCGTGGTGATTTATTTGGATGATATTCTAATTTTTTCTAACTCCACAGAGGAACATCATGGACATGTGAGAATGGTCTTGGAACGTCTAAGACAAAATCATCTTTACATCAAACTTGAAAAGTGTGAATTCCATAGGACCGAAATTCAATTTCTGGGGTATGTACTGTCTACACAAGGAATTAGTATGGATGGAAGCAAGACCCAAGCCATCAAGGATTGGCCAAGTCCTAGAAATGTGAAGGAGGTGCAGCGCTTCATCGGGTTTGCCAACTTCTATAGACGTTTCATTAGGAATTTCTCTGAGGTAGTGTCACCTATCACCCAACTTACCCGGAAAGAGTCTAGGTTCTCCTGGACTCCCAAGCCCAGGAAGCATTTTCCCATCTAAAAGATAAATTTACCACTGCACCTATCTTAGTACATCCCAACCCCGAACTTGCCTTCATAATAGAGGTGGATGCTTCAGACTGTGCCGTTGGAGCTATACTCTCTCAGAGAACAGGTGAGAAGAATGTCTTGCATCCCTGTGCCTTCTTTTCCCAGCAGTTGTCTTCGGCTGAGGGGAACTACGATGTGGGCAATAGAGAGTTGTTGGCCATTATTGCCGCCTTCAAAGAATGGAGACACCTTCTTCAGGGAGCTGCAGAGCAAATAGTCGTCCTGACAGACCATCGTAACCTTGAATTTATCAGGTCGGCTAAGTGCCTGACTCCTCGCCAGGCTCGCTGGAATCTTTTCTTAAACCAATTTAATTTTATCATTTCTTATAGACCAGGATCGCGCAATGGAAAGGCTGATGCACTCTCTAGGATTTATTCAGCAGAGACACGTCCACTTACTCCTCCTAAGACTATTCTTCCTGACTCTAGATTCCTGGGAGTGATTCATAATCAAGACCTACTTAAGGACATCAAGGAAGCATACCATGCGGATTCCTTTTTGGCACAACCCCCAAGGGACGTAAGTCTTGTCTTTAAGAATGGTGTGTGGATTCAGGGACAACGTCTGTATATTCCTGAAACAGTCAGATTAAGAGTATTGCAACTCATTCACGATTCCAAGATAGCTGGGCATAGAGGAATTCTAAAGACACAGGAATTTCTTTCTCGTTTCTTTTGGTGGCCCACTTGCAGGAAGGATGTTTTAAACTATGTCACTTCATGTGAAGTCTGTGCAAGATGCAAAACACCTCGCTCCTCACCAACTGGTCTGTTGCAACCCCTTCCCACCCCGTCCCGCCCGCGGGGATCCATTTCTATGGACTTCATTGTGGAGTTACCAACCTCTCAAGGGAAGAACACCATTCTAGTGGTGGTTGATCGTTTAACAAAAGCAGCTCATTTTATCCCTTGTGTCGGCTTACCCACTGCAAGACAGACATCAGATTTGATGATTAAAAATGTGTTTCGTTTACATGGAGTACCAGATGAGGTTATTTCGGATCGAGGGGTGCAATTCACTTCAAGGTTTTGGCAAAATTTCTGTGCAGCATTGGACATTAAAGTGAACCTTTCTTCTG
Source organism: Oophaga sylvatica (assembly GCA_033576555.1). Taxonomy (NCBI): domain Eukaryota; kingdom Metazoa; phylum Chordata; class Amphibia; order Anura; family Dendrobatidae; genus Oophaga; species Oophaga sylvatica. The sequence goes on along the minus strand of JARQOD010000003.1, from coordinate 284,481,676 downwards.
CTTTTCATCCTCAGACTAATGGACAGACGGAACGAACCAATCAGACCCTGGAGCAGTATCTTCGCTGCTTTATCTGCCACCTACAGGATGATTGGGTGGATCTACTTCCACTGGCTGAGTTCTCTTATAACAACTCTCAGAGCGCCTCCACTAAGCAGTCTCCTTTTTACTCCAATTTAGGTTATCATCCTAATATTCTTCCTCGATTTCCCATAGAAACGCCTTTGCCAGCAGTGGCTGAAAGAATCACGTCTTTACAAAAGAATATGGATCTTCTAAAGGGAAATCTGGAATTGGCTCAGGAAAGGTACAAGAAAGCCGCAGATAAATTTCGTAAACCTGCACCAGCTTTCAAGGTAGGAGACCTGGTCTGGCTGTCAACCAGAAATCTTAAGTTAAGAATTCCATCATCTAAGTTGGGACATAAATACATTGGACCTTATAAAATCAGTAAAATTATAAGTGCTGTCGCTTGTCGTCTTCAACTGCCCAGAACTATGAGAATCCACCCTGTCTTTCATGTATCTCTACTAAAGGCTGCAACACCCAATACGTTTCCTGGACGTTCTTCTCCTTGCCCTGACCCAGTGCTAGTCGATGGTCAGGAAGAATTTGTGGTGGAAAGGATTCTAGATTTCAGGTTGTATAGAAATCAGTTACAATATTTGATTAAATGGCAGGGCTACCCAGTGGAGGACAACTCATGGGAACCAGTCAATAACGTTAATGCTCCTCGCTTGCTCCGTCAGTTTCATCAGAGGTACCCACACAAGCCTGGTCTGAGGTCATCCGGAGGTTGTCCCTAAGGGGGGAGTAATGTAAGGTTCTGTGTACATGTTCCTGAAACTCAGTTTTTTCGTCAGCCATTTTACTTTCTGTCTTGCTGCAGCTGTCTTGCCCTCAGTCAATATGGAGTTTCCAGCTTGCATGTTCCCGCCCTGATTCTCTCCCTCTTGCTTCTTAAGCAGCCACAGCTGAGCAATCAGTGCTTCAGAATCAAGCCTGCAGTGAACCTGTGACCTGACTTCTGGAAGCCTTGGACCTTGTACTCCAGTTATTTCCTTTTGTGGAACTTTGGAACACTCGTGGACTTTGGAACCTTGCTATTTGATAAATCCACGTTTGCATGGACTTATGGTAACAGAGAAGAGATCCTGAACCTGTTGTGGAGAGTGATTGCTGAGCTTAAGTTACTCTGGCCTGCTGTGTCTCCTGCTTTTGTATCTGCAAACTGTGTGACTATTATTGCCACTTGTATGAAGTAATACAAGACCTTCTATATCAAACCTGTGACTCCTGTGTTTTCATCGCACCCAAGCACAAGACACTATATGAACTGTACTCCTTACATTACAGGCTATTTGACCAAGAAGGAGAGTGATGGGGTTCTACGCCAGATGACCTGGCCTCCACAGTCACCAGACCTGAACCTAATCGAGATGGTTTGGGGTGAGCTGGACCGCTCACCGCTTCAATTTTGAATAAATCCCCAACAGTGTCACCAGCAAAGCACCCCCACACCATCACACCATGCTTCACGGTGGGAACCAGGCATGTAGAGTCCAGCCGTTCACCTTTTCTGCGTGCAAAGCAGTAATCAAAGCAAAAGGTGGCTGCTTTGAAGAACCTAGAATATAAGACATATTTTCAGTTGTTTCACACTTTTTGTAAAGTGTAATGTATAATTCCACATGTGTTAATTCATAGTTTTGATGCCTTCAGCGTGATTCTACAATTTTCATAGTCATGAAAATACAGAAAAATCTTTGAATGAGAAGGTGTGCCCAAACTTTTGGTCTGTACTGTACATCCCACGGCTGCTTCTAGTTGTGTGGTTAGTTTAGGGGTCTGCAATCCATTAGTTACCAACCTCTCTGGGTGACTGGCTGCCTTGGCTATTTTTGTTACTGTCCTCCTCGGCTACCATATCATAAGTGTATAAAGTGTAGGGGAAAATTTCAATCTCCGTATATATTTCCGGAGTCACACACAGACGCTCTCTCAGTATGGATTTGACCGTAATACAAAAGGCAGAAAAAAGGTACTGTATCAGAAGATACCAGGTGTATATAGTATAGGGGAAAATTTCAATCTCCGTATATATTTCCGGAGTCACACACAGACACTCACTCAGTATGGATTTGACCAGAATACAAAAAGCAGAAAAAAGGTACTGTTTCAGAAGATATCAGGTGTATATAGTGTAGGGGAAAATTTCAATCTCCATATATATTTCCGGAGTCACACACAGACGCTCACTCAGTAAGGATTTGACCAAAATACAAAAAGCAGAAAAAAGGTACTGTATCAGAAGATACCAGGTGTATATAGTGTAGGGGAAAATTTTAATCTCCGTATATATTTCCGGAGTCACACACAGACGCTCTATCAGTATGGATTTGACCGTAATACAAAAGGCAAAAAAAGGTACTGTATCAGAAGATACCAGGTGTATATAGTATAGGGGAAAATTTCAATCTCCGTATATATTTCCGGAGTCACACACAGACGCTCTCTCAGTATGGATTTGACCGTAATACAAAAGGCAGAAAAAAGGTACTGTATCAGACGATACCAGGTGTATATAGTGTAGGGGAAAATTTAAATCTCCTTAAATATTTCTGGAGTCAAACACAGATAGTAAGCATGTATTTGTCCGTGATACCAGCCGGTACACGGTAGTGTGTGAGGGGCGTACAGCTCTATATGGTGTGGGAAAAATGAACGCTCGGTAATTGTGCAGAAAAAAAGAACAAAAGTATTAGTGCTGTGAAAAAAGCAGTCTGCACAGCAGTGTACACACAGCAATACAGCTAGCATGCAGCCTAATAACCAGCGCTGCTGCACACAAGAAAATCCTCCACTGTCACTGGCAGGCAGCCTAATAACCAGAGCTGCTGCACACAAGAAAATCCTCCCCTGTCACTGCACACTAACTGTACAGCACAATTGCTATCAGCACAAGCACATAAGAACTTCTCTTTTCAGCCCTAACTCTCTCCCTACTGATAAACAGCGTCAGCAACCTCTCCCTACTGTTAAGATCGGCAGAAGTAAAATGGCGGTCGGCGGTCAGGGCTTTTATAGATACTATGACGCCCCCCAAAGCAAGTCAATCACTGCAATGCCCTTCTCTAAGATGGTGGTGGACGCTGCCCATGTCATCTCATTGCCCACAGTGTACGTCCTTGCTCATTGGCTGAAAAAAGGCGCCTGCAAGCATTATGGGAAAACCTACTTTGGCGCTTGTTTTGCCGAACGCATGGCCGACTTCACGCTATGGTCGGGTTTTGCTCGGTGAAACCCGACTTTGGCGAAAGTCGGCAACTTATGAATCTGACCGACCTGTTTCGCTCAACTCTACTTATAAATTTTACGCTAAAAATTAGCAAAACCCAAAAATTTCTGAAGAGCCTTCAAGGAAGTGGGCTGAACCCAATCATAAATGGCCTGAACCTTGACCGGGTCCATTTCAATGGCAGATAGAGAAAAAATGAATCCCAAAAACGAAACCTTCTGTATGCCAAAGAGACATTTTGATCCCTTAACATACAAAGCATTTTCTCAAAATCCGGAATACAATCCGAACATGTTCCACATGAGAATCTCAGTCATTGGAAAAAATCAAAATATCATCCAAATAAACGATCAAAAACTTTTCCACAAAATCCCGGAAAATATAGTTCATGAAAGATTGGAAGACTGAAGGGGCATTAGCGAGCCCAAAAGGCATCACTAGGTACTCAAAATGCCCCTCATGAGTATTAAACGCCATCTTCCATTCATCACCGTGCTTAATGCGAATAAGATTATACGCCCCCTAAGGTCAAGCTTGGTAAACCAACTAGCACCTTTCACTCTGGAGAATAAATCGGAAATCAGGGGTAACGGATTCTGATATAACAGTGATTTTATTAGGGAGACGATAGTCAATACATGGCCTCAATGAGCCATCCTTATTCACAAAGAAAAAGCCGGCACCTAAAGGTGAAGAGTATGGTCTAATATGACCCTTCTCCAATGACTCCTTGATATAAAATCGCATAACATCATGTTCAGGAACAGATAAATTGAGGAGCAGACCCTTGAGAAATTTACAACCGGGCACTAAGTCAATCGCGCAATCATAACTCCTGTGAGGAGGCAAGGACGCAGACTTACTCTCACTAAACACATCAGAATAATCAGCCAAATAGTCAGGGACATCATGAGACTGGGGATAGGTAGAGAAAACAGGAGTGTCACTATGAACACAACGACAACCCCAACTGACCACAGATACAGACTTCCAATCCAAAACAGGATTATGGGTCTGCAACCAAGGAAAACCCAGTACAACAATGTCATGTAAATTATGTAACACCAAAAATTTACAATTATCTTGGTGATCCGGGGCTACCCACATTATCACCTGGGCCCAAAACTGTGGTTTATTCTCCACCAAAGGGGTAGCATCAATACCCTGCAAAGGAATAGGAGTCTGCAGGGGTACCATGGGAAAACCACAACGTTTGGCAAAGTCAAAATCCATCAGGTTTATGGCTGCTCCTGAATCAACAAAAGCCTTAGCAGAAAATGAAAATAAGGAGCAGATCAATGTAACCGTTCAGAGGAATTTAGGCTGTACATTACCCAAAACAAAAGAGCGAGCAAAACGTTTTTCCCCTTAGGGCAGACGGAAATAGTATGAGAGGCGTCCCCACAATAGAAGCACAACTTATCACGCCTTCTAAATTCCTGACGTTGAGACCCAGAAATAACCCCATCACACTGCATGGGCTCAGAGGTTCGCTCGAAAGGCAACACCACCTCTCGCATAGTTTTACGGTCACGTAAACGTCTGTCAATCTGAATGGTTAAAGACATAGAGTCATTGAGACCAGAGGGGACAGGAAATCCCACCAAAACATCTTTTATGGTCTCTGCCAGACCTTTCTGAAAAAAAGCCGCTAGGGCATAATCGTTCCATTTAGTAAGGACTGCCCACTTTCTGAATTTCTGACAATATGACTCTGCCGCTTCCTGACCCTGGGTCAATGCCAATAAGGCTTTCTCAGCTTGATCAATAACATTAGGTTCATCATACAACAATCCCAGAGCCTGAAAAAATGCATCCACATTAGCCAAAACAGGGTCCCCAGGGGTCAGGGAAAAAGCCCAGTCCTGAGGATCGCCACGCAACAAGGAGATGACAATTTTAACCTGCTGCACCGAGTTCCCCGAGGAATTAGGTTTCAAGACAAAAAAACAATTTACAATTATTCTTAAAGTTCAAAAATTTAGACCGATCCCCAGAAAATAAATCAGTAATAGGGATCTTAGGTTCTACAGTAGACAACTGAGTGAGATAGGCAGAAATTCTCTGAACTTCAGCAGCGAACTGCTCAACACGATCAGACAAATGTTTAGTCTCCATGAAGAAAAAATCCTCCTATGGCTCCAAGAGAAAAAGAGGAAAAAATATTTTAAAAAATCTGAGAACCATTTTTTTTTTAATATTCTTTCCTTCTTTAGAGTACCCTAGTATCTACAGTTGGGCCGGTGATTCTGTTATGATTCGATAACCGAGAAGGATAACAGGAAAACATAGGCAAGGCAACCAGACACCAGAGAGGTTGGTAACTTAGTGGATTGCGGAACCCTAAACGGACAACACAACTAGAATTAGCCGTGGGACGTACCTATGATGCCCTAGATGCCTCGGCACAGCCAATGAGTTAACTAAGCCTACAGAGAAAAAGGGGAAGGCTAACTGCCCCGGAGTAGAGCCCGAAAGGGATAGATAGCCCCAAAACATATATTGACGGTGAGGCAGATGAAGCACAAACACAGACAGAAAATAGAGTAAGCAAAAACTGGGGCCCAGGCTGTCTAGATAGAACAGGACAGAAAAGGATACTGTCTGCAATCCAGCAAAAAACCCTAGAAAAACTCCAACACGTCTGATATGCAAAAAAACTGAGACCACATGGCCTCTCCCCCGCTAAATCAGAACTCTGGTGTAACTGGAAGCAAAACAACAGATACTGAAATAACAGAGAACTAGAACCACAGAAAAGACTGAAGCAGGCTGTGGCAAATGAACACAGAGTCCAGCACAGGTCCCCGCAAGGGGGCCCAGCTGAACTAACTCCAGTAAGGCAGAAAACTGAGGAAAGCAACAGGTAAACCAAAGCCACAAATTTAAACAGCGAAATAACTTATCTGAAAGATGCAGGACAAAGCAGGAGCAGCAGACTTCCAAAAGGCTAGGAAGAAACAAATCACCTGCAAGCATTATGGGAAGGCTGCTCACTTACATCTCCCCAGTCAGTAACACCTAATTGCCAATCATCCCCGTCAGGTGATCGACTTCTATTAGCCAGGGCAGCTCCACCACCAGAAGCAGCCACCAGAGGGCGCCCAACCTCAGAAGCCAGATTAAAGGTGTGTACAACAGGTTAGGGTTGGGGCTAAAGTTAGGGTTAGGGCTAAAGTTAGGGTTAGGGTTGGGGCTAAAATTAGGGTTGGGGCTAAAGTTAGGGTTAGGGTTGGGGCTAGAATTGGGGTTAGGGTTGGATTAGGGTAGGGTTGTGATTAGGGTTAAGCTTGGGATTAGAGTTAGGGGTGTGTTAGGGTTAGAGTTGGAGTTAGAAATGTGGGGTTTCCACTGTTTAGGCACATCAGGAGCTCTCCAAATGCGACATGGCGTCCGATCTCAATTCCAGCCAGTTTTGGCATGAAAATGTCAAATGACCCCCTTCCCCTCTTAGCTCTGCAATGCGCCCAAACAGTGGTTCCCCCACATATGGGGTATCAGTGTACTCAGGACTAATTGGAAAACAACTTTTGGGGTCCAATTTCTCCTCTTACCCTTGGGAAAATAAAAAATTGGGGACACAAAAATCATGTTCGTGGAAAAAATATGATTTTTTTCACGGCTCTACGTTATAAATTTGTGTGAAGCACGTGGGGGTTCAAAGTGCTCACCACACATCTAGATAAGTTCCTTAGGGAGTCTAGTTTCCAAAATGGTGTCACTTGTGGGGGGTTTCCACTGTTTAGGCACATCAGGGGCTCTCCAAACACGACATGGCTTCAGACCTCAATTCCAGCCAATTTTGGTTTGAAAAATTCAAACGGCGCTCCTTCCCTTCCGAGCCCTGCCGTGCACCCAAACAGTGGTTTTCCCCACAAATCGGGTGTCGGCGTACTCAGGAGAAATTGCACACCAACTTATTCTGTCAATTTTCTCCTTGTACCCTTGTGAAAATAAAAAAAATGTAAAAGATCATTTTTGTGACTAAAATGTTAAATGTTCATCTTTTCGTTCCACATTCCAAAAATTCCTGTGAAGCACCTGAAGGGTTAATAAACTTCTTGAATGTGGTTTTGAGTACCTTGAGGGGTTCAGTTTTTAGAATGGTATTTTCTGCCATATAGACCCCTCAAAGTGACTTCAAATGTGATGTGGTCCCTAAAAAAATGGTTTTGTAAATTTTGTTGTAAAAATGAGAAATCGCTGGTCAACTTTTAACCCTTATACTTCCTAACAAAAAAAAAATTTGTTTCCAAAATTGTGCTGATGTAAAGTAGTCATGTGGGAAATGTTATTTATTAACTATTTTGTGTAACGTATTTCTCTGTTTTAAGGGCATAAAAATTTGAAAATTTCCGCAATATGTCCATTTTTTTTCAAAAATAAATGCAAGTTATATTGAAGAAATTTTACCACTATCATGAAGTACAATATGTCTCGAGAAAACCTTCTCAGAGTCGCCAAGATCTGTTGAAGTATTCCAGAGTTATAACCTCATAAACAATGGTCAGAATTGTAAAAACTGGCCGAGTCATTAACGTGCAAACAACCCTTGGGGGTAAAGAGGTTGATATTAGACAGTGTATGACCATCTTGATCAGTGTCACCTTGTCGACAGTGAGTTAGCTTTCATGTAATGTTTGATCAAAAACAGTATTACTAAGAACCCTGTGTTATTTAAATGCACTTTTGCTTTTTTACATATTTAGTTACAGCAGGGTTTATGTTTATTTTGCTTCTTGTAGGTTTTTCTTTTATGTTTTATGGCCAAAGTGAACATGCGTTTCTATGCTGCATGTATACCAACTGTAATCCAGCTGAATATTTTTGTGTGTTTTATCAATTGCAATAAAATATAATTAGTATAGTGGGGACCGACACCTCTTCCACTACAGCCAACCCAGCAGATGGAGACTGTAACGGGCAAGATGGTGGAATCACTGTTCCGTATCGCTCTGAAAGCCTGGAATGGGCATACCTAGGTGGCCTACCAAATCCCTACTCGAACAATTGGCACCAGGAGAAAAATAGCAACCCAAGGAGGTTCAAAGAGGTGGCACCAAGTTATACTCCATGGCTGACCTACAAAATGTGGCAGCTGACCCTCTAAAGCGGGTAAGCTGGTACGACCCAAAGGAGGGATGAAAAACGCAGGCAGGCACTGTAAGGACTCTGGAACCAAGAGTGCAAATGGGACTGGCTGAGTAACAGAAAAGCACTGGCAGGTGCCGGCTGGACCAGGTGTTAGACAGATGGGAATTGGCAGGTGCGATCTGGACCGGCTGATGGACAGAAAAGCGCAGACAGGTATGAGCAGATGGCCACAGACAGGTAAGAGCAGACAGGTACAGGGTAGAAAAGCAGACAGGCAGACCTGGGAACCTGGCAACTAGCAAGCATGCAAGGCAAACTAACAACGTAGCTCAGGCACCTCCTTATTGGAGGAGAAGCTTTATATAGAAGGTGTCGCGCAGCCTAAAGGTTGTTGATACGGGCGGTTTCTTTAGGAGGGAGGGAGCGCGCAAGTGCACCCTCTAAGCACAGTTCCCGGTCCTACAACTGAACCTTGGTGGACACCGACACATAGGGGGTGAGATGAGGAGGTGGTGTGTGAGTGGGAGACACTGAATATCCTGTTGCTTAGGTATGAGGAGATCCAACAAAGGGCCAAGTCCATAATGTCAACATATCAGAAAGTCTGTAGTAAGAGAGAATGGTCCACTGTGTCAAAGACAGATGCCAAGTCCAGGAGAAGGAGGAGGACAAACTTGCGTCGCTTTCATTTGGCAGTTAGTAGGTCGTTGGTAACTTTAGTAAGGGCAGTTTCAGTGGAATGGTGCGGTCTGAAGTCAGACTGTAAGCGGTCAGATGGAGAAGGAGAGGAGGGAGGACAGTTCAAAATGGACGTGTTGTGCCAGTAGTTTGGAGGAATAGGGGAGAAATGATTATGGGCTAATTATCTGGCTAATCGGTACTTGGACGCGTCCGCTCTTCGCCAGTCCTTACACTGGCTGCCCATTCATTATAGGATCCAATTCAAAGTACTTGTTCTCACCCACAAAGCTCTCCACACTGCAGCACCCCCCTACATCTCCTCCCTCATTTCTATCTATCGGCCTAACCGACTGCTGCACTCTGCAAACGACTTTCGACTAACCTCTGCACTAATCCGTACCTCCCACTCCCGACTCCAAGACTTCTCCCGCGCTGCGCCAATCCTCTGGAATGCTCTACCCAAGAAATTAGGACTATCCACAATTTGCATGGTTTCAGGTGCTCCCTCAAAACACATCTGTTCAGAGCGGCCTATCACATTCACTAATCAAAGTCATTCTCTGTGTAAGTGTGTGTGTGTGTAGCCCATTCACTATCTCCATCCATCCCTCACTCCTTAAGATGGCTGGACCATCATTGTAAATGCACCATTGTATATACACACCTGTACTTTGTATCTCCCCCACCTCATTGTAGATTATAAGCTCTCACGAGCAGGGCCGTCTTATTTTGCTTTAATTACTGTATTGTTAACGTTGTTACTTATGACTTGTGTTTTGAAACTGTTAAACTGTAAAGCGCTGCGGAATATGATGGCGCTATATAAATAAAGATTATTATTATTATTATTATTATTATTATACGTAGACAGGAGTATGGGTTAAGGGTGGGCTTTTTGAGGATGGGTGTGATCGAGGGATGTTTCAATCAGGATGGAAGACACGAGTTGTTAGTAACAGGTTGAAAAGGAGGGCTATGCTTGTGATGAAGACTGTGATAAAGTTTGGAATGAGGTGGGACGTTATTGTATCAAGTTCACAGGTGGTGAGGAAAAGTATTCAGCTGAGATGAGAGGAGAGGGAGGGGGAACTGGTGGATGCAGGAAGGAATTGAAAGTACTGAATGGCTATTTAGAGTTGTGTAACATCCTTGCTGGCGTCACTGCATGGCTTCCCATTTCCCATCAGGCTGATACACCATCTTACTCACCACTTTGGGCCATGCTGTGAGTTCTACCCTCTGCCTGCTCCATGCTGTGAACCTCTTGTCCTTTGTTTGCTGTGTGCATACTTCTTGGCTGTATGCTTAGGGCAGTGGCGCCTGCAGTTCCTGAGTCATAATGAGACAGTGTGCACATTCTTAATGTTTCCCAAGCTTATTGCCAATAGGTACTGGGTACTTAAGGCATCTCCACCAATAGGAAGATGCCTGAGCAACAAACTCTCTCAGTCTGTGTTGTGCTACTGAGTTGCCAGGTTCTGTCCTGCCTCTGCCTCCCTGGGGGCTGTACACCCAGGTCCATTTCTGTGCTCTTTGTGTCTTGTTCCTGGCACCCTGGGGGCTGTATACCCAGGCCTGAATCCTTCATCCTGAACTTGTTCCCATGTCTGTCCTTGTCTGAACTAAGTCCTTTTCCTGTACCTGTTTGTATCCTTGTCTGTTGCCTTCCCTACTCAGCTATGTGTATCCTTGTGTCTACTCCTTCTGCTCTGCTCCTGTCCCGCATCCTGCGGTTCTGCTCTGCTCCCATCCCACATCCTGCGGCTATGCTCTGCTCCCGTTCCGCATCCTGCAGCTCTGCTCTGCTTCTGTTCCGCACCCTGTGGTTCTTTGTCCCTCTAGTCTGTACTGGTTTCTACCGGTTCATTTATCCCTCCAGTCTGAACTGGTTCCTACCTGCTCCCATATCCCACTCATACCTGCCCATGTTCCTGTCCTTCCCGAATCAGTTCCTGTTCCTCCAGTCTGAGCTGGTTCCTATCTGTTCCCATATCCTTACTCATACCTGCCTTTGTTCCTGCCCTACCCAATATAGTTCTGGTTCCTCCTGTCTTTGCCGTGCCTGCCTTCCTGCCAGAGTGCCAGCCGTGCCCGCCTGCTTGCCAGAGTGCCAGCCATGCCCACCTTCCTGCCAGAGTGCCAGCCGTGCCCTCCTGCCTGCCTATCAGAGTCCCAGTCATGCCCGCCTGCCTATCAGAGTCCCAGCCATGCCCGCCTGCCTATCAGAGTGCCGGCCGTGCATGCCAGAGTACCAGTCGTGCCCGTCAGTACTTGCCTGCACCTGTCATTAGTGTTCTGTTCCCCTGTGGGATCAGCTGCTACTGCCAGACACAGCCCTGGAGTGATACCTGGCAGCTATCTGCCACACAAGCCTGACCTCACCACTAGAGGTTCCAGTGAACATAAAGGTAGCTGCTTAGTCACGCCGCTCCAGGGTAGTCTGGTTTGTGACACAGTGGGGCCACAATCCCGCTCATGACATCCAGTCTGGGCACGAGTGTTACAGGTTGTAAAGACAGGTATGTGTTATGTTATGGTAGCTGAGTAGGGCAGGAGTTAAAAACCGCAAAGGCAGTCAAACACCAGAGAGGTTGGTATCTAATAGGTTGCAGACCCCTAAATTAACCGCACAACTAGAAGCAGCTGTGGGACGTTCCTACGGTGCCCTAGACGCCTCGTCACAGCCGGAGAAATTAGCTACTCCTGTAGATGAAAATAGGAAAGCTAACTGCCCCGGAGTAGAGCCCCAAAGTATTAGGAAGCCCCCAAACATATAATGGCGGTTAGACAAGAGGAAAACATGAACACAGACAGAAAATAGAATGAGCAAATGCTGGAGCCCAAAACTGTCTAGATAGGATAGTACAGGAGAGAATACTGTCTGCAACCCAACAAAACCCTAGGAAAAATTCCAACACTTCTGATTCCAAAAATGCTGAAACCACACGGTCTCGACCACCTATATCAGATCTCTGGTGTGAACACGCAGCTGCCCAGCAGTAAAATATCACAGGAACTGAGCACAAGTGCAAATACAAAAAAGAGAACAGAGACCAGCACAAGCCCCCAAAGGGGACCTGGCTGAACTCAAAAGCAAGGCAGCAAAAACAAGGGAAATCAAACCACAGAAAAAAAACAGAAAGTAACTTATCTGAATGATAGCAGGAGACAGCAGAAAAGCAAGCTGAATTCCAACCTAGACCAGGAAGTAACAATTGCTCACCGGCGAGGCTCATGGGAGGCCAACTCACTGTCACGCTGTCTAATGATATGTATACAATGTCAGTAAACTATTAATACAGGAACAACACTCTATACAACAACTAGTATAGCAACATCAGCATGTAAGTATAGAATAGATTTACCTGACACGATATCTGCTGAACTCAGGGTTAATCTTGAGGACTTGATGAGCTGAAACAGGAAAGAGGTGGACCGGGATCTAACCTGACCCTAAACTGGGGTCCTAACTAATCCCTCACCTTGGAGGTACTGATAATGGTTCAGAGGTCCAAGTCTCCAACCTAACCCTGTCTCCTATCAGACCCTGAACCCTGTAATCAGTCCTAACAAGGATCCTGACTACCACCAAAGGGATATGGGCTGATCTCAGCTAAATACACAGATTAGACATATAAGACAGACAGGATAACACTCGCTTGCATACACACTCAAACACCAAAGGAACATAAATGGTCTGGGAAATAAACTCTAACCAAGTTGAGCTTAGAACAACTAAGGAGCTCACAACTAAAGTCTATACAGATTCATTCCTATCTGTGGTCTGCATGAAGGTTTCACTGGCAACTCCCCAAGCAGACAACCAGGAATTTAAAGGAAACCAATCAACAAATAATCAATTGCAGCCGGGAGAAACTGCACCCAGTCCCAGCACCGAGCACAGACAGAATTAACTCCCTAGCTGCCAAACACAAAGAAACAGCAGCTCAGCTGTGAGAAGTCAAAATGTGCAACCGCGACGATCTTCGCGGCAATGCACACATGACAGTACCCTCCCTTCTACGAGGGGCCTCCGGACCCTCAGGGCCAGGCCTGCCCGGGTGAGTTCTGTGGAAGGTCCGAACCAAACGATCTGCGTTAACATCAGACGCAGGGACCCACGTCCTCTCCTCTGGACCATACCCCTTCCAATGCACCAAGTACTGAAGGGACCGGCGATTCAGACGTGAGTCAATGATCTTTGATACTTGAAATTCCAAGTTACCATTGACCAACACAGGAGGAGGAGGTAGAGGTGACGGTATGACTGGTGCCACATACCTTTTAAGTAATGACTTGTGGAACACATTATGAATTTTAAACGTAGGAGGGAGGTCCAGACGAAATGCCACAGGATTAATTATGGAACTGATCCTGTACGGCCCGATGAATCTGGGACCCAGTTTCCAGGAGGGCACTTTAAGTTTTATATTCCTGGTAGACAACCATACCAGATCGTTCACATTCAGATCTGGACCAGAAACTCTCCTCCTATCAGCCATACGTTTGTAACGGTTCCCCATCGCACTCAGATTATTCAATACACCTCTCCACACAGAAGCAAGTGACGACGAGAAACGCTCCTCCTCAGGAACCCCAGAAGGGCCCCCCCCATTGAAAGTACAAAACTGGGGATGGAAACCATATGCCCCAAAAAACGGGGACTTACCAGTGGACTCGCTCCGCCTGTTGTTAAGAGCGAACTCTGCCAGAGGCAAGAAAGAAGACCAGTCCTCTTGGTTCTCTGAGACAAAACACCGGAGATATGTCTCTAAGCTCTGATTCAGACGCTCTGTCTGACCATTGGTCTGCGGATGAAAAGCCGAGGAAAATGACAATTGCATCCCCCGACGTAAACAAAATGCCCTCCAAAATTTGGACACAAACTGAGACCCCCTATCTGACACCACATCAGAAGGCAACCCATGAAGTCTAACGATCTCCCTAATGAACACCTGCACCAGAGTTTTAGCATTAGGGAGTGCAGGAAGAGCAACGAAATGTGCCATCTTACTGAACCTGTCAACAACCACCAGTATGACAGTATTCCCTGACGACGGAGGAAGGTCCGTAATGAAGTCCATAGATAAATGAGTCCATGGACGCTCCGGAAGTTTCAAGGGTAAAAGGGTCCCAGACGGACGGGTATGAGGGGTTTTAGAGCGAGCACACACCCCACATGACGCGACAAAAGTTATAACATCTTTATTAGCATTAGGCCACCAAAACCGGCGAGAAAGGAGATCTAAAGTAGCCTTACTCCCTGGATGTCCTGCTAGAGCAGAATTATGATGTGCCTCAATAACCTTTTGTCTCAACAGATTTGGGACAAACAGTCTCCCTGGAGGTCCTGCAGGGGCGTCCCCCTGAGCCTCTAACACCTCCTCCTCAAGCTCAGAAAATACAGCCGACACTACCACCCCCTCCTGAAGGATAGGACTCGGGTCATCTGTTTTCCCGGCCCCTGGAAACTGCGAGACAAGGCATCAGCCTTTACATTCTTAGACCCCGGGCGATAAGTGACGACAAAATTAAACCTGGTAAAAAACAACGACCATCGAGCTTGTCTGGAATTCAGACGCTTAGCGGATTCCAAATACAACAGGTTCTTGTGATCAGTAATAACGGTAACCGGGTGGACTGCCCCCTCCAAAAAGTGACGCCATTCTTCAAAAGCTAACTTAATGGCCAAAAGTTCCCTATTGCCGATATCATAATTCCTTTCGGCGGACGACAATTTCTTAGAAAAGAAAGCGCACGGATGCCATTTACCAGGGGACGGACCCTGGGACAATATAGCACCCACCCCTACGTCAGACGCATCCACCTCCACAATGAACGGCTGAGATGCATCTGGTTGGATGAGAACGGGTGCCGAAGCAAAACATTTCTTCAAAGAGGAAAAGGCTTGGCAAGCTTTGTCCGACCATTTAGAAAAATCCGTCCCTTTTCTTGTCATGTCAGTGAGAGGTTTGACGACAGATGAGAAATTACAAATAAATTTCCGGTAGTAGTTAGCAAACCCCAAAAAACGCTGCAGAGCCTTAAGATCCCCTGGCTGATCCCATTCAAGCACTGCTCTTACCTTTTCAGGGTCCATACGGAAACCGGGGGCTGACACCAAAAAACCCAAAAACTGAAGTTCCTGTACGGCAAATACACACTTCTCCAGTTTGGCGTATAGTTTATTGTCTCGCAAGATCTGCAACACCTGTCTCACATGCTCCTGATGAGACACAAGATCTGGCGAGTAAATTAAAATGTCGTCCAAATATACAACCACAAACAGCCCCACAAGGTGACGAAAAATGTCATTAACAAAATGTTGGAATACTGCTGGTGCAGTAGTCAGACCAAAAGGCATAACCAGGTTTTCATAATGTCCCTCCGGCGTGTTAAACGCCGTTTTCCACTCATCCCCCTCTTTTATCCTAATCAGATTATACGCCCCCCTGAGATCCAATTTAGAAAACCATTTGGCGCCAACAATTTGATTGAAGAGATCAGGAATAAGAGGGAGTGGATACGGATCTCGAACAGTAATCCGATTAAGTTCGCGGAAATCCAAGCAAGGGCGTAGGCCTCCATCTTTCTTCTTCACAAAGAAGAACCCCGCGGCTACTGGGGAAGATGAAGGTCTAATATGCCCTTTGGCCAGACTTTCAGAAATATAATCTTTCATAGCCTGCCTCTCAGGACCAGAAAGATTATACAACCTAGCTTTAGGCAACTTAGCATCAGGAAGGAGATTAATAGAGCAGTCATACACGCGATGAGGAGGCAACTCCTGACACCCCTCCTCAGAGAAAACATCCCCAAAATCCTCCAAAAAAGGAGGCAATGTACTAGGCACGACCGCACTGATGACTGTGTTCATGCAGTTGCTCTTGCAAAACTCACCCCATTGGCTTATTTCTCTGGACTGCCAATCAATCACAGGGTTATGTTTAACCAGCCAAGGAAGTCCCAACACAATGGGAGTAGGTAGACCCTCCAACACATAACAAGATAATTGTTCCCTATGTATTGCCCCTACCCGAAGGTCAATGTTATGAACCTCATGAACAAAGCTACCTTGGCCGAGAGGCCTGGCGTCAATGGAGAATATAGGGATCGGTTTGACCAATACACTCAGATGCATACCTTGAGCCTGAGCAAACTGAGCGTCAACCAGATTAGCCCCGGAACCACTATCAAGAAGAACAGACAATCTCTCCACTCTCGTACCAACTACCACCTCCACTGGTACAAGGAACTGAGAAGAACTGGCGGATGAAATACATACTCCCAGGTTGTCGTCCACCACACAACCTGGGATTAACAGTTTTCCGGCGACTTTTGGCTCAACAAGGCACGGGATGGACATTCTCCAACAAAATGTCCCTCTTTCCCGCAGAAAAAACATCTTCTAGTCCTGCGGCGTACCGCCAATCCCCTCCTACGAAATGATGTCCCTCCCAACTGCATAGGCTCATCCGAACAGACAAGGGGAACCTCAACATAAGGGACTTTAGTGGTAGGTGGAGAAACAACAGGGAGTGGGGTTACCTCACCCCTCTCCCGAAGCCGTCTATCAGTACGGATAGCTAAGGCCATAGCAGCCTCCAGAGAAGGAGGAGACTCATACTGAGCAAAAACGTCTTTTAATTTATCAGAAAGCCCATGACAAAACTGGCTCCTAAGAGCTGGGTCATTCCACTGAGTATCTGTGGCCCATCTACGAAACTCAGAAGCAAATTCCTCTGCCGGACGATCTCCCTGCTGTATCTTACGTAATTTTGTCTCAGCAAGAGAGACCCGATCTGGGTCATCATATACCAATCCCAGGGCAGTAAAAAATTGATCTACAGACAGTAGAGCCGGGGATCCCGGAGGAAGGGAAAATGCCCAGGATTGAGGGTCCCCTTGCAGAAGTGAGATAACAATTCCCACTCTCTGCTCCTCACTCCCTGATGATCGAGGCCGAAGCCGAAAATACAATTTACATGCCTCCCGGAAGGTGAAAAATTTGTCTCGCCCACCAGTGAACCTGTCCGGGAGAGCTACTTTAGGTTCAACTCTGGTTTGCTCCAGGGGAGACAAAACTTTGGACTTAATGTCCGTCAGCTCCATGGATAATCCCTGCAACTGCAGAGCCAGCTGGGCTACTGGATCCATGGTAACTGGAGATAATTTTTAAGGCCAGTGAAAATGTCACGCTGTCTAATGATAGTATACAATGTCAGTAAACTATTAATACAGGAACAACACTCTATACAACAACTAGTATAGCAACATCAGCATGTAAGTATAGAATAGATTTACCTGACACGATATCTGCTGAACTCAGGGTTAATCTTGAGGACTTGATGAGCTGAAACAGGAAAGAGGTGGACCGGGATCTAACCTGACCCTAAACTGGGGTCCTAACTAATCCCTCACCTTGGAGGTACTGATAATGGTTCAGAGGTCCAAGTCTCCAACCTAACCCTGTCTCCTATCAGACCCTGAACCCTGTAATCAGTCCTAACAAGGATCCTGACTACCACCAAAGGGATATGGGCTGATCTCAGCTAAATACACAGATTAGACATATAAGACAGACAGGATAACACTCGCTTGCATACACACTCAAACACCAAAGGAACATAAATGGTCTGGGAAATAAACTCTAACCAAGTTGAGCTTAGAACAACTAAGGAGCTCACAACTAAAGTCTATACAGATTCATTCCTATCTGTGGTCTGCATGAAGGTTTCACTGGCAACTCCCCAAGCAGACAACCAGGAATTTAAAGGAAACCAATCAACAAATAATCAATTGCAGCCGGGAGAAACTGCACCCAGTCCCAGCACCGAGCACAGACAGAATTAACTCCCTAGCTGCCAAACACAAAGAAACAGCAGCTCAGCTGTGAGAAGTCAAAATCTGCAACCGCGACGATCTTCGTGGCAATGCACACATGACACTCACTTATATCAGGCCAGTCCATCTCCCCTGATAACTATTCATCCATTGCAGGTGGTGAGCTCTAGCTGTTCAACATAGGTTCAATACCCTCAGCAACTACCAGAGGGAGCCACAGCTCCGAAGTCATCTACAACACATTCACAACAGGTATGATATGAGGAATGAGAAGTCGGTTGTTTTGCTGCAGTCAGAATTTGTGCAGTATTTTTACAACTTCTGTTGCTGAATGGGCAACTCCGCTCCCTTTCTTTGGCAGCCATACAACAGTACGCTTTGTAGATGATGGTCAGAAAGAACATGTGCTCCAGTAGATGTCAAGCACTGCATCAAGTGGCCTCTGATCTTCTTCCTCCACCTTAACATCACACACAGTACAGTGTGGTGGCACACCAATTTACCTTTTTTTTCCCCGCAACTCTCCAACTTCCCAACTGACTGTTGGGAACCACAGATGACTGAGTCTGCAGATCTCTTCACACATTGTATGTCATGGGCATAGGAAGTGTACTTTAAAGAATCAGAGTCAAGATGAGGAAATCATCTGCAGCGATGGCCAAATTTTTTCTGACTTTGATTCATGACCAGACCAGACTGAGCATAAACCAAACCCTCGTCAACAGACGTTAACCCCTTTAGGTGAAGTAATCCATTTGTCACACAGGTCTCTGGCCGAAGAACCTCAACTTGTTTACCCCCTACAGTTGGGATGATTGAGAGCCTGTGAACTGATATGGATTTGAATGTGACTGCTGCTTTTGACTGATGTTACATACCAAGCACATCCCACCTTTCTCAATCCACCATAACATCCCTGCCTGCACCCCTCTCACAGTCCAGCAGCTTGTCGTGTTATCCCTACTCCACCCTGTGTCGGCACAGCAGCAAACCCTCGTTTGTGCAGTTGTGCTCACGTAAAAGGTTCTTCACTCCTACAAATGGCACAGTTAACAGCTTGAATTTCACCATCTTCAATCTACTACTAGTAATAATAATAACCTAAATTTATATATCACAAACACATTACGCATAGCTTTACGAGTCAGCAGTTCATATAAAACAGTCAAAAGTTACCAAGTTTAAGATAAAACAGGTTTTCTCTGTGTAATGGTCATGGGTTAATATGCATTTACATTTTGCATACACATTAACTTACTTTTTTAGTTCAGAACTAGTTTCCTATTTTGTTCAGAGTGCATCTTGTGCATATAAGAGTGTGACCGCCCTGTTTCTGAGCTGAAAAATCCATCCTGGCCTATGCTTTAAATGGTGGGTTCAGTCCCTCTGCCCTTGTTCACATTTACGTCACTTGACAAGTGGAAAGGTTTTTAATACTAGAGTTAGGACTGTCCCACAGGGGTTGCCTTGACGTGGCGGGATGGCTTGTACATTGTTTTGATCAAAATTATGTTTACTAAATACCTAAATACCCTTAGAATTACTACCTTCATGCATGTTTTGCAAAAAAGTTTTTATTTTATTTTAGGATATTTGTTTTTTTGTGCCTGGTTTTCTCTGTGTAATGGTCATGTGTTAATATGCATTTACATTTTGCATACACATTAACTTACTTTTTCAGTTCAGAACTAGTTTCCTATTTTGTTCAGAGTGCATCTTGTGCATATAAGGGTGTGACCGCCCTGTTTCTGAGCTGAGAAATCCATCCTGTCTGGCCTATGCTTTAACTGGTGGGTTCAGTCCCTCTGCCCTTGTTCACACTTACGTCACTTGACAAGTGGAAAGGTTTTTAATACTAGAGTTAGGACTGTCCCACAGGGGATGCCTTGATGTGGCGGGATGGCTTGTACATTGTTTTGTTCAAAATTATGTTTACTAAATACCCTTATAATTATTACTACCTTCATGCATTTTTTGCAAAAAATTTTTTATTTATTTTATTTTAGGATACTTGTTTTTTTGTGCCTGGTTTTCTCCAAGTTTAAGATAACCAAACAATTAAAGCAAAAATAATGACAACTCTGCTCCCCAGAGCTTACAATTTACCATGAGGTGGGGGTGACACCAATTACAGGTGCTTATTTACAATGATGGTACAACCATCTGGAGGAAATGGGGAATAGATAAAGGCTGCATGAGCCTTTTGGGTATGGTTGAGTTTGATGGTGAATTATGTTCAGAGAAGTAGAGAATAAGCTATATATACATAAAAAAGACTTTGATCAGAGAACGTGATAGACGGCGCTAAACAGATGAGTTTTTTTTAGTGAGCACCTAAAAATGTCCAAGTTGTGGTTGCATAAATATACACTTGGCACTCAACTTTTGATGAATATGAGAATTTTTTAATGCAGTCCAGAAAATAATAGCAACGTTTCGGTCCCCAAATGGACCTTCACCAAGTACATGGAGATAATTGAAGCTCCCTCTGGAGGTACTAATGAGTAATTAATGGGTATGTTGACCCAGAATGCTCCAGTATAAGACCAGAAATGATGAACATCTGCTGTAGAAAAAATTCTTTGAATAGTGTAATAACACTTGATTATGTCTCAATGTGTCCAGGAGATGGAATCTCACTGCTGGGACTATAGAATGTTCCTATGTATATCTATATGAGGATATTACATCCGACTTGTGTGTGCACTGAGTGTTCACTGAAGCCCCAGAGTGGCGTTTAGTCTGCCCAGTGGTAGTTCAGTGGGCGGTGTGTCCAAATTAGCAACGCGGTTTATTCTGCAAATGGTACCATAGATAAGATAGATAAGAAATTGGCAGAATACCTTGTAAAATAAAATTCTATAAAACCAGTTCTATATACCCTACCAAAGATACATGAAAACCTCCAATATCCTCCTGGGAGACCCATTGTGGCCTCCACAGAATCTATACTCTCGCCCCTTTCCATAACCTTGGAAAGAATATTAACACTAGAACTACTGATGGAGTCATTTTGACTCCTTTCGTTTTTTATTTCTCTTCTGTGACTACATTTTTCAGAATTCCGGCTTGAAACTCGGTGACTTTTCCTCAAATATGATGTGAAAAAAGATTTTGTGAGAATAAATAATTTTGGTGAAAAATGTGCGCGTTTTTTTCAAAATTTACCAAGAACTACTGAAGGGAGTCATTTTGACTCCCTACTATATTTTGAGGTCCTTTTGTCACTAAATGTTGCTATAAAGTTTTGTGCATAATTTTTTCACTCTGTCTTATTTACCCTGATGTTCATATAGATGTAGTTCAATTTACATGTCAACTTTTCACATTTTCCTTGTGTTTTACCTGCTTGTATTACTGTGTAATGCTGAACAAAATAGCTTGTTTACTCTAGGCTCTTATCTTATGCTAATTTTTGATTCATATATATTGACACATATAAAGAACTGTACGCTTGCAGAAGCATGCAGGAACAATAATTTACAGTTTACTCTATCTGATGAGGAGCTAGATGCATTCATTGCGATATTCTATGCTCGTGGAATATCTGGCACGAACCGTCACTCGATTAGCAGTATTTGGTGTAATGACTGGGGAATACCGTTTTGCAAAGCGACAATGTCTAGGGACCGCTTTGTTGAAATTATGAGGTTTCTCAGATTTGATGAGAAATCTACTCGATCGGAGAGACTGCAAACGGACAAGTTTGCTCTATTTTCTACTGTGTGGGACAGGTTTATTGAAAATTGTATTGCGTGTTACAAACCTGGCCCATACATAACGGTGGATGAGCAACTTTTCCCAAGCAAAACTAGGTGTCCATTCAAGCAGTACATGCCTTCCAAACCAGATAAATATGGCCACAAATATTGGCTAGCTGTTGATAAGGAGAGCAAATATCTGGAAAATGGCTTCCCTTATCTAGGCAAAGATGACACACGCCGTGCTGAGGACCGTTTAGCTGACCATGTGGTAATTAAGTTATTGGACCCGTTTTTGAAAAAAGGTTGCAATGTTACAACCGATAATTATTTTACTTCAGTAAAATTAGCTAAACAGCTAAAAAGCAAAGGAACAACCATCGTGGGAACACTGAACAAGATAAGGCGAGAAGTGCCTAAAGAAATAAAATCCATGAAAGAGGAATTGTACAACACTAAAGTGTTTAGAAATGAAGACAATTTTACACTTACAGTATATCAAGGAAAGCCCAACAAAAATGTTGTCATTTTGAGTTCCGTCCGTCCAGATGTTGTTGTTGCGTCTGATTCCGCTAAAAAAACTCCAGAAACGGTAAAGTTTTACAATGAAACAAAATATGGAGTAGATGTAGTGGATCAGATGGCACGAAAATATACCACACGAACATGCACAAGGAGATGGCCTGTTCATGCATTTGAAAATGCCTTAGACTTTGCGGGTATAAATGCATGGATAATATTCAATGAGATAACCCACCAAAAAATGTCACGCAAGGCATTTTTGCAAACGCTTGTGAGAGAGTTGAGTGGTCCTTATGTCACAGATAGGGAAAAGGGTTCCACGTCCCAAGTTTCTACATGCTCAGAAGTGATGGTTCAAACAAAATTTTGCCAGATCAAAGAAAAGTGCAAGAAAAATAGATCTGTCGGCAATTGTAAGACTTGTGGTAAGTCTTTGTGTGGGCAATGTACTGCCATAAATCAAAGGCAATGCCTAAAATGCGAAACACCAAATGTTTAGAAGGTGAATTCTGCGCCATATTTTCATTTTTATGCTCCTCCACCTACATTTTCTCTGCTTTTTGTTCTTCAGTTGTTGTTTATATGTGTGCACTTGAATAAAAAAATGTTTGAAAAACGTCTATTATAATTATTGTTATTTTCTGTAGAAAAATAAGAAAAGCAGAAAAAAAACAATCAAAAGCATTACTGTTGGATCTCACAATAATAATACATTACAAAAAATATAATTATTAATAAATAACCACAAATGAAACTCTAAAATTAAACGAAAACAAGCAAGGAGTCAAAATGACTCCTTTCAGTAGTTCTAGGCGGGGTCACGAGTCCAGTAGTCCTAGTGTTAACACCTCTCATTCCCAAGATAAGATCTTTTCTTAAAGACACCACCGATTTTCTTTCCCAAATACAAGGCATACGCAATATGCCCAATGACACTTTACTTGTAACGATGGACGTCGACAGCGTCTACACGAGCATCGAGCATGATCTTAGTGTAAAAGCGGTTTGATGGTTCTTAGACCAGGAAGAGAATTGTGGGGAACTCAAAAAGGCCTTTTGTACATACACACTCAGTCTGGTTTTACATAACAACTACTTCCTTTTTGAGGACCAATTCTACCTACAAAAACATGGAACTGCCATGGGGGCCAATATGGTGCCCTGTATGCAAATATATTCATGGCAAAATTTGAGGCTGACTACATCTATACCAACCCCGCTTTTTGCCAATATGCCATGATCTGCTAAAGATAAATCGATGACATATTCTGCATATGGACAGGCAAAGTCATCTCTGTTAACGCATTTGTCGAGCAGATCAACACAGCAGTCCCTAATCTGACATTTAAACTGCACTGTGACCATAGAAAGATAAATTTCATCGACACCAGGTAATTGAAAAGGTTCCTCTACATAGGAGAGGTGGCAATATAATACAAAAATTAAAAGAGCGGGAATCGTACTGGATATATTATCTAAAAACTCTCCCCCAATTAGGACTCAATAGAGAACATGAGATCTGGTATTGAGCTATACTGATAAAATTGTTGACATTTGTAAATGTATATTCATATATTATGCCAAGGGTTATGTTCTAGGATATATAGAACTATTGTATATAGATAAAGTGAGTTATTCTATGTTGAATGCAACAGTATGAATTGGCACTAATTCACCGCTTTTTTGTCTTGTTCAGGCAGGTCAAGAAATAGCAGAAAAGGAAATTGACGGCACTCCAGGAATGGAAAAATAAAAAAAGTTTATTTGGCAAATCAAGCCATATTAAAATCAAGAATCCTGACGCATTTCGAGTGTATAAAAAAACACACCTCCTCACAGTAAAAAAAACATTTCTTCACAGAGGATTCTGTGCCTTCCGATGTTCTGGCTCCATCCCAGAAGGCTTCCGCTTTGCATTCTTCTTTTTTTTATTTTGATGAATTGAAAACTATTACTACTTTGTCTTCTTTGCAAGATCCTTGTTTTGATCCTAATGCTATTCAGGATTCAGATGTTTCCATCACCCGTCAGAATGCTTCCTATTATGCTTTACAATCCCGTGTACCTTGCTTGGATTTATTCCAATCTTTAATAGAAAGAGACCTCAAAATACTTGATAAGCAAACTAGCCATAATAATGTTCACCATAATGTATCTTTGAATCAATCGAAAGCTATCTCTGAGTTACGTAGTAACTCAAATATAGTTATTCGACAATCTGATAAGGGGGGGTGCACGGTCATTATGGATACTGAGTTATATATGCATTCTTTAAATAAAATTCTTCATGATTGCTCTACTTATCTTTCCTTACAAACAGATCTGACTCTTAATTACAAACTAGAGTTATCTACTTTAATCCAGGAGGGTATTGCTTCCAACGTTCTTGATTCCAAGGTTGGCAAGTGGCTGTTGCCAGATTTTCCCATTATGCCCATTTCATTTTCCATGGTCTTCCCAAAATTCACAAGGAGGTTTATCCTCCCCCTTTAAGACCTATTATATCCAGTATAGGTTCTCTAAATGAAAACCTCAGTTCTTGGGTCGACAGCCACCTCCAGCCCTTGGTTTCTAGAGTTCCTGGTCTGTTAAAGGATTCGTCCTCTGTTCTAACTGCATTCGATAATTTGAAATGGGAACAGAATTTTTGCTTTTTTACATGCGATGTTGTCAACCTTTATTCTTCCATCCCACATATTCTAGCTTTACAAGCCATTCATCATCATTTGGATTGATACAGCAATTATTCTGTGCCTTTGAAATCCTTTATTATTAGTTTACTCACATATCTGCTGAATCATAATTTTTTCTTGTTCAATAAAAAGTTTTTTCTGCAAACTCTTGGTGCTCCTATGGGGCTGAAATTTTCCCCGTCCCTTGCCATCCTCTATATGGCCTGGTGGGAAGAAAAATTTCTCTTTTCTGATATTAATCCTTTTTCTCATTATATCTACTGGTTCGGCAGATATGTGGACGATTTGATCTTCATATGGAAAGTTCCTAGCGCAGAGCTCAATTCTTTTCATGTGTTCTTGAATTCTAATGAATAAATTTATCATTCACCATAAGTAATATTGGTAACAAAGTGCCATTTCTCGATACTTGGTTGACAGGGGATATTTACAGTCAAAAAATACATACTTCAGTATATAGAAAAAATGTGTCTGGTAATGCGCTTCTTCTATCCACATCCTCACATGATAGGTACACCATTAACCCCTTAGTGAGAGAGCCATTTTACAGCTTAATGACTGGGCCAATTTTTACAATTCTGACCACTGTCACTTTATGAGGTTATATGTTGTGAATGGGTTTGAGATGAGTTCTGAGCAGAGGCTCCCTCTGGTGGTTACAAGCGGTGCTAGTCTGTCCAGTGAAGATTGTGAGGACTGGGAATCAGGTGTTACTGACTGGTCTTATATAAGGGAGTCACCTTCCCATCAGGGTTGCCGGTGATCAATTGTTCTGGTCTGAATCCTTTATTCCAGTTTCCCTTGTAGCCTGCTGTGTCGTGTCTGCATCTCCTGCTATCAGATAAGACATTTTATTCTTTTGTGTTTGTGCTATATTTTTGCATTTTGTCCTGCACTTCTGTGGGGGCCTTCAGGGTCCCCTCCGGGGGCTTCTGCCCTCTCAGTTTTGTTCAGCCACTGATGTTTGTACTTTTGCTTTTTCCAGTTTTTTCAGTGGCTGCTGTTTTGATTTTGTTACACCAGAGAACTAATTTAGGTGGAAGAGGTCGTGTGATCTCAGGTGTTTTTGAAATTAGTAGAGTTGGTGCCTTTCAGGGTTTTCTGGGATTGCAGTAAGTACCCTTCCTATCCTTTTCTATTTAGTTAGTTTGGGCCCCAGCGTTTGCTCATTCTATTTTCTTTCTGTGTCAGTATTTCATCTTGTCTAACGCCATTACTTGTTTGGGGGCTTTCTATTATCTTTGGGGTTCTGCTCCGGGGCAGATAGCTTTCCTATTTCTATCTTTAGGTGTAGTTAGTTTCTCAGGCTGTGACGAGGCGTCTAGGACCAACGTAGGAACGCTCCACGGCTGCCTCTAGTTGTGGTGGTTAGTCAGGGTACTGCAATCTCATAGATTCCAACTGCTCTGGTGTATTGCCTTTTTTACCTGCACTCCTCAGCTACCGAAACATAACAGTATCACCGGCCTAAAAATTGAAAATTGTATGGTACTCACAGAAGGGAAAAAATATTGTGAAAGAAAAAAGGTTGTCAGAGTTGTCAGAAATATTTTTCTGTTTGTTGCATTTTTTTTTTTTTTTCCCTCTGTATCTCTGGGTGCTGGGGAGGATCTTTTCTCTCAATGGAGTTTGCACAGTTGTCTGGCCGTGTGGATCAGCTTGCCACTGAGGTTCGGAGTATTGCTATCTATCTTGCTGGGTTGCCTGTTGTGGAACCTAGGATTCCCATGCCAGATTTGTTTTTAGGGGATCGAGCTAAGTTTCAGAATTTCAAAAATAATTGTAAATTGTTTTTTGCCTTAAAATCTAATTCCTCAGGGAACGCAGCGCAGCAGGTTCAAATTATCATCTCTCTCCTGCGCGGCGATCCTCAGGATTGGGCTTTTTCCCTGACACCTGGGGATCCTGTTTTGAGTGATGTTGATGCATTTTTTCAGGCCTTGGGGTTATTGTACGATGAGCCTAATGTCACTGATCAAGCTGAAAAAGCCTTGTTGGCATTAAATCAGGGGCTTGATGACGCTGAGTTATACTGTCAGAGATTCCGTAGGTGGGCAGTCCTGACCAAATGGAATGACGACGCTTTGGCAGCCCTTTTCCGGAAGGGTCTGTCAGATAATGTAAAGGATGTTATGGTGGGATTCCCTGTCCCCTCTGGTCTCAATGATTCTATGTCATT
This sequence comes from Oophaga sylvatica, assembly GCA_033576555.1. Lineage (NCBI taxonomy): Eukaryota > Metazoa > Chordata > Amphibia > Anura > Dendrobatidae > Oophaga > Oophaga sylvatica. Next base: position 284,454,664 of record JARQOD010000003.1, on the reverse strand, counting down.
AGCGATTCAAATTGACAGACGTTTGCGTGAGCGGAGAAGTATGCGTGGAATGGTGTTGCCTTGTGAACGAGCTTCTGAATCCATGCAGTGTGATAGAGTGGTGTCTGGGGCACAGCGTCATGAGTTTCGAAAGCGCAATGGGTTATGTTTCTACTGTGGTGATGCCTCTCATGCTATTTCAGTCTGCCCTAAGCGGGGAAGACGTTTTGCACGCTCAGTTGTCTTGGGTAGTGTTCAGACTAAGTTTTTATTAACTGTCACTCTGATATGCTCTCTGTCCTCATTTTCTGCTCAGGCTTTCATTGATTCTGGAGCAGCTATTAATCTGATGGATTATGATTTTGCTAAACGTTGTGGATTTCCCTTGATACCCCTACAGAAGTCTATTCCCCTACTGGGGATCGATTCTACCCCTTTGGCTGAGAATAAACCCCAGTTTTCTACTCAGGTGATAATGAGGGTTGAACCTGATCACCAGGAGTGCTGCAAATTTTTGGTTCTGTATAATCTGCATGACATTATCGTGCTGGGTTTTCCTTGGTTACAGTCTCATAATCCTGTTTTGGATTGGAAATCTGTGTCTGTAACCAGTTGGGGCTGCCAATGTGTTAATACTAACACTCCTGTTTTTTCTGCCTCCCCCAGGCTGAGGATGTTCCTGACTTTTTGATTGATTTTTCTGATGTGTTTAGCGAAAGTAAATCTGAATCCTTGCCTCCCCATAGGAGCTATGACTGCGCTATTGAATTAGTGCCGGGTAGTAAATTCCCTAAAGGTCGCCTTTTTAACTTGTCTGTACCTGAACATGACGCTATGAGGTCTTATATCAAGGAGTCATTGGAGAAGGGTCATATCAGACCATCCTCTTCACCCTTAGGTGCCGGTTTTTTCTTTGTGGCCAAAAAGGATGGTTCTTTAAGGCCGTGTATTGATTATCGTCTCTTGAACAATATTACTGTGAAATATCAATACCCGTTACCCTTGATTTCTGACCTGTTTTCCAGGGTGAAAAACGCTACTTGGTTTACCAAGCTTGACCTCAGGGGGGCGTATAACCTTATTCGCATTAAGCACGGGGATGAATGGAAGACGGCATTCAATACCCCTGAAGGGCATTTTGAGTACCTGGTGATGCCCTTTGGGCTCACTAATGCTCCTTCCGTCTACCAGTCCTTCATGAATGACATTTTCAGGGATTTTGTGGACAAATTTCTGATTGTTTATTTGGATGATATCTTGATTTTTTCTAATGACTGGGACTCTCATGTGAAACATGTTCGAACTGTATTCCAGATTTTGAGAGAGAATGCTCTGTATGTGAAGGGATCAAAGTGTCTTTTTGGCGTACAGAGGATCTCATTTCTGGGATTCATTTTGTCCCCATCTGTTATTGAAATGGACCCGGTCAAGGTTCAGGCCATCTGTGATTGGGTCCAACCTACTTCATTAAAGGCTCTTCAGAGATTTTTGGGTTTTGCCAATTTTTATCGTAAATTTATTGGTAATTTCTCGGTTATTGTTAAACCATTAACTGATTTGACCAGAAAGGGTTCTGATGTGGTGAATTGGCCTCCTGAGGCAGTCTCTGCATTTCAGGAACTTAAGCAGAGATTCACTTCTGCTCCTGTTCTACGGCAGCCTGATGTTTCTCTGCCATTTCAGGTGGAGGTTGATGCCTCTGAAATTGGGGCAGGTGCCGTTTTGTCCCAAAAAGATCCAGAGACCTCTAAAAGTAACCCTTGTGCCTTTTTCTCTCGAAAATTTTCTCCTACTGAACGTAATTATGACGTGGGTAATCAGGAGTTATTGGCCATGAAGTGGGCTTTTGAAGAGTGGAGACATTGGCTGGAGGGAGCCAAACATCAGGTGGTGGTCCTTACGGACAATAAGAATCTGGTCTATCTGGAATCTGCCAAGCGACTCAATCCTAGACAGGCCAGGTGGGCCTTGTTTTTCACACGTTTTAATTTTGTGGTTTCCTTTCTTCCTGGCACTAAGAATGTTAAGGCGGATGCCCTCTCGAGGAGTTTCCTTGCGGACTCTCCTGAGTTATCTGATCCTTCTGTTATTTTGAAAGAGGGTGTAGTTCTTTCCGCCATCTCGCCCAATTTGAGACTTGCTCTGGAGGGGTGTCAGGAGGATAGGCCCGAGTGCTGCCCTGTTGGAAAATTGTTTGTCCCGGACCAGTGGAAAAAGAGTGTGATGTCTGAGATTCATTGTTCCGCGTTGGCTGGGCATCCCGGAATTTTTGGTACCAGAGACTTGGTTAGTCGGTCCTTTTGGTGGCCTACCTTGTCTCGTGATGTCAGGGAATTTGTGCAGTCCTGCGGGACTTGCTCTCGCTCCAAGCCTTGCTCTCGCTCTAGTGGTTTGTTGATGCCATTGCCTGTGCCCAAGAGACCATGGACCCATATCTCTATGGATTTCATTTCCGACCTTCCTGTTTCTCAGAGAATGACCACCATCTGGGTAATTTGTGATAGGTTTTCCAAGATGATACATCTTGTGCCATTACCTAAGTTGCCTTCCTCCTCTGAATTGGTGCCGTTGTTCCTTCAGCACGTGGTTCGTTTACACGGCATTCCTGAGAACATTGTGTCTGACAGAGGAGTCCAGTTTGTTTCCAGATTTTGGAGGACTTTTTGTTCTAAACTGGGTGTTCAATTGTCTTTCTCCTCGGCATTTCATCCTCAGACCAATGGTCAAACTGAGAGAACAAACCAGACATTGGAGACTTATTTAAGATGCTTTGTATCTGCTGATCAGGATGACTGGGTCTCTTTTTTGCCTTTGGCTGAGTTTGCTCTTAATAATAGGGCTAGCTCTGCTACTTTGATGTCTCCGTTTTTCTGTAATTCTGGGTTTCACCCTCGATTTTTCAGGACAGACGGAGGCTTCTGTCTGTCCAGGTGTTGACTCTGTTGTGGAGCGTATGCAACTGATTTGGGACCAGGTAGTGGAGAGGTTGTCCCTCTCTCAGGAGAGGGCCCAGCGGTTTGCTAACCGGCATAGGACTGATGGTCCTCGGTTTAAAGTGGGGGACTTGGTCTGGTTGTCCTCAAAGAATATTCCTATGAGAGTAGCATCTCCTAAATTTAAGCCTAGGTTCATTGGACCTTATAAGATCATGGAGATTATTAATCCTGTTTCTTTTCGTTTGCTTCTTCCAGGGACATTTAAGATCCATAACGTGTTCCACAAGTCCTTGTTGAAGAGGTTTGTTGAGCCAGTGGTTCCTGCTGCTGTGCCTCCTGACCCTGTTTTGGTTGAGGGCAATCTGGAGTATGTGGTTGAGAAAATATTGGATTCTCGTTTTTCTAGACGGAAACTCCAGTATTTGGTTAAATGGAGAGGTTATGGTCAGGAAGACAATTCTTGGGTGTTTGCTTCGGACATCCATGCTAGGAGACTTATCCGTGCGTATCATAGAACTCATCCTGACCGACCTGGTTGCTCAAATGAGGGTTCGGTGACCCCTCCTCAAGGGGGGGGTACTGTTGTGAATGGGTTTGAGATGAGTTCTGAGCAGAGGCTCCCTCTGGTGGTTACAAGCGGTGCTAGTCTGTCCAGTGAAGATTGTGAGGACTGGGAATCAGGTGTTACTGACTGGTCTTATATAAGGGAGTCACCTTCCCATCAGGGTTGCCGGTGATCAATTGTTCTGGTCTGAATCCTTTATTCCAGTTTCCCTTGTAGCCTGCTGTGTCGTGTCTGCATCTCCTGCTATCAGATAAGACATTTTCTTCTTTTGTGTTTGTGCTATATTTTTGCATTTTGTCCTGCACTTCTGTGGGGGCCTTCAGGGTCCCCTCCGGGGCTTCTGCCCTCTCAGTTTTGTTCAGCCACTGATGTTTGTACTTTTGCTTTTTCCAGTTTTTTCAGTGGCTGCTGTTTTGATTTTGTTACACCAGAGAACTAATTTAGGTGGAAGAGGTCGTGTGATCTCAGGTGTTTTTGAAATTAGTAGAGTTGGTGCCTTTCAGGGTTTTCTGGGATTGCAGTAAGTACCCTTCCTATCCTTTTCTATTTAGTTAGTTTGGGCCCCAGCGTTTGCTCATTCTATTTTCTTTCTGTGTCAGTATTTCATCTTGTCTAACCGCCATTACTTGTTTGGGGGCTTTCTATTATCTTTGGGGTTCTGCTCCGGGGCAGATAGCTTTCCTATTTCTATCTTTAGGTGTAGTTAGTTTCTCAGGCTGTGACGAGGCGTCTAGGACCAACGTAGGAACGCTCCACGGCTGCCTCTAGTTGTGGTGGTTAGTCAGGGTACTGCAATCTCATAGATTCCAACTGCTCTGGTGTATTGCCTTTTTTACCTGCACTCCTCAGCTACCGAAACATAACAGTTATAACTCTGGAACGCTTTAACGAATCCCGCTGATTCTGAGATTTTTTTTTCATGACATATTGTACTTCACGTTAGTGGTAAAATTTCTTTAATATGACTTGTGTTTATTTATGAAAAAACAGAAATATGGCGAAAATTTTGAAAATTTAGCAATTTTCAAACTTTAAATTTTTATGCCCTTAAATCAGAGAGATATGTCACACAAATTTCTTAATAAATAACATTTCCCACATGTCTACTTTACATCAGCACAATTTTGGGAACAAAATTTTCTTTTGTTACGAAGTTATAAGGGTTAAAATTGACCAGCGATTTCTAATTTTTACAACACCATTTTTTTTTAGGGACCACATGACATTTGAAGTCACTTTGAGGGGTCTATATGACATAAAATACCCAAAAGTGACACCATTCTAAAAACTGCACCCCTCAAGGTGCTCAAAACCACATTCAAGAAGTTTATTAACCCTTCAGGTGCTTCACAGGAGCTGAAGCAATGTGGAAGGAAAAAATTTACATTTATTTTTATTTTCACAAGTGTTAAAAGAAAAAATGAACCAAAAAATTTGTTGTGCAATTTCTCCTGAATACACCGATATCCCATATGTGGGGGTAAACCACTTTCTGGGCGCATGGCAGAGGTCGCAAGGGAAGGAGTGCCGTTTGACTTTTTCAACGCAGAATTGGCTGGATGCCATGTCGCGTTTAGATAGCCCCTGATGTGCCTAAACAGTGGAAACACCCAACAAGTGACCCCATTTTGGAAACAAGACCCCTTAAGGAACTTATCTAGATGTGTGGTGAGCACTTTGAACCTCCAAGTGCTTCACACAAGTTTATAACGTAGAGCCGTGAAAATAAAAAATCATATTTTTTCAACAAAAATGATCTTTTCACCCCAATTTTTATTTTTCCATGGGTAACAAGACCCCAAAAGTTTTTGTGCAATTTGTCCTGAGCATGCCGATACCCCATATGTTGGGGTAAACCACTTTTTGGGCGCACGGCAGAGGTCGCAAGGGAAGGAGCTCCGTTTGACTTCTTCAACGCAGAATTGGCTGGACGCCATGTCGCATTTGTAGAGGCCCTGATGTGTCTAAACAGTGGAAACCCCCCACAAGTGACCCCATTTTGGAAACTAGACCCCCTAAGGAACTTATCTAGATGTGTGGTGAGCACTTTGAACCCCCAAGTGCTTCACAGAAGTTTATAACGCCCGGGCGTGAAAATAAAAAATCATATTTTTTCCACAAACCTGATCGTTTAGTCCCCAATTTTTTATTTTCCCAAGGGTAACAGGAGAAATTAGACCACAAAAGTTGTTGTCCAATTTGTCCTGAGTACGCTGATACCCCATATATGGGGGGGACCACTGTTTGGGTGCACGGAAGGGCTTGGAATGGAAGCAGCGCCATTTGACTTTTTCAAACCAAAATTGGCTGGAATTGAGATTGGACACCATGTCGCGTTTGGAGAGCCCCTGATGCGCCTAAACAGTGGAAACCCCCAAAAGTAACACCATTTTGGAAACTAGACCCCTATGGAACTTATCTAGATCTGTTGTGAGCACTTTGAACCCCAAGTGTTTCACAAAAGTTTATAATGCCTGGGTGTGAAAAAAAAAAAAACAATTTTCCACAAAAATGATTTTTTAGTCCCAAATTTTTGATTTTTCACAAGGAAATTGGACACCAAAAGTTGTTGTCCAATTTGTCCTAAGTATGCTGATACCAAATATGTGGGGGAAACTGTTTGGGCGCACAGCAGGGCTTGGAAAGGAAGTAATAACGTTTTGGAATGCAGACGTTGATGGGGGTCATGTTCCGTTTGCAGTGCCCCAGATGTGCCTAAACAGTGGAAAAAACCCACAAGTGACCCCATTTTGGAAACTAGATCCCCTAAGGAACTTATCTAGATGTGTGGTGAGCACTTTGAACCCCAAAGTGCTTCACAGAAATTTATAAACGCAGAGCCGTGAAAATAAAAAATTTTTTTTTCCTCAAAAATGATTTTTTTAGCCAGCTATTTTTTTATTTTCCCAAGGGTAACAAGAGAGATTAGAACCCCAAAATTGGTGTGCAATTTGTCCTGAGTACGCTGATACCCCATATGTTGGGGTAAACCACTGTTTGGGCGCACGGCAGGGCTCGGAACGGAGGGAGCGCCATTTGACTTTTTGAACGCCGCGTCATGTTTGGAGACCCCCTGATGTGCCTAAATAGTGGAAACCCCTCAATTCTAGCTCCAACCATAACCCCAACACACCCCTAACCCTAATCCTAACCCTAATCCCAACCCTAATTCCAACCCTAATTGTAACCCTAACCCTATTTGTAGCCCTAACCCTAATTGTAACCCTAACCCTAATTGTAACCCTAACCCTAATTATAACCCTAACCCTTAGGCTAGGTTCATTTTGCATTTTACCAGCCCATTCAACACGTAGCGTTGATGGGCTGGTAACGGTATAGCATAACGCGTTCGCGTTATGCTATACCCGCTAGCGCAGAGGAATCAGCAGATGATTCATCTGTGCTAGTGGTGACGGAGCCCAGACGCTGCAGCCTGCATCTGAGGCTCCATCACTGAATGATGGCACGTCGCGAACGCATGCCGCTTTACGGCATTCGTCACGATGCGCCCTCAAATGGGGTGAATGGTAGCGTTAACGGACTGCGTTATACCGCGTTATACCGCAGTGTAACACAGTCCGTCTAACGGACTGCCATAACGCAGTATGAACCCAGCCTAACCCTAACCCTAATTATAACCCTAACCCTAGCCCTAGCCCTAACCCTAACCCTAGCCTTAACCCTAACCCTAACGGAAAAATGAAAAAAATATAATTTCTATATTTTATTATATGTCCCTAATTAAGTAGGTGATAAAGGGGGGGTTATGTACTATTTTTTTTATTTTGATCGCTGTGATAGTTTATCACAGTGATCAAAATGTACTTTTATGAGAATGAATGAAACATTTTTTCAATCTGCCGACAGGCAGATTCGGCGGGCGCACTGCGCATGCGCCCGCCATTTTTTTCTTACAGGAAGAAGACCCGGGAGCCTGGGGCCTGCCGGAGGACGGAGGACACCGGGAGGTATAGGGGGGAGGATCGGGGGTACTGGGGACTACCGACCCGGATCATGTTTTCTGGGGTCTCGGCTACCCTCGGCAGCTGAGACCCCAGAGAAAATTGCCCACCCCCCGGCAGATCGCGGCGGGCGCACTGAGCATGCGCTCGCCATTCAAGATTGCGGCGCCCACCGGAGGAGGCAGGTGGGCCCGCGGGCCACAAGGGGCACATTGGGGGCCACAAGGGGGGGATCGGGGACCCTTTTTCTCTGTCCTCTGATGTCCGATGACATCAGAGGACAGAGAAATTAAATGGCACATCAGATTTTTTTTTTTGTTGCGATCGCCGTTAGAGGGTTAATAAGTACCCTTAATGACCGCCGTTAAAAGGCGTATCGGCGGTCATTAAAGGGAATCTGTCACCCTAAATTGGCGGGATATTTAAATGATGGCAGTCAGGTCAGATGGGCAGTGTTTTGGATACTTGCCTTAACATGTTGTTCGTCGCTGTCTCCATTATTTCTGGGTATTGTAGTCGTTGCCCTCCATATAACGCGCCTGCGCATTGCAATCTGCGGGCAAAGCATACTGCGCGTGCGCAATTCAAGATTGCAATGCGCGGGCGCGTTATATGGAGGGCAACGACTACAATTCCCAGAAATAATGGCGACAGCGGCGAGCAACATGTTAAGGCAAGTACCCAAAACACCGCCCATCTGACCTGACTGCCATCATTTAAATATCCCGCCAATTTAGGGTGACAGATTCCCTTTAAGGGGTTAAAGCTATCCCATATGGAGAACTTAGTAGAGTCAGACATCTGTGTTCTAATCAGCATTTGTTTTTGAAGGAAAGTCGCATTGCCTCCCAGCGTCTTCTAAACAGGGTTACAACCAACATGCGAATGATCTTGCTATTAACAAAGTCTCTAAACAATCTAGATTTTTTCGAGAACCTCTATTTCATCTGATTCGCTCATAACTTTTTCTACACCGTATAGTCCCCAATTTAATTCTATAAAAGCGATAGTCAAGAAATATTTACCTGTTCTTAATCAGGATGAAAAATTAAGCACAATAATTAACCATGGATGTCGTTATGTGGCGAAGAGAGGTTTTAGTCTGGGGAATGAGCTCTCACCCAGCCTTTTTTGTGAAGCCTCAGCCAGTAATTGTTGGATATCCACCCAGGGTTTTTTCAAGTGTGCTGGCAACCGTTGCAATGCTTGCAATTTCGCTTTAGACAGAACCAAAGAGTTTTTTTCTTTCTCTGTTCCCAATTTTACCCCCAAAAAGATCACCTTATTTATCAATTGCAATACACAATGTGTAATTTATTGTAATTTTTGCACAACATGCAAAGTACAATATATTGGATGTACATCCAGAAAAATAAAAAAAACGTATTTCTGAACATCTCACTAATATCGCAAACAAAAATGCATGTTATTCAGGTGCAGCAAAACATTTCCTGAATGTCCACCAAGGAGATATTTCTTCTTTCAGTTTTTTTGCATTTGAAAAAAATTTTCACCCTGCACGAGGGGGTAACAAACAGAAAATGCTTTTCATGCTGGAAGCTTTCTGGATTCTTAAATTGAACACTAAGTTTTCGGCAAGTAAGAATTCCAAAAATGGTTTGTTTTATATTTATGAGTGTTTTTTTTTCTCTCACAATATTTTGTACCGATATACCAAATATCATATGTATGAATAACTATTTGTATCATAGGTATGAATAACTATTATACCTAATGTCACTCTATACAATAATAATTTCATGGGTTTTAAATTTTTTTTTTCTTTTCATGCATATGTTGCTGGGAGCAAAAAAAACACGCAAAATCCGCACAAAAACTTTGTTTTACCGCGAAAAAAGTCTGGTTTTGCTCAGGAAAATTCTGCACACATTCCTGAATGTGTGCACTCAGCCTCAATGTGTTCATGTGTGTGGCCCAGCTATGTAAGGCACACATGATCCAGGAGAATGCACAGGAAGGTAACCGCAACGCTTGATATCCATTCACTTCACTCACACTTTCAGACACACCCATCAAGGGTATAAAAGGGAGTGACACGTAGCAGAGTCAGTCAGTTTCCTGTCTCAGGACAGTTGAGATCATTCAGATAGTTTCCTGTCTTCGGACAGCTCAGATCAGCAGTGAGCTCAGTCAAGCTCCGGGTGGCTCAGGAGTGAGTCATCCCTCAGTCTGTTTCCTGTCTGAGGACAGTGCAGTTCAGTCTCAGTCCAGTCTGGACTTGGAGGATACTGAGAGCTATTCAGTGAGCTCTAGAAAAAGGTGACATTTCCATCAAAGCTACAGGTGCTTATGTTAAGAGCGGGAAGCAGGGCGAAGGGCGCAGTGGAGAAGATAGAGACTAGTGCATTAGGTATCAGACTACCTGCACTGAATCACCGGACACTGGGGTCCGAAGCATTACTAGAGTTTCAAGCCTAGTGATAAGATAACCGGAGGCTTTTTGGACTACAGGTCGCAGAAGGTAGCCCTAAGCGTCGATACGTAACCGGAGTCAGGGAGAACGGGGACTTTGAGTCAAGTGCACGACAAAAGTAAGGACTTAGTTCTCTCAACATCTGTTAATCAGAGACATAGAAGGCTCCACCACAATGTCGGCCGGGCTTTGCAGCTATTGAGAAAGCTGGAGATTGCAGAGTTAACTTCGCTTCACGCAAGTTTGGACTCAGATACATTTGAAGTTAAGGAGGCCTCTAACCTGCTCAGCGGTTATCCCGAATGTGCATTCTCCACCCCGACCAGCTCCCCGGGACCTGCCTGAACCATCTACCAGTAAAGGTATGAAAAGAAGCTGCATTGTGTGTGACTGAATTCTTATCTACACCCTGCATCATCACTATAGACTTCCAGGGACCCGTCTCACCTGTGGGAGACTTACCACCCAGCTGCCCCATAACATCCCCTGTGAAGGTCCTTATAGCAGCGCTGGTCCAATTGATCAGATACCACAGGTGGCGTCACGAACTACCTACAAATCCCTGTAAATATCCCCCATTACAAGATCGCCCAGGGCCACGGACCGAGCCCTGCTGCCAGTGACAACTCCCATAGACTTCTATGGGCTCGGTGCCGAGTACCCCATAGCCCTGGTACCACCTCAGTGTGGTGCGCGTCATCTTTCCTGGCGTCACGAACAGGATGCGAAGCTTGCAATTGTGAGTCCTGTGTGCCTATATTGAACTGTTTGGTGAAAAAGACTGTTTGCTGCATTTGGCGCCAAATACCGCCATTTTACCGCCATATTGGCGCCCTGAGGCGCTGGTGAAGAAGGTGGGCGTGCATTCGTGGGCGTGTACCCCCCTGTGGCGCGAAAGTGATGGCCGCCCTCTCAAAGTGCTTCTATAATGTGAGATCCTACCCCACTGCCCGGGAGATCCGCCTCCTCTTGATATTTTATGCAAAGAAGAGGAAGCGCAAAGCCGGCCTCCACGGAAGAGACCAGACTGTTCCGGATGGAGAACACAGTATGGCTTGGAGAGAGATGGAGGCAGGACAAGAGCAGCTGTGTGAGGGAGCGGAGGAGCACAGGCCCTGTTCCCCAGTAAAGCTGTTGCTTGAATCGGAGCCATCCCTAGTCAGGAACCTTCAACAAACCCTGCTGGAGATAAAGGAGGAGAATGCGGCGCTTAAAAAGCTGATCCAGCGCCAGGCAGATATGGATGAGACTGAGAGACGCTGGCGTGCCCAGACACAGCGGCTGCTGTGGGACGCAGTGCTCTCTCCCACTGGCATAACACCATCACCTGAATTCCCCAAGTCCCTGCTGAAAAAGGCTGAAGGACGATCGGAGGCTGCCCCCAAAAGTGCTGTACCTGATCCCACCGATGGAGAGGTGGAAGAGAAGGAGGCTGAGGAGGCCCTGTCTGATCCGGAGTACCAGCCAGGCCAGGAGGCCGCAACAGGTTATAGTTCCCTGGTAGGAACGCCAGAGGGGTCCCAGCCATCGTTACCGGAAATTGATTGGGACGCAATGCAGTACTTGGATGACGTCACTTACGCTGTGAAAGTGGAGAAGGAGCAGCGATGCCGTGATCGGGATAAGCAACGCCAACAGGAGCAGAGGGAAGCGCAACAGCAGCGGCAGCAGTACCACGACAAGTTTCTTGCTGACAAGGAAGCAGTCCGGAAAAATAAAGGTACCCTAAGGGAACCGCGGCGTCAGGGGTGCGTAACTGGGTTCCAACTCCGCAAGGGCTGGGGCTTTATACATGAGCCAGGCCTGTACCAAGAAATTTTTGTAAGTCGGAGAGACGTGGAGTCTCATTTACCTATCGGACACCCTGGGAGGGACCTTGAAAACGGGGACATTGTAAGCTACACACGGCACTGGGGGTTAAAGGGGTGGTACGCATTAAATGTCACCCGTGTCAGAGACCCCGTCCTGGAAACCAGTGAGGTCTCCCAAGCCACAGCACCGCAAACCCCAGCAGCGTCATCTTTGGCGTTCGCACGAGGCCGTGCACTAGCATCGCCCCCTGCGTATTCCTCTGTACCCAGATCTTGTCCTGAATCGCAACCCGTGATCACATCGGCATCGCCCCCTGCGTACACCTCTGTATCGCGATCTGCATCGCAATCTACATCGCAATCGGTGACCCATACTGCATCGCAATCTACATCGCAATCTACATCGCAATTTAGATCTTATTCTGTGACACCATCAACAACGCCACTTGCATCATACATGACAGAAGCACCCGATGGGACCTTAGTAAGAATGAGAACTGTGGCCACTCAAACGCTGATAGCAGGCCATGACTTGTTTGTTATGCGTTCAAAAGAACACCGCGTCGTTCCAGCCCCAGGAGTGGAAGACGTTATTGAAGTTTACAAGAAAAATGAAAGCCAGTAGGACCCAGACAGGGGTTTACTGCAACTAAAGAATGTAAAAAGTTGGAAGAAGTTGGCAGAATTGCACTTTATTGTCTTTTACTGATATGTAGGAAAATGTTACATAGCTTACATATTCAAATAGAATACCCGGTTGGGTAAAGTGAAAGTTAAAGTGAAGAATTAATGAATACTTGAAATTTATATATATCTATGTGTCTTTTCCCATGCTCATGGACTGCGTGGCTGTGGACTGTGCCAGCCCAAAAACTTTCATGTAAATAGTTTGCACTACGGTGCTACATCTTGGTTTTACACAAAACCATTACTATCTACCTCTGAAGAAAAACCCGCATGGTGGGCCTAGAGTGAGGTCTGCAGTCAGAAGTCCTGCAGCCCACCCAGGACCCACGTGGGAGGTTTTTGGTGCGGGTCCTCCACAAGAATTTGTCTTGTATAATGAGAATGTTTTGATATTTTGATACTTTTGTATTTTTTCTAATGTACAAATTGTAACGTTCAAGAAGTCTTACCTCCCGGATGGGAAGAGTTAAAAATGTTATGTTTAATGCAAAACAAAAATGTTTTCTTTTTCTCTTTTACAGCCCGGGAGTGCTGTGTTTAACCAAGGGGGGATGTGTGGCCCAGCTATGTAAGGCACACATGATCCAGGAGAATGCACAGGAAGGTAACCGCAACGCTTGATATCCATTCACTTCACTCACACTTTCAGACACACCCATCAAGGGTATAAAAGGGAGTGACACGTAGCAGAGTCAGTCAGTTTCCTGTCTCAGGACAGTTGAGATCATTCAGATAGTTTCCTGTCTTCGGACAGCTCAGATCAGCAGTGAGCTCAGTCAAGCTCCGGGTGGCTCAGGAGTGAGTCATCCCTCAGTCTGTTTCCTGTCTGAGGACAGTGCAGTTCAGTCTCAGTCCAGTCTGGACTTGGAGGATACTGAGAGCTATTCAGTGAGCTCTAGAAGAAAGCTGACATTTCCATCAAAGCTACAGGTGCTTATGTTAAGAGCGGGAAGCAGGGCGAAGGGCGCAGTGGAGAAGATAGAGACTAGTGCATTAGGTATCAGACTACCTGCACTGAATCACCGGACACCGGGGTCCGAAGCATTACTAGAGTTTCAAGCCTAGTGATAAGATAACCGGAGGCTTTCTGGACTACAGGTCGCAGAAGGTAGCCCTAAGCGTCGATACGTAACCGGAGTCAGGGAGAACGGGGACTTTGAGTCAAGTGCACGACAAAAGTAAGGACTTAGTTCTCTCAACATCTGTTAATCAGAGACATAGAAGGCTCCACCACAATGTCGGCCGGGCTTTGCAGCTATTGAGAAAGCTGGAGATTGCAGAGTTAACTTCGCTTCACGCAAGTTTGGACTCAGATACATTTGAAGTTAAGGAGGCCTCTAACCTGCTCAGCGGTTATCCCGAATGTGCATTCTCCACCCCGACCAGCTCCCCGGGACCTGCCTGAACCATCTACCAGTAAAGGTATGAAAAGAAGCTGCATTGTGTGTGACTGAATTCTTATCTACACCCTGCATCATCACTATAGACTTCCAGGGACTCGTCTCACCTGTGGGAGACTTACCACCCAGCTGCCCCATAACATCCCCTGTGAAGGTCCTTATAGCAGCGCTGGTCCAATTGATCAGATACCACAGGTGGCGTCACGAACTACCTACAAATCCCCTGTAAATATCCCCCATTACAAGATCGCCCAGGGCCACGGACCGAGCCCCGCTGCCAGTGACAACTCCCATAGACTTCTATGGGCTCGGTGCCGAGTACCCCATAGCCCTGGTACCACCTCAGTGTGGTGCGCGTCACATGCGCATCAAATATTTCGCAATTCACAGTTCAATTATAAGCATGTATTCTAAAAATGGTTTGAAAATAACATGTCTTAAAGAAATAAAGGCCTTTCTTTATTTTTTTTTCTTTCTCCAGAGTTCTCAGCAACCACATCTCACACAGATGTAATGAATTATTTTCTCTGTGCTTTGATTGGTCTGTTGATTATATATATATATATGTCTGGTTCATTGAATGTGTTGTATCCTATGATGAAGAGCGTTTTTATACACTCGAAACGCGTCAGGCTTCTTGTTCTTGATATGGTTTGATTTGCCAAATAAACTTTTTTTATTTTTCCATTCCTGAAGTGATATCAATTTCCTTTTCTGCTATTGCTACGCTTACTAGCTTGGATGTGCACCCTTCTGCCTCATGTGTTTGGGCTCAACTAATCTGGACATATGAAAACCAGAAAGAAAAGAGAAATAGGGAACTAAATATAAAGTCCCTAATGAATTTATGTTAATAAAATTCAAATAATATGATAATAAATATAACCACAAGAAAAAGGGGTAATTGCAAAATTCATCAAATTTATTATAGCAAAAAAGTTATAAAAATAGACAAGGTATAGGGGAAACAGACAAGATGTTAACTAAAATGAATGAATGCTGCATGCTGGACAGGCAGCAGCATAAGAGAAACAAACGTCTCCCAACAAAGAGCTCTTTTGCACGTCTCCCTAGCACGTCTCTTGGTTTTCATATTTTGGCTAAGGGGCATGTTCCGGCTGGCCACGGCAACAATTGTGTAGGTTTAGATAATCTGGACATATGGACTGATTTCGTCAGTAGCTCCAAGTCTCTCCTTTTGCAGGTCAAGGAATGTAGCACATCAATTAAGCTATACTGCCCTGAACCTCTCATAATCATCAGCACTCCTTCCTGTGCACGATTCATCTCATAGATGTACAGCGTCTGTGTTGCATAGCAACTTGTCTCCACAACAGACAAGCTGGAGATTGCCTCCTCCCATCAACCCATCCCACCCCGGAGTTCCTATGCTCGGACAATGCACAATGGCGATTCTCTGTCCCAAGCAAGATGGCAGCATCAACCGTCCGCTGATGCACTTCCTGTACCGTACTTCCGGTAATACTGTGGGCTGCACAATTCACTGCTGTAGGTGTGGCTGGGTGCCATTTTACTGTAGCCTACTGCTATCCGCTTAGCATCTCTTACTCTCTATCACAGGATCGGTTATGCCAGAAGCTGTACTGTTCACTTCTGGCATAACAAGTCCTGTGTTGTGAGGACAGGTTGTAGATGTGGAGAAGGTGGACAGCAGAGGAGAGAAGCACCCATTGGAGCTAGAGGATAGAGAGTAGTGAGTGCGGGTGATTTACCTCCGTGCTCCTCTGTCCTGCTACTCCTGGCTCTAGACTGTGCGTCCTGAGCAGACATCCTCTGCTCCTCACATGCTGCCCTGCTCTACTACCGTATGTCCTTCTCCTGCTCTGTCTCTGCCTCCCCAATCACACACAGTACCGGTAAGCCGGCACCTTCCCTCAGTTTTTATGGCTATCTGAGGAGGGCAGTGACAGAGGGTATCCGTGAGTCCTGCAAGCTTTCTTGAAATACCGACTTCATAACTATCCACTCGCCATTTTTAAATTACTCCTCAACCCCCACATACCTACTCCAGCCCAAATAAAGACATAGTCAAGATTGGATAAATTGGCCACAGCAGCTGTTTTATTAACATAAAATACATAACAATATTCTTAAACATTTTACCCAAGAAGGGGAAGGTCCTCGAAGCCCCAAAAACTCTGTAACCATAAGCAATCATATATTCCACCTCCATTTTGGCCCCAGGCTAAATCTTACCCCCAGCCGCTAGGCACCAGCTCGGAGATAGTTAATGATCAGCCTGGCCAAAACCCTAAACCCCTTAAGGGGCCCGCCATAATAACCCCTCCCTGGGGTTATCAGTAAACCATCCACCAGAAATTCACCGAGGGGGGTCCAGGACCTCTTCAGACCCCCCCCCCCACCAATCTGCCATTTTTCCACTTCCACCAACTTCGAAGATCTCCCCCCGCCTCCTACTGCTATGACATAACACTGACCTATCACAACCTCTCCATAAATGACAGAAACAACAATAGAAATATAGAATTACCTGCCCGGATGACCTAAAAATTGTCCCCCACAAAGCAAACTACTAGCCTTTACCTTTAGTTCAAACATAAAAGGGGAGGGTGGGTGGGAGCTTCTTGCTGTGATGTCGAGTCTCCCAAAATGGGTGCCCCCTAAAATGGCCACCCATTTTATAGAGCCCTGTCCCATCCCCCTCGTGCTCACACCATTCCCCCCCTCTTAACCCTTTCCTTCCTTTTCCCATTTACTAGTGCACACCTCACAAGGCACTGCTGGCCACTCATGCCCCCACCTTTTTAACCCACTGGCCACCACCAGATAGCCCTTGCCAGAGCACTCCGTCCCACGTTGCCCTGTCATGGCGGCCTCCCTTGAGGTTCCAGGGGCCCAGTACAGCCTTACTTGACAGAGGGTATCCGTGAGTCCTGCGAGCTTCCTTGAAATACCGACTTCCTAACTATCCACTCGCCATTTTTAAATTACTCCTCAACCCCCACATACCTACTCCAGCCCCAAATAAAGACATAGTCAAGATTGGATAAATTGGGCACAGCAGCCGTTTTATTAACATAAAGTACATAACAATATTCTTAAACATTTTACCCAAGAAGGGGAAGGTCCTCGAAGCCCCAAAAACTCTGTACCCATAAGCTATCACATATTCCGCCTCCATTTTGGCCCCAGGCTAAATCTTACCCCCAGCCGCTAGGCACCAACTCGGCGATAGTTAATGATCAGCCTGGCCAAAACCCTAAACCCCTTAAGGGGCCCGCCATAATAACCCCTCCCCGGGGTTATCAGCAAACCGTCCACCAGAAATTCACCGAGGGGAGTCCAGGACCTCTTCAGATCCCCCCCACCAATCCACCATTTTTCCACTTCCACCAACTTCGAGGATCTCCCCCCGCCACCTACACAAATGCCCTGACCCCTCGAGCATTTGTGTCCCTCCACACGCTCCAAGCTGTTTCGACAACCTCCTGAATGGCCAAACACCACAGATCCGTACCAACCTCGTTCAGATGAACCCCGTCATTCCTCCAAAAACCACCTTCCCCAGACTCGAAATCCTTGTGCCTAACTACCAACGCCCCGTTCCTTGCCATGAACCTCGAAACAGCTTTGTTCAGTTTTATTTGTGCTTTATTGACCCCAGCCAAAGACCGAGCTCCCCTCCAAACTTTCCTGAACACCACGTCAGACCAGACTACCATCACCTCAGGGAATGAGCGCCATAAACGCAACATGTCGAACTTTATATCATTTATTAATTCCCTGCACGGTCTCCTGCACAAGTCATTCCCCCCTAAATGAATCACCACTATATCCGGAACTCGATCCAAACGCACAAAATGATGAAAATCAGGTAGAAATTGGCCCCAAGTCATCCCCCTTTTTCCAATCCAACGTAAAATGACTGACTCTCGTGGGAAACCCAACTGCCGCCCCTCCGGTCGAACTGCTGCCCTCAGGATGCCCAGAACACGAATGAGTGCCCTATAATCCACACCAGCCGCTGCCTGAATTCTGCAATAGAAAAAGAAAAACAAAACAGCCATATTGCGAGATTAGACAGCGCTATAAATCTTTAAACTTTACACTAAATCTGGGTGAACATAAAACAGAAACCTTACCGATTCCCACCGCCCTATCCTTCTTACCAACTCTTTGCCCAAACCCAACCTAGCAGCCTCTGTTGCGGCACCAATTCTAACTAGAATGACCACTAAATTTTTTTGCCAAAATATTACCAGCCTCCAAACAACGACGGAAAACTGTGATAAACTGAAATCTCGATAAGAATGAACCATCCTCGTGCCTCAATAACGGATAGCCCAAAACGCCCCCCTTACTCAAAAATTTTTGTACAGAAACAACCGGACACATGGCCGAACCCTGGACCCGGTAGAGAACTACTTTACAGCCTTTACCTATCACGTCCGTCTTGGAGGAATGTAGAAATACCACCACCCCGTCTTCAGAGACGTCAACATCCTCTCTTATCAATCCACCTTTTTTAAACCTGGAAGGGCTAACTACCTCCCCTAGACGGAAAGTCCCAAAGAACGCCAAAGCAAAAGCTGCCCGGAATAAATCAACTTCCCAGCTGGAAGAACAAACCACCGATAATTGCTTCTCCACAACCAACAGAACCTCATAAGAAACCGGCCTCCTACCATCCCTAGACTTCCAACCTCTTTTCCAACCCCTGACTGCCTGCTTTACAAGAAATGATTTTGTAATGTCAACAAGCCCCCTGACCTTAAATCCAAAGGCTAAACCCACTAAAAACTTATCAATTTTAGCGACTGACCAACCCGCTTCCCAATAATGGTCAAGAAACAACAGCAACCCATCCTCACTCCCCAACTCATGCCCGCACAACGCCTTCCAGTCCTGCCACACCGCCCAAGCCTGATCGTACTGCCTCCAAGACCTATCTGACAAAGACCAGTTGAAGAGATCCTTTACGGCCCGAAGGGCAGGTTCAATAATGCCGCTGGCAACTCCGGGCCCTCTGAAGTTGAGAGATGATCCGACTCCCAGAAGTAGTCCCACTGCGAATGAAACAGAGCGTCAGTGGTAGGGTCACTGGGGCCAGTGCCAATATCAGCAACCACCCATAGGTTAAATGTCAAGCACAACAAAACCAAATGTTGTAACACTTTCACTATTTCAGTCGCACCTGCGGATAACGTGTTAATGGCCCCCACCACACTGGCATGATTACAATGAAACAGATCTTCCTGTTCTGAACCAATCCACCCCACATTGACAATGCAGCAACCCTTATAAACAGTTGAGTCATAACCCTATTTGCCTCCAGGCCCTTTTCAATCCACAATGCAGGCCATTTTGCTAGCAACCACTGGCCCTGGAAACACACACCGAAACCTTTGTGAAAAACCTCAAAAAATGAAAAAACCGAGCGCAACTGCGCTTTCTTCCGGCATAATCCAAATTGATCTGCCGTTGTAATTCTCCAAAAACAAGGCCCAAACCTTCAAATCCCGTTTTAACTCGCTCTTTAGCCTGATAAAATGCGCTGGGGATTTCACACCCACCGTCGCCAAAGACAACCGCCGACAAAAGGCTCGTCCCATTGGCATGATCCTGCATGCAAAGTTCAATTTTCCTAACAATGACTGCAAATCATGTAGCGTGATTTTCTTCGAGCTACAGGCCTTACACACCTCGTCGCGTAGATTTGACACCTTGTCGACAGGCAATCTACACTCCATAGCCATGGAATCTATTTCTATGCCAAAGAAAGTCAATGTCGTCATGGGACCGACCGTCTAATCCGGCGCCAGCGGAACACCAAATCTCCTAGCCATTCTCTCCATTGTCCTCAGTAAAATAGAACAATCTGAAGTCTGAGCCGGACCAATAAACAGAAAATCATCTAAATAATGAATGCACAAGCTCAGACTCGCAACGTCCTTGACAACCCATTCCAAAAATGTGCTAAAAGTTTCAAAGTACGCGCACGACAGAGAACAACCCATCGGAAAACAACGGTCAACATAAAACCCCCCATCCCAGAAACAACCAAGCAGATGCAAACTATCAGGGTGTATTGACAACAAACCGAACGCCGCCTCTATATCAGTTTTCACCAATAATGCACCCTTTCCATATAACCGAACCCAGTCCATCGCCGCATCAAAGGATGTGTAAGACACCGAACACATTTGCGGATCAATCCCGTCATTAACCGACGACCCCTTAGGGAAGGATAAATGATGGATCAACCTATATTTGTTGGGTTCTTTTTTGGAGACCACCCCTAACGGCGAGACCCTCAATGACCAAAATGGGATTTCTGAAAAGGGGCCCGACATCCTACCCAATTCAACTTCCTTCTTCAACTTATCTGCCACAACCTCCGGGAACTGAAGAGCTGATTTTAAATTCTTTTTTGAACACCTTGCATCTTGAACAACACATGGGATTTTACAACCGTCCTGGAAACCTTCTTTCAACAATTTTGCGGCGGCCTTATCAGGGTACCTATTTAGAAAGTCCTCCATCTCTACCAGACGCACTGTCGTCTCCCCTTTTCTCAACTGCGTCTCCGCCCTTTTGCCGACCTCCTTTGAAGCACCTTGAAGCCCTGTGAGAGCCTCCACATGATGAGCATTCATGCTTAAATTTGCACTTGCTCCCAAATATGCAGTTACCCTCGTTGAAGGTGAAGCACAGTCCCTTCTGAAATGACACCGAGTGTCCCGACTGTCCTGAACTCCCGGTGCCACCATTAAAAGATTGACCAGCCAGTCCGCCACGCTGCGGAACCATTACCCTCATCCAGAGGGCAATGTCTTTGTGTTCCCACCGAATTCTAGGCCTTACCGCCTTGCGCTGCCTGAACTGCTCGTCATACCTGAGCCAGCCCATGCCGCCGTAAACACGATATGCTTCACTAACCGCGTCCATATAACAAAAGAGGCCTGAGCAGTTTTCGGGCGCCTTTTCCCCGATTATTCTTGCGAGAATAGCAAATGCCTGAAGCCAATTAGAGAAGGTTCTCGAGATCAAACGGTACCTACGCCTCTCCTCGTCCTCCTTCCGAGAATCATCTTTTTTAAGCATGTCAAGATTGAAACGCTCCAACGGCAATAGCGAAAATATATCCACATATTCTCCCTTCCAAATCCTATCCCTAACCTCTTGTTTCAGATGTGCCCCCAACAGCCCCTCGAAACAAACATATACCTCGCCCCTGGCCGTATCATCTAATCGAATTGCCTCATCTTTCTCCGTCTCCGCTCCGCCCCCTGTGTCTTGGGTTGCCTGCTCTGACCCGGACGACACGGTATTCCCCTCAACCACTGCCCCGCTACTCCCAGAAGCCGACGTCGCACCCGTCCCCTGACTAAAATTCGAAACAGCCCCGACGCCACACCCTAGAATTGATTGATTCGACATTGCCCCAGCGCCACTACCTAACCATGCGGCCGACGGTGACGCCCCTCCCTGAAGTCCCCACACCCTGACTAGGTCATTAATAGCATGTAAAATCATCCCGACACCCCCAGGTAACCCCCCCGGTACTAACTCTCTATCCCTATATTGTGGGGAAGATACACGGGGGTCAACAGGAAAATTAGATACACTCTCACCTGTCTGCCTGGGCGCTGTGAACCCAGCAGCTGAAGATCCGGAATCCAGCTGGGACGTCCTCGATCCGATGCCTGGATGTTCATCTGTCTGCATCACGGCTCCCGGGTCTCCCTGTGTTTCAGGCCGCCAGCCTCCGGCGCGGACTGCGCTGGCCACCTGAACAGGGACCCAGGGAACCGATGACGCCTCCCTGCTCGCAGCGTCATCCAGTTGCCAGCCTCCGGTCCCTCTAGACACCGACTGCGTTTCTCCGGCTAGTGTGGCGGCTGAGGCAGCCGACTGCTGCCCGCTCCCATCTTCCCCCAGTGCTGCAGGCCCCGACCCAGAGCTGAGCACATTGTGCCCAGCATGGACCTGCGCCACTGCCAGTGGCGCGTTGCTTCCATGGCCAGCCGACTGCTTCCATGGCCAGCGTTGCTGGCCAGCGTTGCTTCCATGGCCAGCCGACCTCTCCACACGCTGAAGGGTCAAACCATGTGACCCCCGCCTCATCATTTCCCTGGTTCTGCCACGCTGAGCAGGCGCCCTTACATCAAAGGCACCCGCCGCTCCTGGTCCCGGCTTCCTCGGATGCTCGCTCATCGATGAGAGGGAGGAGGATCCATCCCTCTGCTGCAGGCCCTGCCGCCTTTGAGGATTCCTCCCTACCCCCTGCGTGATGCCGCTGGCCTGCGGACACTGCTGGGAGATGGAGGGTCCCTGGAGGGGCTCCTCATGTGGCGTCGCCCGGGGGGTGATGTCTGGGCTGAGGCGCTCAGTAGGCCTAGACCTCCTCGCCCGTCGCCCCTCCACAGGAGCGTGAGAGACCCCTTGCAGCAGGCCCTCCACCGAGGCCTGTAACCAGCCGGCACCCTGCTCTCCGGCCGCATCCCGAAAGCGCTGCAGGAGATCATCGACATCCATTGCAGCACAGGTAAGCAGCTTCTTGCTGTGATGT
Source organism: Oophaga sylvatica (assembly GCA_033576555.1). NCBI lineage: Eukaryota > Metazoa > Chordata > Amphibia > Anura > Dendrobatidae > Oophaga > Oophaga sylvatica. The sequence continues at coordinate 284,432,336 of JARQOD010000003.1, read as the reverse complement.
CGGGTCTCCCAAAATGGGTGCCCCCTAAAATGGCCGCCCCCTTTTATAGAGCCGTGTCCCATCCCCCTCGTACTCACACTATTCCCCCCTCTTAACCCTTTCCTTCATTTTCCCATTTACTAGTGCACACCTCACAAGTCACTGCTGGCCACTCATGCCCCCCACCTTTTAAACCCACTGGCCACCACCAGATAGCCCTTGCCAGATCACTCCGTCCCACGTTGCCCTGTCATGGCGGCCTCCCTTGAGGGGCCAGGGGCTCAGTACGGCCTTACTTGACTGTTGAGGATACTGTTTGCTGACCTGTGTAATCCTATCCTGTGTGATGCTGTGTATCTAATCCTATTGTGTGTGATACAGTCTGCTGAGCCATGTATCTAATCCTATCCTGTATGATACTGTCAGCTGAGCTGTGTATCTAATCTTGTGTGATGCTGAGCTGTGTATCTATTCCTATCCTGTCTGATATTTTCTAAGGAGCCGTGTATCTAATCATATTCTGTGTGATCCTGTCAGCTGAGATGTGTATCTAATCCTATCCTGTGTGATACTGTCAGCTGAGCCATGTATCTAATCCTATCCTGTGTGATACTGTCTCCTGAGCCGTGTATCTAATCTTATTCTGTGTGATCCTGTCAGCTGAGCCGTGTATCTAATCCTATCCTGTGTGATACTGTCAGCTGATCTGTGTATCTAATCTTGTGTGATACTGTGTTGAGCTGTGTATCTAATCCTATCCTGTGTGATACTGTCTGCTGAGCTGTGTATCTAATCCTATCCTGTGTTGATACTGTCAGCTAAGCCATGTATCTAATCCTATCCTGTGTGATACTGTCAGCTGAGCTGTGTATCTAATCTTGTGTGATACTGTGTTGAGCTGTGTATCTAATCCTATCCTGTGTGATACTGTGCTGAGCTGTGTATCTAATCCTATTCTGTGTGTTACTGTGTGCTGAGCTGTGTTTCTAATCCCATCCTGTGTGATACTGTCTGCTGAGCTCTGTATCTAATCCCATCCTGTGATACTGTCTGCTGAGTCGCGTATCTAATCCTATCCTGTGTGATACTGTCTACTGAGCTGTGTATCTAATTCTCCCATGTGTGATACTGACTGCTGAACCTTGTATCTAATCCTCTCCTATGCACTCCTCTCCCCCCTGCATGTCTCTCTCCCCATGGGCCGCTCTCCCTCCTATGCACTCCTCTCCCCATGGGTCACTCTCCCTCCTATGACGGTATTGTGTGTGGGATTATGTGTGATCTATGTGGCAGAATTATATGGTGGTATTGTGTGTCAGCTATATGATGGTATTATGTGAGAACTATATGGTGGCATTATGTGTGATCTATATGGCGGTATTATGTGAGAACACTATGGTGGTATTGTGTGTGTGTGATCTATATGGCGGTATTATGTGTGAACACTATGGCAGTATTATCTACAGAAAGGGGACCCATTTTAGGGTGGTTATGGCTGAGCACCTTCACACGGGTCTGGGGTAATAGAGGAGGTAGCGTGACCTCCAGTTAGGTGCTGTTAGGGGAGGGCTGGTGAGGCAGCTGAAGAGAGGGGTATCATTTTTATCATTACTATATAGCTACATTTCCCCCCAGCCTGCTTCCCAGCGTCACCCCGGACTGCTCCTGTCACCTCGCTTTCACACATTGCCAGGACAGGATGGAGAAGACACGATCTGTGGAGGGGAATGGGGTCTTTGCATGCAAAGTCTGGATCAGAACAGGTCATCAATCAGCGGAAATGTTTCCTGGATTTCTGTGGAGCAAACAAGCAGACGGTCCATCCAAGTGTAAAAAGACAGCGCTCTATCCCTGGCACTAAACAGGGTGCCCCCAATAAACCAGCACACTGCACTCCTGAAATACTCTGTACTGCTGTCACCCTGCTCCCTCCACCATATATCTCACAGAATCCATGCTGCCTGCCATCCTCTGTGACTCTCTACCTGTCAGTATAACTTTGCAGTCACAAACAAAATGGCTGCTCACTGTGTTCCTAGATGTCATCGTCTCTCATCCCTTAGCAAACACCCAGAAGGGGAGGAGAGGAGTGACATCACACACATGTGAGCAGGTTCAGCCCATATTTACTGCAGTGCAGTAATATGAGCTAGTTGTACACTAGGTTTTTGTCAAATTTCAGTAGCTGCTCCCCCTAGTGTTTAAAAGTGGAAATACCAAACCTTTTGTGATGAAACGGTGCACACACACGACGGCTGCTGCCGTCCGACCCGGTAAACTGCAGGGATTTATAATTATCCCACTTCCACTTACCTCCCAATATGTGATGAACGGGCACACGGTCCGCCACACGGTAGCCCGGGGTATCACGACTTGTGATCCCACCGCTGCCACCAATATGTGATGAAACGGTGCACACACACGACGGCTGCTGCCGTCCGACCCGGTAAACTGCAGGGATTTATAATTATCCCACTTCCACTTACCTCCCAATATGTGATGAACGGGCACACGGTCCGCCACACGGTAGCCCGGGGTATCACGGCTTGTGATCCCACCGCTGCCACCAATATGTGATGAAACGGTGCACACACACGACGGCTGCTGCCGTCCGACCCGGTAAACTGCAGGGATTTATAATTATCCCACTTCCACTTAGGAACTTGCAGCTCTCTGGCGCCCCCCTTACCCTCAGGTCAGTCAGGGAACTGCACCTAGGATAATCAGTCGCCAGACGGGTCACTTGGATGTGTGCTGGCTATTGGGCACGCTGCAGTGAGGGAATTATAATTACTCCGAGCCGCAGCCGGGTAATACACTTATAATACCCGCTCCGTCACTGCCAACGCCACCCCATATGTGAACACTTTACACCCCTTCTTTTAAGCTGCCACCAGCTACGGTTTTTCTTACTGAACAATTTATCAAGAGGGTCCGTAGCAACCCCAAAACAGTAGCGTAGTGCTTCAGGCACGTGCAAATTCGTTTATAGAGCAGGAGAAACAAACTAATAAATTTATAGGTTTATTCCTTAAAAAAAAGGCAGTGCTTATACAATATAAAAAAAGATGGAACAAACTGAGGCAATATAGTTATGTACAAATGCAGTTATAAAATAAACGGGATTAAGAATGAAAGACTCACATGATAGTTAGATCATTTACAGGCAAGCCAGGCTGGGGGGGAGGAGCCACACGTCATAGTTCATTTGCAGATCTCTTAGTCAGGACATCACAGCAAGGACTGAGAAAGGGGGGCTCACTGCCAGACTTATACCTGGGGCTGCTGACCTCACGAAAAGGGGAGGGTTTTTCTGGCCACCTCCCAGGGACAGAAGTGTATGATTTGAGCTCTGAAAGTCATAAGGACCATAACTCGTCCTGTGAGCCTAGCAGAATAACGGCAGACCTATCAATGATCTTACTTTAAAATGCCAGTTCAAATGAGTCCAAACTTGGCTGAGCTAGTCCATGGGGAATCCGAGAATTCCATTTCTCGGGTTCTGTTGGAGTTACGGGTTCACCAGTACGACGGGAACGATGCCTGTCTGTCATGGGTGCATCGCCACGAAGATCGTCGCGATTGCACATTCTGACTTCTCACAGCTGAGCTGCTGTTTCTTTGTGTTTGGTAATGAGAGAGTTAATTTTACCTAGCTCTTTGCTAAGACTAGGTCCAGCCTCGCCCGGCTGCTTTTGATTATGTTCTAATTAGTTTCCTTTATATTCCTGCCAGTCTGGGTGTTTGATGCCGGTGAAAGCATTCATATAGTTTAGCAGACTGGATCGGTTCTGGGAATACTTGAGCTAAGAGCTCCTTAGTTGTTTTTACTCTTACAGCTTATAGTTTATCTCTGAGACCTAAGGTGTTCCTACTGTGTGTGAGTGTTGTATGTAAGACTTTATTTACTTTATTTCTTATCTTTCTTGTTTGTCTTTCTGTTCATTAACCGTTACCTGGTCATTCCCTTTGGTGGTATTCAGGGTCCTTCTTAGGACTAGAATACAGTTGGCAGGGATTGATAGGAGACAGGGTTTACGCTGGTGGCCTGGACCTCTGTACCTTTAACAGTACCTCCAGGTTGAGGGATTAGTTAGGACCCCAGTTAGGGTCAGCTTAGACCCCGGTCACCCTCTAGCCGGAGACAGCGTATAACGGATTCCGTTCTGACCCACTGGACTTTCTGTCAGGTAAATCTATGTTATCATATAGCTATGCGCATGTTATATAGTATGTTGCCCTTTTGATATAGATTATTGTCATCACATATATATATCTGCTATACAGCGTGACATTTTCACCGGCCCATACTAAAGATTCTCCCCAGCTATCATGGATCCAGTAGCCCAGCTGGCCCGGCAGTTGCAGGGATTGTCCATGGAGTTGGCAGACATTAAGTCCAAGGTTTTGTCCCCCCCGGAGCAAACCAGATCTGAACCTAAGGTTGCTCTCCCGGACAGGTTCACTGGTGGGCGGGACAAATTTTTTACTTTCCGGGAGGCATGTAAATTGTACTTTCGGCTGCGGCCTCGGTCATCTGGGAGTGAAGAGCAGAGGGTGGGAATTGTTATCTCGCTCTTACAAGGGGATCCTCAATCTTGGGCGTTCTCTATTCCTCCAGGCTCCCCAGATCTCCAGTCAGTGGATCTATTTTTTACTGCCCTGGGTCTGGTATATGATGATCCGGATCGAGTCTCCCTTGCTGAAACAAGGTTACGTAAAATACGGCAAGGAAATCGTCCAGCGGAGGAATATTCTTCTGAGTTCCGTAGATGGGCAACAGATACTCAGTGGAATGACCCAGCTCTTAGGAGCCAGTTTTGTCAAGGGTTGTCTGACAAATTAAAGGATGTGTTAGCTCAGTATGATTCTCCTCCATCACTGGAGGCTGCTATGGCCCTCGCTATTCGCATTGATAGACGTCTTCGGGGAAGACGCGAGGTAACTCCGCCCCCCGTGATGACTCCACCTACTACTAAAGTCCCTTATACTGAGGTTCCCCTGGTCTGTTCTGAGGAACCCATGCAGTTGGGAGGGACATCATTTTGTAGGAGGGAATCAGCGGTGCGCCGCAAGACTAGAAGGTGTTTCTTTTGCGGGAGAGAGGGACATTTTGTTGGGGGGTGTCCATCCCGGACCTCTTTGAACCAAGGAGTTAACCTGGGAGTGTGTATTTCGTCCCCAAATCCCTCTCAGTTTCTCGTGCCTGCGGAGGTGGTGATTGGTACTAGAACTGAGAGGATTTCTGTTTTTCTTGATAGTGGGTCCGGGGCTAATTTGGTGGACACTCGGTTTGCCCAGGTGCATGGTATGCAACTGAGTGTATTGGCCAAACCGGTCCCTATACTCTCTATTGATTCTAGACCTCTTGGTCAAGGTAGCTTGGTACAAGCTGTTCATAACATAGATCTTCGAGTAGGGGCAATACATAAAGAGCAATTGTCTTGTTATGTGTTGGAGGGTCTGCCTGCTCCTATTGTGTTGGGACTTCCTTGGTTGGCTAAACATAACCCAGTGATTGATTGGCAATCCAGAAAGATAAGCCAGTGGGGTGAATTTTGCAAGAATAACTGCATGAGCACGGTCATCGGTGCGGTTGTGCCTAGGACTTTGCCTCCTTTTCTGGAGGACTTTTGGGAGAAGTTCTCAGAGGAGGGGTGTAAAGAGTTACCTCCTCATCGCACATATGACTTCTCAATAAAGTTGCTTCCTGATGCCTTATCTCGTACTTTCCCAGGGGTCGGGAAGACGGATGATCCGGTTCCTATTCCTCAGGAGGGAGTTGTAGTGTCAGCTGTATGCTCTGAGCTGAGGGGGAGGTATTGGGGGCTCAGGGGGACGCCCCTGTGGGACTTCCAGGGAGACTGATAGTTCCAGATCGCTTAAGACTGAAGGTTACGGAGAACCCTTACAAACGGATGGCTGATAGGAGGAGAGTTTCTGGTCTAGATCTGAGGGTGAACGATCTGGTGTGGTTGTCTACCAGGAATATAAAACTTAAAGTTCCCTCCTGGAGGTTGGGTCCCAGATTCATCGGGCCATACAGGATCAGTTCCATAATTAATCCTGTGGCATTTCGTCTGGACCTCCCTCCTACATTTAAAATTCATAATGTGTTTCACAAGTCATTACTTAAAAAGTATGTGGCACCAGTCATACCGTCACCTCTACCTCCTCCTTCAGTGGTAGTCAATGATAACGTGGAAGTTCATTGGAGGGGGTATGGTCCTGAGGAGAGGACGTGGGTCCCTGCGTCTGATGATAACGCAGATCGATTGGTTCGGACCTTTCACACAATTTACCCGGACAGACCTGGTCATGAGGGTCCGGAGGCCCCTCGTAGAAGGGGGGGTACTGTCATGGGTGCATCGCCACGAAGATCGTCGCGATTGCACATTCTGACTTCTCACAGCTGAGCTGCTGTTTCTTTGTGTTTGGTAATGAGAGAGTTAATTTTACCTAGCTCTTTGCTAAGACTAGGTCCAGCCTCGCCCGGCTGCTTTTGATTATGTTCTAATTAGTTTCCTTTATATTCCTGCCAGTCTGGGTGTTTGATGCCGGTGAAAGCATTCATATAGTTTAGCAGACTGGATCGGTTCTGGGAATACTTGAGCTAAGAGCTCCTTAGTTGTTTTTACTCTTACAGCTTATAGTTTATCTCTGAGACCTAAGGTGTTCCTACTGTGTGTGAGTGTTGTATGTAAGACTTTATTTACTTTATTTCTTATCTTTCTTGTTTGTCTTTCTGTTCATTAACCGTTACCTGGTCATTCCCTTTGGTGGTATTCAGGGTCCTTCTTAGGACTAGAATACAGTTGGCAGGGATTGATAGGAGACAGGGTTTACGCTGGTGGCCTGGACCTCTGTACCTTTAACAGTACCTCCAGGTTGAGGGATTAGTTAGGACCCCAGTTAGGGTCAGCTTAGACCCCGGTCACCCTCTAGCCGGAGACAGCGTATAACGGATTCCGTTCTGACCCACTGGACTTTCTGTCAGGTAAATCTATGTTATCATATAGCTATGCGCATGTTATATAGTATGTTGCCCTTTTGATATAGATTATTGTCATCACATATATATATCTGCTATACAGCGTGACACTGTCAGGCGCATGTTTCACAACAGTACTTTCGTGTTTCTGACACAAATCCCCACCGTGTTATAACCAAAACAGAATGAAGTCTCCAAAATGGCTGCTAGGGTAGGGACAGCACATGTTGCTGACAATGGGACCCCCGCTGTGAAGCGGGAAAACTCTAGCACTGGCAGCTCACATTACACTGCCTGAGTGCAGCCTGGGAGGGGGTTGATGGAAGCATGAGAGAGGGAGGGGGAACTTGGCTCTGTGGGCTGTCAGTACAAAACAGGATGAGGACTGTAGTTCTAGCAACAGCACAAGACATGGAGCTCCAGTATCATCACACCTCCCCCCTTTAGAGGGCGCTACGGAGGCATGACCTGTCGGTAATCCGACATGCACACCTCAGCGGGTTCGCCACATCGTGATAACCCATCAGCATTCCCATGTTCGCTGCCTTTCTTGTGTTGTACGGCAAAATCATACTGCTGTAGGGCAAGGCTCCAGCGGAGCAACCTACCATTTGTTCCGGACACTGTGTGCAGCCAGCTCAGAGGGTTGTGTGTTATGTTTCGGTAGCTGAGGAGTGCAGGTAAAAAAGGCAATACACCAGAGCAGTTGGAATCTATGAGATTGCAGTACCCTGACTAACCACCACAACTAGAGGCAGCCGTGGAGCGTTCCTACGTTGGTCCTAGACGCCTCGTCACAGCCTGAGAAACTAACTACACCTAAAGATAGAAATAGGAAAGCTATCTGCCCCGGAGCAGAACCCCAAAGATAATAGAAAGCCCCCAAACATGTAATGGCGGTTAGACAAGATGAAATACTGACACAGAAAGAAAATAGTATGAGCAAACGCTGGGGCCCAAACTAACTAAATAGAAAAGGATAGGAAGGGTACTTACTGCAATCCCAGAAAACCCTGAAAGGCACCAACTCTACTAATTTCAAAAACACCTGAGATCACACGACCTCTTCCACCTAAATTAGTTCTCTGGTGTAACAAAATCAAAACAGCAGCCACTGAAAAAACTGGAAAAAGCAAAAGTACAAACATCAGTGGCTGAACAAAACTGAGAGGGCAGAAGCCCCCGGAGGGGACCCTGAAGGCCCCCACAGAAGTGCAGGACAAAATGCAAAAATATAGCACAAACACAAAAGAAGAAAAAGTCTTATCTGTTAGCAGGAGATGCAGACACGACACAGCAGGCTACAAGGGAAACTGGAATAAAGGATTCAGACCAGAACAATTGATCACCGGCAACCCTGATGGGAAGGTGACTCCCTTATATAAGACCAGTCAGTAACACCTGATTCCCAGTCCTCACAATCTTCACTGGACAGACTAGCACTGCTTGTAACCACCAGAGGGAGCCTCTGCTCAGAACTCATCTCAAACCATTCACAACAGTACCCCCCCCTTGAGGAGGGGTCACCGAACCCTCATTTGAGCAACCAGGTCGGTCAGGATGAGTTCTATGATACGCACGGATAAGTCTCCTAGCATGGATGTCCGAAGCAAACACCCAAGAATTGTCTTCCTGACCATAACCTCTCCATTTAACCAAATACTGGAGTTTCCGTCTAGAAAAACGAGAATCTAATATTTTCTCAACCACATACTCCAGATTGCCCTCAACCAAAACAGGGTCAGGAGGCACAGCAGCAGGAACCACTGGCTCAACAAACCTTTTCAACAAGGACTTGTGAAACACGTTATGGATCTTAAATGTCCCTGGAAGAAGCAAACGAAAAGAAACAGGATTAATAATCTCCATGATCTTATAAGGTCCAATGAACCTAGGCTTAAATTTAGGAGATGCTACTCTCATAGGAATATTCTTTGAGGACAACCAGACCAAGTCCCCCACTTTAAACCGAGGACCATCAGTCCTATGCCGGTTAGCAAACCGCTGGGCCCTCTCCTGAGAGAGGGACAACCTCTCCACTACCTGGTCCCAAATCTGTTGCATACGCTCCACAACAGAGTCAACACCTGGACAGACAGAAGCCTCCGTCTGTCCTGAAGAAAATCGAGGGTGAAACCCAGAATTACAGAAAAACGGAGACATCAAAGTAGCAGAGCTAGCCCTATTATTAAGAGCAAACTCAGCCAAAGGCAAAAAAGAGACCCAGTCATCCTGATCAGCAGACACAAAGCATCTTAGATAAGTCTCCAATGTCTGGTTTGTTCTCTCAGTTTGACCATTGGTCTGAGGATGAAATGCCGAGGAGAAAGACAATTGAACACCCAGTTTAGAACAAAAAGTCCTCCAAAATCTGGAAACAAACTGGACTCCTCTGTCAGACACAATGTTCTCAGGAATGCCGTGTAAACGAACCACGTCCTGAAGGAACAACGGCACCAATTCAGAGGAGGAAGGCAACTTAGGTAATGGCACAAGATGTATCATTTTGGAAAACCTATCACAAATTACCCAGATGGTGGTCATTCTCTGAGAAACAGGAAGGTCGGAAATGAAATCCATAGAGATATGGGTCCATGGTCTCTTGGGCACAGGCAATGGCATCAACAAACCACTAGAGGTCTCTGGATCTTTTTGGGACAAAACGGCACCTGCCCCAATTTCAGAGGCATCAACCTCCACCTGAAATGGCAGAGAAACATCAGGCTGCCGTAGAACAGGAGCAGAAGTGAATCTCTGCTTAAGTTCCTGAAATGCAGAGACTGCCTCAGGAGGCCAATTCACCACATCAGAACCCTTTCTGGTCAAATCAGTTAATGGTTTAACAATAACCGAGAAATTACCAATAAATTTACGATAAAAATTGGCAAAACCCAAAAATCTCTGAAGAGCCTTTAATGAAGTAGGTTGGACCCAATCACAGATGGCCTGAACCTTGACCGGGTCCATTTCAATAACAGATGGGGACAAAATGAATCCCAGAAATGAGATCCTCTGTACGCCAAAAAGACACTTTGATCCCTTCACATACAGAGCATTCTCTCTCAAAATCTGGAATACAGTTCGAACATGTTTCACATGAGAGTCCCAGTCATTAGAAAAAATCAAGATATCATCCAAATAAACAATCAGAAATTTGTCCACAAAATCCCTGAAAATGTCATTCATGAAGGACTGGAAGACGGAAGGAGCATTAGTGAGCCCAAAGGGCATCACCAGGTACTCAAAATGCCCTTCAGGGGTATTGAATGCCGTCTTCCATTCATCCCCGTGCTTAATGCGAATAAGGTTATACGCCCCCCTGAGGTCAAGCTTGGTAAACCAAGTAGCGTTTTTCACCCTGGAAAACAGGTCAGAAATCAAGGGTAACGGGTATTGATATTTCACAGTAATATTGTTCAAGAGACGATAATCAATACACGGCCTTAATGAACCATCCTTTTTGGCCACAAAGAAAAAACCGGCACCTAAGGGTGAAGAGGATGGTCTGATATGACCCTTCTCCAATGATTCCTTGATATAAGACCGCATAGCGTCATGTTCAGGTACAGACAAGTTAAAAAGGCGACCTTTAGGGAATTTACTACCCGGCACTAATTCAATAGCGCAGTCATAGCTCCTATGGGGAGGCAAGGATGCAGATTTACTTTCGCTAAACACATCAGAAAAATCAATCAAAAAGTCAGGAACATCCTGAGCCTGGGGGGAGGCAGAAAAAACAGGAGTGTTGGTATTAACACATTGGCAGCCCCAACTGGTTACAGACACAGATTTCCAATCCAAAACAGGATTATGAGACTGTAACCAAGGAAAACCCAGCACGATAATGTCATGCAGATTATACAGAACCAAAAATTTGCAGCACTCCTGGTGATCAGGTTCAACTCTCATTATCACCTGAGTAGAAAACTGGGGTTTATTCTCAGCCAAAGGGGTAGAATCGATCCCCAGTAGGGGAATAGACTTCTGTAGGGGTATCAAGGGAAATCCACAACGTTTAGCAAAATCATAATCCATCAGATTAATAGCTGCTCCAGAATCAACGAAAGCCTGAGCAGAAAATGAGGACAGAGAGCATATCAGAGTGACAGTTAATAAAAACTTAGTCTGAACACTACCCAAGACAACTGAGCGTGCAAAACGTCTTCCCCGCTTAGGGCAGACTGAAATAGCATGAGAGGCATCACCACAGTAGAAACATAACCCATTGCGCTTTCGAAACTCATGACGCTGTGCCCCAGACACCACTCTATCACACTGCATGGGTTCAGAAGCTGGTTCACAAGGCAACACCATTCCACGCATACTTCTCCGCTCACGCAAACGTCTGTCAATTTGAATCGCTAATGACATAGAATCATTGAGACCAGGGGGGACAGGGAATCCCACCATAACATACTTTACATTATCTGACAGACCCTTCCGGAAAAGGGCTGCCAAAGCGTCGTCATTCCATTTGGTCAGGACTGCCCACCTACGGAATCTCTGACAGAATAACTCAGCGTCATCAAGCCCCTGATTTAATGCCAACAAGGCTTTTTCAGCTTGATCAGTGACATTAGGCTCATCGTACAATAACCCCAAGGCCTGAAAAAATGCATCAACATCACTCAAAACAGGATCCCCAGGTATCAGGGAAAAAGCCCAATCCTGAGGATCGCCGCGCAGGAGAGAGATGATAATTTGAACCTGCTGCGCTGCGTTCCCTGAGGACTTAGATTTTAAGGCAAAAAACAATTTACAATTATTTTTGAAATTCTGAAACTTAGCTCGATCCCCTAAAAACAAATCTGGCATGGGAATCCTAGGTTCCACAACAGGCAACCCAGCAAGATAGATAGCAATACTCCGAACCTCAGTGGCAAGCTGATCCACACGGCCAGACAACTGTGCAAACTCCATTGGGAGAAAAGATCCTCCCCAGCACCCAGAGATACAGAGGGAAAAAAAAAAAAAATGCAACAAACAGAAAAATATCTCTGAAAACTCTGACAACCTTTTTTCTTTCACAATATTTTTTCCCTTCTGTGAGTACCATACAATTTTCAGTTTTTAGGCCGGTGATACTGTTATGTTTCGGTAGCTGCGGAGTGCAGGTAAAAAAGGCAATACACCAGAGCAGTTGGAATCTATGAGATTGCAGTACCCTGACTAACCACCACAACTAGAGGCAGCCGTGGAGCGTTCCTACGTTGGTCCTAGACGCCTCGTCACAGCCTGAGAAACTAACTACACCTAAAGATAGAAATAGGAAAGCTATCTGCCCCGGAGCAGAACCCCAAAGATAATAGAAAGCCCCCAAACATGTAATGGCGGTTAGACAAGATGAAATACTGACACAGAAAGAAAATAGTATGAGCAAATGCTGGGGCCCAAACTAACTAAATAGAAAAGGATAGGAAGGGTACTTACTGCAATCCCAGAAAACCCTGAAAGGCACCAACTCTACTAATTTCAAAAACACCTGAGATCACACGACCTCTTCCACCTAAATTAGTTCTCTGGTGTAACAAAATCAAAACAGCAGCCACTGAAAAAACTGGAAAAAGCAAAAGTACAAACATCAGTGGCTGAACAAAACTGAGAGGGCAGAAGCCCCGGAGGGGACCCTGAAGGCCCCCACAGAAGTGCAGGACAAAATGCAAAAATATAGCACAAACACAAAAGAGAAAAAGTCTTATCTGTTAGCAGGAGATGCAGACACGACACAGCAGGCTACAAGGGAAACTGGAATAAAGGATTCAGACCAGAACAATTGATCACCGGCAACCCTGATGGGAAGGTGACTCCCTTATATAAGACCAGTCAATAACACCTGATTCCCAGTCCTCACAATCTTCACTGGACAGACTAGCACTGCTTGTAACCACCAGAGGGAGCCTCTGCTCAGAACTCATCTCAAACCCATTCACAACAGTTGTGGTCGGTGACCACCTTGAAGGTGCGCCCGTACAGGTAGGGCTGCAAACGTTGCAGTGCCCAGACCATGGCCTTCATCATGTTGACGTGAAAGGCCTTGCGCCTACCCCGAGTGTGGTCAAGCGTGACCACGTAGGTGACTGGGTTGAGCTGTTGGTGCATGACGTACGGGCCTTCCCAGGCTGCCTGAAGCTTATCCTTTGGTATGGGGACCAGCACCCACACCTTTTGACCCACCTGGTAGGTCCGCTCCCGGGCGTTCTGGTCGTACCAGTGCTTCTGGTCAGCCTGAGCCTGCGTCATGTTGTCATGCACCAACTGCGTCAAGGTCTGCATCTTGTCGCGGAAGCGCATGACATAATCCACGATGGACACTTCCGTGGGGTTTGGCTCATCTTCCCAGGAGTCTCTTATCAACCCAAGGGGTCCCCGGACTCGCCTACCATACAGGAGCTCGAAGGGGGAGAACCCCGTCGAGGCCTGCGGGACTTCTCTGTAGGCAAATAGCAGGTGTGGGAGGTACTGCTCCAATCGCGTCCCTGGGTCTCAACCAGCATGCGGAGCATCTGTTTGAGGGTACCGTTAAAGTGCTCACACAAACCATTGGTCTGTGGGTGATACGCACTCGATACCATACGCGTCACCTGCATTTTGCTGCAGAGAGCCTTCATTAGGCGAGACATAAATTGGGTCCCTTGATCGGTAAGCATCTCCCGGGGAAATCCTACCCGTGAAAAGATGGTCACCAGTGCATCCGCCACCTTATCTGCCTTAGTTGAGGACAGAGCTACTGCCTCCGGGTACCGGGTAGCGTAGTCTACCACAGTAAGGATGTATTGCCTTCCAGAGCTGGGGACGGCCAGCGGGCCCACAATGTCCACCGCGATCCTCTGGAAAGGCTCCTCTATCACTGGCAACGGGATCAGGGGAGCCTTAAGAGCAGGCCCCGCCTTCCCCACTCTTTGACAGGTGATACAGGAGCCGCAGTAGTTAGTCACATCTGTCCCCATCTTGGGCCAATAGAAGTGTTGAGACAGCCGTGCCTTAGTTTTGCTGATCCCCAAGTGTCCAGCGAGTGGAATCTCATGGGCAATCCTCAACAACTCACCTCGGAACTGGTGCGGGACGACCAGCTGTTTTTCCCTCAACCACTCCTTTTGGGACTCTCCGGGTACTGTCTCCCGGTACAACCTTCCTCGTTCCCAGAACACCCTCTCCTTATCAGTCACGGAGGTGGGCGTCTCGGCGAGGTGCCTCAAGTTCTCCAGGCTCGCATCTGAGTGCAGAGCGGCCTGGAACTCCTGGCTGGAGGCAGCCAGAAGTGACGTCAGGGTTCCTTCCTCACTGGGACCCTCTGGGACCGGCTCTGGGTCCAACTCTGGTTCAGTCTCTCCTGTAGCGGAGGAGGGTCCAAATGGTAGGGCGCTACCTGTGATCCGGGCACTCTGACTGCGGGTGACAGCAGCTACATATGCCGTCTCCCCGGGGGTTTCTATAGACCCATCAGCCTGCGCTGCTATGGGCTCTACCTCCCCATCCACCCCCAACACTTCAGGAGCAGTGCTACTTATGGGCCAGTTACCTTCCTCGGTGGCACTGGTCAGTGTCATGGCGTCACCTTCCTCACGGTTCCCATGCACCTCCCCATTTCCTTGAGCACTGTCGCTTGCTCCTGCTAGGGGTTCCTCAGCCGTCTCACTCCACAGAGCGACGTGGCTGAACGCTCCTGTACCTGTGGACACATCTACCACTTCAGAGAAAGGGTTAACAGATTCAGATGGCACAGATACATCACTATCAACATCATTCCTAGGGAAAGAAAGGTTATCGGTTGCATAATCACTTCGCAAAGCATTGGCAGGTAACACATTCAGTTTCCCATCATCATCAACATCATCATCATGGATAACATTAACCTTATTATCAGATTGGGGAGGGGTGTCAGGGACATAGTACGCCACCATCCTCCCCAGATCAGTCCCCAGTAAAACATCAGTGGGCAGGTTTTCGGACACCCCCACTTCCTTCACCCCGCTCCCGGTACCCCAGTCAATGAAAACTCGGGCTATCGGCAAGAGGTAGTGGACGCCCCCAATCCCTGTGACAGTTAAGGTTTTCCCCGGAATCAACTCTTCAGGGGCCGCCAGTTCGGGTTGGATGAGGGTTCGTTCAGCCCGGTGTCCTTGAGGCCTGTAGCAAGACAGGCCCCCACACGGACGGGCTGCACGTTGTCATCAACCCTCCCCACCACACCACCCACCAAAAGAACAGAGGCGTTGGGCCCGGAGGCCTTGGCTGGGGGGTTCTTCTGCCTCTCCGGACAGGTGGCGCTGATGTGTCCAGTCCTTTTACAGGAGAAACACTGGCGGGGGTCTGATGTAGGCCTGGCGCTGGCAAAGGGGATAGTGCCTCCAGAGGATGACTGGCAGGGGCACTGGGGCTGGTTGCAGGCTTACCCCCTCCCCAGCGGATGGAGACAGGCTTCCGCACCTCGGGTTTCCAGTTGGCCTCATAGCTGTCGGCGATCCGTGCTGTTGTGACCGCGTCCTCCGGTTCTCGGTCCAGGATGAACTGTCGGACCTCAGCTGGGCACAGATGCAGGAACTGGTCTTTGATCATCAGGTCTTTCAGCTCCTCAAAGGTGTCAACTGACAGTCCATGGATCCACTGGTCAAAGTGGTTCCTGAGTCCTTGCACCACATTGCTATAACTGTCGTGTGGGCCACGTTGGAGGTTCCGGAACTTCTTTCGGTATACCTCAGGGGTTAGCTGGTACTTGGCAATCAGGGCCTGCTTGATGGCCTCATAGTCACTGTCTTGATTTGACGTGAGGGAAGCGAACGCCTCCAAAGCTTTGCCCTTTAGCCCGGGGGTCAAGTACCTGGCCCATTGGTCAGCAGGCAGCCGGTACTGTCTGCAGACTTTCTCAAAGGCCCGCAGAAAAGTGTCCAAGTCTCCTTCCTTTTCCAGCACGGGAAAGTGCTCCGGCCGGGGCTTCGGACTCTGAGAGTTGCTGGGTGTACTGCTCTGGGCTGTGGAGGGCATTGCCCCTTGTCTGAGCAGCTCCAGTTCATGGGCTCTCTGAGCTTCCCGCTCGGCTCTCTCAGCCTCCCGCTCGGCTCTCTCAGCCTCTCGCTGTTTGGCCTCTCGCTGGTCGACTCTCTCTTGAGCTTGCTGGATCAGCTTCAGGCGTTCTTCCTGGTTGTCAGCGGAGAGTCCTGCCAGGGCCACCTGCAAGTAAGGGTCCACCTCTCTCTGGGTGTAAGCAGTCAGGGGTTGGGCCTCTGCTCCTGCGGCACCACCTTGGCTTGGGCCGGCTCCTGCGCCCGCCACGCTCCGATGCTCGCCCAGCTCCTTCAGGGCCTGGACCAGTTGGCCTTTGGTTCGGTTCGTGTGGACAAGGCCGTGGTACTTGCAGATTCCCACAAGAGTGTCCTTGCTCTGCTTTTCGAACCAACTTGCTCCTATGGTAGCCATGTTTGCCAAATAAAAGATAGGATAGAAAAACAAAGAGAAGGGAGGGGTAACCGCAAGTACACACAATTGTCTCAGGACTAATAAACACTGAGTCTGTTCTCCAAAACTTTAGATGCAGGGTCCCTGAAGAACCGTGCAAGTTTTTTAGTGAGAGGAATGATTGCTCAGACCAGATTACTAATGCTCTATAATCCCACCGCTCTGCCACCAACATGTGATGAAACGGTGCACACACACGACGGCTGCTGCCGTCCGACCCGGTAAACTGCAGGGATTTATAATTATCCCACTTCCACTTACCTCCCAATATGTGATGAACGGGCACACGGTCCGCCACACGGTAGCCCGGGGTATCACGGCTTGTGATCCCACCGCTGCCACCAAAAGGTGATGAAACGGTGCACACACACGACGGCTGCTGCCGTCCGACCCGGTAAACTGCAGGGATTTATAATTATCCCACTTCCACTTAGGAACTTGCAGCTCTCTGGCGCCCCCCTTACCCTCAGGTCAGTCAGGGAACTGCACCTAGGATAATCAGTCGCCAGACGGGTCACTTGGATGTGTGCTGGCTATTGGGCACGCTGCAGTGAGGGAATTATAATTACTCCGAGCCGCAGCCGGGTAATACACTTATAATACCCGCTCCGTCACTGCCAACGCCACCCCATATGTCAACACTTTACACCCTTCTTTTAAGCTGCCACCAGTTACGGTTTTTCTTACTGAACAATTTATCAAGAGGGTCCGTAGCAACCCCAAAACAGTAGCGTAGTGCTTCAGGCACGTGCAAATTCGTTTATAGAGCAGGAGAAACAAACTAATAAATTTATAGGTTTATTCCTTAAAAAAAAGGCAGTGCTTATACAATATAAAAAAAGATGGAACAAACTGAGGCAATATAGTTATGTACAAATGCAGTTATAAAATAAACGGGATTAAGAATGAAAGACTCACATGATAGTTAGATCATTTACAGGCAAGCCAGGCTGGGGGGGAGGAGCCACACGTCATAGTTCATTTGCAGATCTCTTAGTCAGGACATCACAGCAAGGACTGAGAAAGGGGGGCTCACTGCCAGACTTATACCTGGGGCTGCTGACCTCACGAAAAGGGGAGGGTTTTTCTGGCCACCTCCCAGGGACAGAAGTGTATGATTTGAGCTCTGAAAGTCATAAGGACCATAACTCGTCCTGTGAGCCTAGCAGAATAACGGCAGACCTATCAATGATCTTACTTTAAAATGCCAGTTCAAATGAGTCCAAACTTGGCTGAGCTAGTCCATGGGGAATCCGAGAATTCCATTTCTCGGGTTCTGTTGGAGTTACGGGTTCACCAGTACGACGGGAACGATGCCTGTCAGGCGCATGTTTCACAACAGTACTTTCGTGTTTCTGACACAAATCCCCACCGTGTTATAACCAAAACAGAATGAAGTCTCCAAAATGGCTGCTAGGGTAGGGACAGCACATGTTGCTGACAATGGGACCCCCGCTGTGAAGCGGGAAAACTCTAGCACTGGCAGCTCACATTACACTGCCTGAGTGCAGGCTGGGAGGGGGTTGATGGGAAGCATGAGAGAGGGAGGGGGGAACTTGGCTCCGTGGGCTGTCAGTACAAAACAGGATGAGGACTGTAGTTCTAGCAACAGCACAAGACATGGAGCTCCAGTATCATCACACCTTTTAAACTTATTTTTCAGATTTTACTAAATTATAAACAAATGATAGTATTTTTAAGAAAATTTAAATTAATTTAATTAAATTCTTTACATTTTTTCAACTGTTGGAAAAAAATGTTATGATGGCTCCTTCCCTTTAAGGATCTGCAACACTACTGCAATACCCTCTTGCAATAGCTAATGCTTTCTCTACCTTTTTTACTGCTACTAGGGTGGAGTCATGCAGCTGCAGTTTTTCCTATGGTATGTGCCCCATACACACACAGTATATATACAGTCATGGCCAAAAGTTTTGAGAATGACACAAATATTAATTTTTACAAAGTCTACTGCTTCACTTTTTCTAATGGCAATTTGCATATACTCCAGAATGTTATAAAGAGTGATCAGCTTAACAGCAATTACTTGCAAAGTCAATATTTGGCTAGAAAATGAACTTTATCCCCCAAAACACATTTCAACATCATTGCAGCCCTGCCTTAAAAGGACCAGCTAACCTCTTTTCAGTGATTGCTCCATTAACACAGGTGTGGGTGTTGATGAGGACATGGCTGGAGATTAATCTGTCATGATTAAGTAAGAATGACACCACTGGACACTTTAAAAGGAGGCTGGTGCTTGGCATCATTGTTTCTCTTCTGTTAACCATGGTTATCTCTAAAGAAACACGTGCAGTCATCATTGCAATGCACAAAAATGGCCTAACAGGGAAGAGTATCGCAGCTAGAAAGATTGCACCTCAGTCAACAATCTATCGCATCATCAAGAACTTCAAGGAGAGAGGTTCCATTGTTGCCAAAAAGGCTTCAGGGCGCCCAAGAAAGACCAGCAAGCGCCAGGACCATCTCTTAAAAGTGTTTTAGCTGCGGGATCGGGCTACCAGCAGTGCAGAGCTTGCTCGGGAATGGCAGCAGGCAGGTGTGAGTGCATCTGCACGCACTGTGAGGCGGAGACTCTTGGAGCAAGGCCTGGTCTCAAGGAGGGCAGCAAAGAAGCCACTTCTCTCAAGAAAAAACATCATGGACAGACTGATATTCTGCAAAAGGTACAGACAGTGGACTGCTGAGGACTGGGGTAAAGTTATTTTCTCTGATGAATCCCCTTTTCGATTGTTTGGGACATCAGGAAACACCTCATTCGGAGAAGACAAGGTGAGCGATACCACCAGTCTTGTCTCATGCCAACTGTTAAGCATCCTGAAACCATTCATGTGTGGGGTTGCTTCTCAGCCAAGGGAATCGGCTCTCTCACAGTCTTGCCTAAAAACACAGCCATGAATAAAGAATGGTACCAGAATGTCCTCCAAGAGCAACTTCTCCCAACCCTCCAAGAGCAGTTTGGCGATCAACAATGCCTTTTCCAGCATGATGGAGCACCTTGCCATAAAGCAAAGGTGATAACTAAATGGCTCAGGGAACAAAACATAGAGATTTTGGGTTCATGGCCTGGAAACTCCCCAGATCTTAATCCCATTGAGACTTGTGGTCAATCATCAAGAGACGGGTGGACAAACAAAAACCTAAAAATTCTGACAAAATGAAAGCATTGATTGTGCAAGAATGGACTGCTATCAGTCAGGATTTGGTCCAGAAGTTGATTGAGAGCATGCCAGGGAGAATTGCAGAGGTCCTGAAGAAGAAGGGTCAACACTGCAAATATTGACATGCTGCATTAACTCATTCTAACTGTCAATATAAGCTTTTGTTACTCATATGTTTGCAATTATATTTCTGTCTGTGATAAAAACATCTGTCAAACACACATAAAAACCAGAGGGCAGCAGATCATGTGAAAATATAATATTTGTGTCATTCTCAAAACTTTTGGCCATGACTGTAGATGTAGCATCCACTAAATTGTTCCTTTTCCTTCTTTCTATTATATAGAACAGTGACTAAGGCTCATTGTGGTTCAACTACCTCTCACAACACTTGGTATGTGCCCCATATAGACACATAGTATACATAGCATCCACCAAACCCTATTTTTTTTCTGTTATATGAACAGTGACTTAAGGCTCATTGTGGGTTAACCACCTCTTACAAACACCTTATATGCATTCTATTACGGTAACCTAACTTATTTTGTTGACCCATAAATACACTGATCATATACTCTATACCCATGCACTTTTATACTTAGATGGTATTTTTTACGCTCTAGATACAGAGGCTAAGGGTACCGTCACACTCAGCGACGCAGCAGCGATCCCGACAACGATACGATCTGGCAGGGATCATTGCTGCGTCGCTTTGTGGTCGCTGGTGAGATGCCAAACAGTCAGATCTTCCCAACGACGCAGCAACGATCGGCGACCCGTAGCGACCTGTGTAACGATGTGCCTCCTATGTGTCTCAGTGCTGAGTAGCTAGCGAGACTGTTGGAAAAAGGTGTCAAAACACACCGATGCATGCTACTCAGCGGGATCTCAACGACCAAAGAAAGGTCCAGGCATTTCTGACACGACCAGCAATCTCACAGCAGAGAAAGAAGATAGGAAACTGTATATAAAAAGTCCCTAGAAGAAGTGGTTAATTAAGCTAGTAAAGTAATAATACTAAATATGACCACAAAAAAGAGGGGTATTAGCAAAATCAATATAGTTTATTCAAGCTAAAAGTACAAAATATTGGACAGGGTTTGAGGGGGACATACAAGAGGTTAATAAAACGAATAGTACTGCAAGCCTTTATGGCTGCAGAAACAGAGAAACTGACGTCACCCAGCATGGTGAAAATAGATTAAATGAATCAATACAGTGCATGATAAAATGACAGTACATCTAAATCAGACTAGTGAAACAAGTATGGCAAGTACGTAATGGAAAAAAAAAACAATCAATCGCCCATATTACCTTGTGTATGATTAGAAGCCGCACACACACTGCTGGGATGGCGTAAGAACGAGCCCCGACGCGCGTTTCACCGCACTCGGCTGACGAAGCCGAGTGCGGTGAAACGCGCGTCGGGGCTCATTCTTACGCCATCCCAGCAGTGTGTGTGCGGCTTCAATCATGACACAATGTAATATGGGCGATTGATTGTTATTTTTCCTTTACGTACTTGCCATACTTGTTTCACTAGTCTGATTTAGATGTACAGTCATGGCCAAAAAGTTTTGAGAATGACACAAATATTATATTTTCACATGATCTGCTGCCCTCTGGTTTTTTATGTGTGTTTGACAGATGTTTTTATCACAGACAGAAATATAATTGCAAACAATATGAGTAACAAAAACTTATATTGACAGTTAGAATGAGTTAATGCAGCAAGTCAATATTTGCAGTGTTGACCCTTCTTTTTCAGGACCTCTGCAATTCTGCCTGGCATGCTCTCAACAACTCTGGACCAAATCCTGACTGATAGCAGTCTATTCTTGCACAATCAATGCTTTCATTTTGTCAGAATTTTTAGGATTTTGTTTGTCCACCCCGTCTCTTGATGATTGACCACAAGTTCTCAATGGGATTAAGATCTGGGGAGTTTCCAGGCCATGGACCCAAAATCTCTATGTTTTGTTCCCTGACCATTTAGTTATCACCTTTGCTTTATGGCAAGGTGCTCCATCTTGTTGGAAAAGGGATTGTTGTTCACCAAACTGCTCTTGGAGGGTTGGGAGAAGTTGCTCTTGGAGGACATTCTGGTACCATTCTTTATTCATGGCTGTGTTTTTAGGCAAGACTGTGAGAGAGCCGATTCCCTTGGCTGAGAAGCAACCCCACACATGAATGGTTTCAGGATGCTTAACAGTTGGCATGAGACAAGACTGGTGGTAGCGCTCACTTTGTCTTCTCCGAATGAGGCTTTTCCTGAGTCCCAAACAATCGAAAGGGGATTTCATCAGAGAAAATAACTTTACCCCAGTCC
>JARQOD010000003.1:284313871-284410302 GCA_033576555.1 Oophaga sylvatica | reverse complement strand
TGCCCTGTTGGGAAATTGTTTGTCCCGGACCACTGGAAAAAGAGTGTGATGTCTGAGATTCATTGTTCCGCGTTGGCCGGTCATCCCGGAATTTTTGGTACCAGAGACTTGGTTAGTCGGTCCTTTTGGTGGCCTACCTTGTCTCGTGATGTCAGGGAATTTGTGCAGTCTTGCGGGACTTGCTCTCGCTCCAAGCCTTGCTCTCGCTCTAGTGGTTTGTTGATGCCATTGCCTGTGCCCAAGAGACCATGGACCCATATCTCTATGGATTTAATTTCCGACCTCTCTGTTTCTCAGAGAATGACCGTCATCTGGGTGATTTGTGATAGGTTTTCCAAGATGATACATCTTGTGCCATTACCTAAGTTGCCTTCCTCCTCTGAATTGGTACCTTTGTTCCTTCAGCACGTGGTTCGTTTACACGGCATTCCTGAGAACATTGTGTCTGACAGAGGAGTCCAGTTTGTTTTCAGATTTTGGAGGACCTTTTGTTCTAAACTTGGTGTTCAATTGTCTTTCTCCTCGGCGTTTCATCCTCAGACCAATGGTCAAACTGAGAGAACAAATCAGACATTGGAGACTTATCTAAGATGCTTTGTGTCTGCTGATCAGGATGACTGGGTCTCTTTTTTGCCTTTGGCTGAGTTTGCTCTTAATAATAGGGCTAGCTCTGCCACTTTGATGTCTCCATTTTTCTGTAATTCTGGGTTTCACCCTCGATTTTCTTCAGGACAGACGGAGGCTTCTGTCTGTCCAGGTGTTGACTCTGTTGTGGAGCGTATGCAACAGATTTGGGACCAGGTAATGCAGAGGTTGTCCCTCTCTCAGGAGAAGGCCCAGCGGTTTGCTAACCGGCATAGGACTGATGGTCCCCGGTTTAAAGTGGGGTCTTGGTCTGGTTGTCCTCAAAAAATATTCCTATGAGAGTGGCATCTCCTAAATTTAAGCCTAGGTTCATTGGACCTTATAAGATCATGGAGATTCTTAATCCTGTTTCTTTTCGTTTGCTTCTTCCAGGAACATTTAAGATCCATAATGTGTTCCACAAGTCCTTGTTGAAGAGGTTTGTTGAGCCAGTGGTTCCTACTGCTTTGCCTCCTGACCCTGTTCTGGTTGAGGGCAATATGGAGTTTGTGGTTGAGAAAATTTTGAATTCTCGTTTTTCTAGACGGAAACTCCAGTATTTGGTTAAGTGGAGAGGTTATGGTCAGGAAGACAATTCTTGGGTGTTTGCTTCGGACATCCATGCTAGGAGACTCATCCGTGCGTATCATAGAACTCATCCTGACCGACCTGGTTGCTCAAGTGAGGGTTCGGTGACCCCTCCTCAAGGGGGGTACTGTTGTGAATGGACTTGAAATGAGTTCTGAGCAGAGGCTCCCTCTGGTGGTTACAAGCGGTACTGGACTGTCCAGTGAAGATTGTGAGGATTGGGAATCAGGTGTTACTGACTGGTCTTATATAAGGGAGTCACCTTCCCATCAGGGTTGCCGGTGATCAATTGTTCTGGTCTCAATCCTTGATTCCTGTTTCCTTTGTAGCCTGCTGTGTCGTGTCTGCATCTCCTGCTAACAGATAAGTCATTTTCTTCTTTTTGCTTTTGTGCTTGATTTTTGCATTTTGTCCTGCACTTCTGTGGGGGCCTTCAGGGTCCCCTCCGGGGGCTTTTGCCCTCTCAGTTTTGTTCAGCCACTGTCATGTATAGTGTACAGTTCCTATAGCGTCTTGTGCTTGGGTGCGAGGAAAACACATGAGACATAGGTTGATATGAAATGACTTGTATTACTTCATACAAGCATGCAGAAAAGGTCACACAGTTTGCAGGAACAGAGGCAGGAGAACACAGCAGGCCAGAGTAACTTCAAGCTCTACAATAACTCTCCAAGCAGGTTCAGGATCTCTTCTCTGTACCGTAATTCCTCTGCAAACATGGATTCACCAGACAGCAGGTTTGCAAAGTCCAAAAGTGTTCCAAAGTTCCTCAGTAGGAAATAGCTGGAGTCCAAAATCCTAGGTTTCCAGGAGTCAGGTCACAGGCTGACTGAGGCTTGATTCAGGAGCACTGATTGTTCAGCTGAGGCTGCTTAAGAAGCAAGAGGGAGAGAATCAGGGCGGGAACATGAAAACTGGAAACTCCATATTAACTGAGGGCAAGAGCTGCAGAAAGACAGAAAGCAAAATGGCCGACAGGAAACTGAGTTTCAAGGAACATGTCAAAAGAGACAAAGAACCTTACATTACTCCCCCTTTAAGGACAACCTCCGGTTGACCTCAAACCAGGCTTGTCAGGGTACCTCTGATGAAACTGGCGGAGCAGGCGAGGAGCATTTACATTATTGACTGGTTCCCATGAGTTGTCCTCCACTGGGTAGCCCTGCCATTTAATCAAATATTGTAACTGATTTCTGTACAACCTGGAATCTAGAATCCTTTCCACCATAAATTCTTCCTGACCATCGACCAGCACTGGGTCAGGGCAAGGAGAAGAGCGTCCAGGAAATGTATTGGGTGTTGCAGCCTTTAGTAGGGATACATAAAAGACAGGGTGGATTCTCATAGTTCTGGGCAGTTGAAGACGACAAGCAACAGCACTTATAATCTTACTGATCTTATAAGGTCCAATGTACTTATGTCCCAATTTAGACGATGGAATCTTTATTTTAAGATTTCTGGTTGACAGCCAGACCAAATCTCCTACCTTGAAAGCTGGTGCAGGTTTACGAAATTTATCTGCTGCTTTTTTGTACCTTTCCTGAGCCAATTCTAGATTTTCCTTTAGAAGATCCATATTCTTTTGTAAAGAAGTGATTCTTTCAGCCACTGCCGGCAAGGGCGTATCTATGGGAAATCGAGGAAGAATGTTAGGATGATAACCTAGATTGGAGTAAAAAGGAGACTGCTTAGTGGAGGCGCTCTGAGAGTTATTATAAGAGAACTCAGCCAGTGGAAGTAGATCCACCCAATCATCTTGTAGGTGGCAGATAAAGCAGCGGAGATACTGCTCCAGGGTCTGATTGGTTCGTTCTGTCTGTCCATTAGTCTGGGGATGAAAAGCAGAAGAAAGGTTTACTTTAATGTCCAATGCGGCACAGAAATTTTGCCAAAACCTTGAAGTGAATTGCACCCCTCGATCCGAAATGACCTCATCCGGTACTCCATGTAAGCGAAACACATTCTTAATCATCAAGTCTGATGTCTGTTTTGCAGTGGGTAAGCCAACACAGGGGATAAAATGAGCTGCCTTTGTTAGACGATCAACCACCACTAGAATGGTGTTCTTCCCTTGAGAGGTTGGTAACTCCACAATGAAGTCCATAGAAATGGATCCCCACGGGCGGGACGGGGTGGGAAGAGGTTGTAACAGACCAGTTGGTGAGGAGCGAGGTGTTTTGCATCTTGCACAGACTTCACATGAAGTGACATAGTTTAAGACATCTTTCCTGTAAGTGGGCCACCAAAAGAAACGAGAAAGAAATTCTTGTGTCTTTAGAATTCCCCTATGCCCGGCTATCTTGGAATCGTGGATGAGTTGCAATACTCTCAATCTGACTGTTTCAGGTATATACAGACGTTGTCCCTGAATCCACACACCATTCTTAA
This sequence comes from Oophaga sylvatica, assembly GCA_033576555.1. Taxonomy (NCBI): domain Eukaryota; kingdom Metazoa; phylum Chordata; class Amphibia; order Anura; family Dendrobatidae; genus Oophaga; species Oophaga sylvatica. Next base: position 284,406,702 of record JARQOD010000003.1, on the reverse strand, counting down.
AGACAAGACTTACGTCCCTTGGGGGTTGAGCCAACAAAGAATCCGCATGGTATGCTTCCTTGATGTCCTTAAGTAGGTCTTGATTATGAATCACTCCCAGGAATCTAGAGTCAGGAAGAATAGTCTTAGGAGGAGTAAGAGGACGTGTCTCTGCTGAATGAATCCTAGAGAGTGCATCAGCCTTTCCATTGCGCGATCCTGGTCTATAAGAAATGACAAAATTAAATTGGTTTAGGAAAAGATTCCAGCGAGCCTGGCGAGGAGTCAGGCACTTAGCCGAACTGATAAATTCAAGGTTACGATGGTCTGTCAGGACGACTATTTGCTGTGCAGCTCCCTGAAGAAGGTGTCTCCATTCCTTGAAGGCGGCAATAATGGCCATCAATTCTCTATTGCCCACATCGTAGTTCCTCTCAGCCGAAGACAACTGCTGGGAAAAGAAGGCACAGGGATGCAAGACATTCTTCTCACCTGTTCTCTGAGAGAGTATAGCTCCAACGGCACAGTCTGAAGCATCCACCTCTATTATGAAGGCAAGCTCGGGGTTGGGATGTACTAAGATAGGTGCGGTGGTAAATGTATCCTTTAAACAGGAAAATGCTTCCTGAGCTTGCGGGGTCCAGGAGAACCTAGACTGTTTCCGGGTAAGTTAGGTGATAGGTGACACTACCTCAGAGAAATTCCTAATGAAACGTCTATAGAAGTTGGCAAACCCGATGAAGCGCTGCACCTCCTTCACATTTCTAGGAATTGGCCAATCCTTGATGGCTTGGGTCTTGCTTCCATCCATACTAATCCCTTGCGTAGATAGTACATACCCCAGAAATTGAATTTCGGTCCTATGGAATTCACACTTTTCAAGTTTGATGTAGAGATGGTTTTGTCTTAGGCGTTCTAAGACCATTCTCACATGTCCATGATGTTCCTCTGTGGAGTTAGAAAAAATTAGAATATCATCCAGATAAATCACCACAAATGTATCTAGGAGATCCCTGAAGATGTCATTCACCAAGTGTTGGAAAGTGGCTCGGGCGGTACTCAGACCAAAAGGCATAACTAGATATTCGAAGTGTCCATAGCGTGACCTGAATGCAGTCTTCCATTCATCCCCAGGTCTAATACGGACCAAGTTATAGGCCCCACGGAGATCCAGTTTAGAGAAAATTTTGGCGTGCCGCACTCTCTCCAACAACTCAGGGATTAAAGGCAATGGATAACGGTTTCTAATAGTAACCTTATTGAGTTCCCTATAGTCTATGCAGGGTCTCAGAGATCCATCTTTCTTCTTCACAAAGAAGATGGGTGCACCTGCGGGAGATGAAGAGGGGCGTATGAAGCCTTTGGCTAGATTTTCATCTATGTAGTCCTTCAAAGCTTTTAGCTCGGGCCCCGCTAGGGGGTAGATCTTACCAAAAGGTATCTCGGCTCCAGGCAATAATTAGATTGGACAATCATATGGACGGTGAGGAGGAAGCTGATCAGCGTTCTTCTTGTCACATAAATTCACATAGTCCTGGTATACAGCTGGTAGTTCAGGGACTGACATGGTTCCTTTAGGAACAGAGCAAGCTGAAACTCCTTGACTCATCTGTTTCTCCGGAAAGTGTAATTCCTTGGTCTCCCAGTTAATCGTAGGATTCTGCGCCTGCAGCCATGGTAGCCCTAGAATAATGGGAAAGTGGGGAGAAGAGATAAGCATAAAAGACATTTTCTATTGATGATCTTTACCCATAAGGACCCTCAAAGGCTCTGTTTCCTGATCCACTGGTCCAGAGGTCAGCAGGGAGCCATCCACAGTCTCCATCTGTACTGGAGTAGCCTTCTTCACTGAACATATCCCCTGTTTCAGAGCAAAGGAGATATCCATAAAATTTCCACTTGCTCCTGAGTCGATCATAGCAGAGCTAGACACCCAGACTGAGTCCACCCAGAGTTTGATGGAAAGGAAGCAATGAGAATTATTTCTTTTACAACTCAGCTGGGACACCGCTGAGGAAACTTGAAAAATTGCAGCGTTTATATCGTCACTGTCCCCAGAACTAACAGAGTTTAAGTCCGAAAAATCAAGATCTCTTGCAGCAGATCTCTCTGGAGTCTGAGGCTCGGACATGACAGAGCTCCTCTCGCAACACTCACAGTGAATGACTGCCGCAGTAGTCTTACGAGAACGGCTGGGGCAGTTTATAATGAAGTGCCCTGACTTACCACAGTAAAAACATAGATTTTCCTTTATACGATGTTCTTTGCGTGCATCACTAACCCGTCTTTGTAAAGAGTCCACCTGCATGGGTTCAGGTTCTGGTTCCCTTGTGATCCTACTCAAAGGTTCCTTAGCTGAGGAGGGAGGTAGGAAAAGGTTAGTGCGATTATTTTCGAACCATCTCTCTTGTCTGCGTTCAGTCAGACGAGCATCAATACGGATACAATAGTTAATAAAGTCACCTAACGTAGTGGGAGGGTCGGCACGAGCAAGTTCATCCTTAATTAGTGGAGACAACCCTTTCCGAAAAATAGATTTTTTGGCGGAAGTGTCCCAAGTGGTATCAAGAGCCCATCTCCTGAAATCCAAGGCATATTCGGCTACTGAACGCTTACCTTGGCGCAAAGTTAACATGGCTGCTTCAGCTGTTGCACCTCGATTGGGGTCATCAAACACCTGCCCCATGGCTGAAATAAAAGCATCAAGGTGATTCAAACAATCATCCTCAGTCTCAATCAGAGGGTTTGCCCACATCAAAGCCTTATTGGTAAGCAACATGATTATAGTAAGCACTTTGGATCGTTCAGTGGGAAATTGTGAAGCATGTGCAGAGAAAAATAGATTGCATTGGTTAATAAATCCCCTGAATTTCTCACGTTCACCGCCAAAACGAAAAGGAGGTAACTTGGGGATCCCAGAACTCGGGGTTATGGCAGGAGCCTGGACTCGTTCCTCTAGAGCCTCAATCCTGGCTCGTAATTCCTGAGTAGTTTGTCCAAACACTTGCAAATTATGATTAGTGAGGTCCTGTAGGCTTGCAAAACGGGTCTTTATAGTCTGTATATCTGCAGGGATTGTATCAGTCACTCCGCAAAGCTCCTTTATGCGGGCCTCCATCTTCCAGATCTTTTAAGGCAGAAGTGCTGGAAGGAGAAGAGGAAAGGAAAAAAAAAAAAAAACAATAGTGTTTACCTGTGGTAACACTCCAGAGTAACATTTAAGGGAATGCGCTCACCTGGAATGGTTGTGAGAAGTCACAACCACTGTCATCACAGAAGGTATTAAACGGACATCTGATATCCACAGTCACAGCAGACACGGCTTTCCCAGTCCCAGCAGACACTAAACATTGGCTCCTGAATCTTGTCATGTATAGTGTACAGTTCCTATAGCGTCTTGTGCTTGGGTGCGAGGAAAACACATGAGACATAGGTTGATATGAAATGACTTGTATTACTTCATACAAGCATGCAGAAAAGGTCACACAGTTTGCAGGAACAGAGGCAGGAGAACACAGCAGGCCAGAGTAACTTCAAGCTCTACAATAACTCTCCAAGCAGGTTCAGGATCTCTTCTCTGTACCGTAATTCCTCTGCAAACATGGATTCACCAGACAGCAGGTTTGCAAAGTCCAAAAGTGTTCCAAAGTTCCTCAGTAGGAAATAGCTGGAGTCCAAAATCCTAGGTTTCCAGGAGTCAGGTCACAGGCTGACTGAGGCTTGATTCAGGAGCACTGATTGTTCAGCTGAGGCTGCTTAAGAAGCAAGAGGGAGAGAATCAGGGCGGGAACATGAAAAATGGAAACTCCATATTAACTGAGGGCAAGAGCTGCAGAAAGACAGAAAGCAAAATGGCCGACGGGAAACTGAGTTTCAAGGAACATGTCAAAAGAGACAAAGAACCTTACAGCCACTGATTTTTGTACATTTGCTTTTTCCAGTTTTTTCAGTGGCTGCTGTTTTGATTTTGTTACACCAGAGAACTAATTTAGGTGGTAGAGGTCGTGTGATCTCAGGTGTTTTTGAAATTAGTAAAGTTGGTGCTTTTCAGGGTTTTTTGGGATTGCAGTAAGTGCCCTTCCTATCCTTTTCTATTTAGATAGTTTGGGCCCCAACGTTTGCTCATACTATTTTCTGTCTGTGTCAGTATTTCTTCTTGTCTAACCGCCATTACATGTTTGGGGGCTTTCTATGTTCTTTGGGGATCTGCTCCGGGGCAGATAGCTTTCCTCTTTCTATCTTTAGGTATAGTTATTTTCTCAGGCTGTGACTAGGCGTCTAGGACCAACGTAGGAACGCTCCACGGCTGCCTCTAGTTGTGGTGGTTAGTCAGGGTACTGCAATCTCATAGATTCCAACTGCTCTGGTGTATTGCCTTTTTTACCTGCACTCCTCAGCTACCAAATCATAACACTTGACCATTAAGCCGGAAAAATGCCAGCTGGGTATTTGTGAGGTCCACTACCTGGGACACTGTGTAGGTGGGGGAGCTCTGAAGCCAGAGCCCAGGAAGGTGGATGCCATCGCATCCTGGCCCACCCCCAGGACCAAGAAGCAGGTGATGTCCTACTTGGGGACTGCTGGGTACTATAGGAGGTTTGTTCCACACTATAGTGCCCTGGCCACTCCCCTGACGGACCTCACCAAGAAAAGGCTGCCCGTCGCAGTCGACTGGACAGTCGCCTGCGAGACAGCTTTCCAGGCACTCAAGACCGCCCTTTCTAGCTCTCCTGTACTACAGGCAGCCGACTTCACGCGGCCGTTCTTAGTGCAGACCGACGCCAGCGACTTCGGCCTCGGTGCTGTGCTCCGCCAGGTCGACACTACGGGCCATGAACGTTTTGTTCCTGAGCTGGAAGCTCCTGCCGAGGGAAATGGCCTATTCCACGATGGAGAAGGAATGTCTGGCAATTGTGTAGGCCCTGCAGCGTCTGCAGCCATTATTGTACTGTCGCCAATTCACCGTGGAAACAGACCACAACCTCTTCAGCTGGTTACACACGGTCTCTGGGACGAATGGGAGGTTGCTACGCTGGAACCTCGCTCTCCAACAGTAACACTTCACCATTCGCCACAAAAGAGACAGGGCCCATGGTAACGCTGATGGGTTGTCCCGGCAAAGATTGTTCCCGCTGCTATTTTGTCTGAATTCACAGATTCACAGCAGCTAACTGCTCCTACCCCCCAAAGACAATAGGGTTTAGTCTCCACTGTGAATAGCCAGGCCTTTTAGTATGCTAAGTAGGCCAGGCCAAAACAGTACTTCAAAGCTGGGGGCTTCAATTAGATTATACCTGCCAGCCAGACACAGAAAACACATCCATTGTATCAGCGTACTCAGGACAAATTGGAGAAAAATGTTTGTGGTCCAATTTCTCCTGTTACTCTTGGGAAAATAAAAAATTGGGGACTAAACGATCATGTTTGTGGAAAAAATATGATTTTTTATTGTCATGCCTTGGCGTTATAAACTTGTGTGAAGCACTTGGGGGTTCAAAGTGCTCACCACACATCTAGATAAGTTCCTTAGGAGGTCTAGTTTCCAAAATAGGGTCACTTGTGGGGGGTTCCCACTGTTTAGGCACATCAGGGGCTCTCCAAACATGACATGTTGTCCGATGTCAATTCCAACCAATTTTAGTTTGAAAAAGTCAAACGGCGCTCCTTCCCTTCCGAGCCCTGCCATGCGCCCAGTGGTCCCCCCCACATATGGGATATCAGCGTACTCAGGACAAATTGGACAACAACTTGTGTGGTCCAATTTCTCCCGTGACTCTTGGGAAAATAAAAAAATTGGGGACTAAACCATCATGTTTGTGGAAAAAAATATGATTTTTTATTTTCACGCCCTCGCGTTATAAACTTGTGTGAAGCATTTGGGGGTTCAAAGTGCTGACCACACATCTAGATAAGTTCCTTGGAGAGTCTAGTTTCCAAAATGGGGTCACTTGTGGGGAGTTTCCACTGTTTAGGCTCATCAGGGGCTCTCCAAACGCGACATGGTGTCCGATGTCAATTCCAACCAATTTTAGTTTGAAAAAATCAAACGGCGCTCCTTCCCTTCCGAGCCCTGGTGTGCCCCTAATCAGTGGTCCCCATGTATGGGGTATCAGCGTACTCAGGACAAATTGGACAACAACTTTTGTGGTCCAATTTCTCCTTTTACCCTTGGGAAAATAAAAAATTGGGGACTAAACGATAATGTTTGTGGAAAAAATGATTTTTTATTTTCACGCCTGGGCGTTATAAACTCGTATGAAGCACTTGGGGGTTCAAAGTGCTCACCACACATCTAGATAAGTTCCTTAGGGGGTCTAGTTTCCAAAATGGGGTCACTTGTGGGGGGTTTCCACTGTTTAGGCACATCAGGGGCTCTCCAAACGTGACATGGTGTCCGATGTCAATTCCAACCAATTTTAGTTTGAAAAAGTCAAACAGCGCTCCTTCCCTTCCGAGCCCTGCCGTGCGCCCAAACAGTGGTCCCCCCACATATGGGGTATCAGCGTACTCAGGACAAATTGGACAACAACTTTTGTGGTCCAATTTTTCCTTTTACCCTGGGAAAATAAAAAAAATAGTTGCTAAAAAATCATTTTTGTGACTAAAAAGTCAAATGTTCATTTTTTCCTTCCACGTTGCTTCTGCTCCTGTGAAACACTTGAAGGGTTAATAAACTTCTTGAATGTGGTTTTGAGTACCTTGAGGGGTGCAGTTTTTAGAATGGTGTCCATTTTGCATATTTTCTGCCATATAGATGTCACGCTGTCTAGCAGATGTATAAATATATAATGTCAGTAATCTATCAAGTGGGACAACATTCTATATAACATATAAATAGGTAACATTGACATGTATATATAGCATAGTATTACCTGACATAATATCCTGTGGGTCAATACTGAATCCTTTTCACGCTGTCTCTGGCTAGAGGTGGACCGGGGTCTATGCTGACCCTAAACTGGGGTCCTGACTAGTCCCTCTACCTGGAGGTACTGTTAATGGTACAGAGGTCCAGGCCACCAGCGTAAACCCTGTCTCCTATAAATCCCTGACCACTGTAATCTAGTCCTTAGAAGGACCCTGATTACCACCATAGGGAATGGACAGGTAAAGGTTAACAAACAGTATAGACAAACGAGACAGACAAGGGATAAAGTAAATACTGTCTTGCATACAACATTAAAACACAGAGGGAACACCAAAGGTCTAGGAGATAAACTATAAGCAAGGTGAGGAGAAACAACAAAAGAGCTCTTAGCTTAAGTCTTCTCAGAACCGATCCTATCTGCAGTCTGTATGAATGCTTTCACCGGCATCTCCCAAGCAGACTGGCAGGTATATAAAGGAAGCTAATTAGTGCATAATCAAACTGCAGCCGGGCGAGGCTGGACCTAGTCTAAGCACAGAGCTAGGTAGAATTAACTCCCTCACTGCCAAACACAAAGAAACAGCAACTCAGCTGCGAGAAGTCAGAATGTGTAATCGCGACGATCTTCGTGGCGATACACCCATGACAGTACCCCCCCTTCTACGAGGGGCCTCCGGACCCTCAGGGCCAGGTTTGCCCGGGTGAGTTGTGTGGAAGGTCCGAACCAATCGATCTGCGTTAATCTCAGACGCAGAGACCCACGTCCTCTCCTCAGGACCATATCCCTTCCAATGAACCAAATACTGAAGGGACCGGCGATTCAGACGTGAGTCAATGATCTTCAACACTTGAAATTCTAAGTTACCATTGACCACCACTGGAGGAGGAGGTAGAAGTGACGGTATAACTGGCGCCACGCACCTCTTAAGCAATGATTTGTGGAATACATTATGGATTTTAAACGTAGGAGGGAGGTCCAGACGAAATGCCACAGGATTAATTATAGAACTGATCCTGTATGGACCGATGAACCTGGGACCCAGTTTCCAGGAGGGAACTTTGCGTTTTATATTCTTGGTAGACAACCACACCAGATCGTTCACACCTAGGTCCGGACCAGACACTCTCCTCCTATCAGACCTCCGCTTGAAACAGTTCCCCATAGCACTCAGACCATTCAGCACTCCTCTCCAAACTGAAGCAAGTGACGACGAGAATCGTTCCTCCTCAGGAACCCCAGATGGACGGGTATGTGGGGTCTTAGAGCGAGCACAAACTCCACAGGACGCGACAAAAGTTATTACCTCTTTATTTAAGTTAGGCCACCAAAACCGGCGAGAAAGGAGATCCACAGTTGCTTTACTCCCTGGATGTCCTGCTAAAGCAGAACTATGATGTGCCTCGATAACTTTTTGTCTTAACTGATTAGGAACAAACAGTTTCCCTGGAGGTCCTACAGGGGCGTCCCCCTGAGCCTCCAACACCTCCTCCTCAAGCTCAGAGCACACAGCCGACACCACCACTCCTTCCTGAAGGATAGGAACAGGGTCATCCGTCTTTCCGGCCCCTGGGAAACTACGAGATAAGGCATCAGGAAGCAATTTTATTGAGCAGTCATACGTGCGATGAGTAGGTAACTTTTGACACCCCTCCTCTGAGAACATCTCCCCAAAGTCCTCCAGAAAAGGAGGCAAAGTCCTAGGCACGACCGCACCGATGACTGTGTTCATGCAGTTATTCTTGCAAAATTCACCCCACTGGCTTATCTTTCTGGATTGCCAATCAATCACTGGGTTATGTTTAGCCAACCAGGGAAGTCCCAACACAATAGGAGTAGGAAGACCCTCCAACACATAACAAGACAACTGTTCTTTATGTATTGCCCCTACTCGAAGGTCTATGTTATGAACAGCTTGTACAAAGCTACCTTGACCGAGAGGTCTGGCGTCAATAGAAAGTATAGGGATCGGTTTGGCCAATACACTCAGTTGCATACCTTGCACCTGGGCAAACCGAGCGTCCACCATATTAGCCCCAGACCCACTATCAAGAAGAACAGAAATCCTCTCAACTCTCGCACCAACCACCACCTCCGCAGGCACGAGAAATTGAGACGGACCTGGGGACGAAATACCTACTTCCAGGTTGTCGTCCACCACACAACCTGGGATTAACAGTTTTTCGGTGACTTTTTTGCTCAATGAGGCATGGGAGGGACACCCCCCAACAAAATGTCCCTCTCTCCCGCAGCAGAAACACCTTCTTGTCTTGCGGCGCACCGCCGATTCCCTCCTACAAAATGATGTCCCACCCAACTGCATAGGTTCCTCAGAACAGACCAGGGGAACCTCCATATAAGGGACTTTAGTAGTGGGTGGAGTAATAACAGGGGGCAGAGTTACCTCGCACCTCCCCCGAAGCCGTCTATCAATACGAATAGCAAGGGCCATAGCAGCCTCCAGTGAAGGAGGAGAATCATACTGAGCCAAAACATCTTTTAATTTGTCAGATAACCCTTGACAAAACTGGCTCCTAAGAGCTGGGTCATTCCACTGAGTATCTGTGGCCCATCTACGGAACTCAGAAGAAAATTCCTCCGCCGGACGATCTCCCTGCTGTATCCTACGTAACTTCGATTCAGCAAGGGAGACCCGATCCGGGTCATCATACACCAGCCCCAGGGCAGCAAAAAATCGATCTACTGACTGGAGGGCCGAGGAGCCCGGAGGAAGAGAGAACGCCCAGGATTGAGGGTCCCCTTGTAAGAGCGAGATGACAATTCCCACCCTCTGCTCCTCACTCCCCGATGACCGAGGCCGTAGCCGAAAGTACAATTTACATGCCTCCCGGAAGGTAAAAAATTTGTCCCGCCCACCAGTGAACCTGTCCGGGAGAGCAACCTTAGGTTCAGATCTGGTTTGCTCCGGGGGGAACAAAACCTTGGACTTAATGTCCGTAAACTCCATGGACAATTTCTGCAACTGCAGGGCAAGCTGGGCTACTGGATCCATGGTAGCTGGGGAGAATCTATAGTTTACCCGGTGAAAATGTCACGCTGTCTAGCAGATGTATAAATATATAATGTCAGTAATCTATCAAGTGGGACAACATTCTATATAACATATAAATAGGTAACATTGACATGTATATATAGCATAGTATTACCTGACATAATATCCTGTGGGTCAATACTGAATCCTTTTCACGCTGTCTCTGGCTAGAGGTGGACCGGGGTCTATGCTGACCCTAAACTGGGGTCCTGACTAGTCCCTCTACCTGGAGGTACTGTTAATGGTACAGAGGTCCAGGCCACCAGCGTAAACCCTGTCTCCTATAAATCCCTGACCACTGTAATCTAGTCCTTAGAAGGACCCTGATTACCACCATAGGGAATGGACAGGTAAAGGTTAACAAACAGTATAGACAAACGAGACAGACAGGGGATAAAGTAAATACTGTCTTGCATACAACATTAAAACACAGAGGGAACACCAAAGGTCTAGGAGATAAACTATAAGCAAGGTGAGGAGAAACAACAAAAGAGCTCTTAGCTTAAGTCTTCTCAGAACCGATCCTATCTGCAGTCTGTATGAATGCTTTCACCGGTATCTCCCAAGCAGACTGGCAGGTATATAAAGGAAGCTAATTAGTGCATAATCAAACTGCAGCCGGGCGAGGCTGGACCTAGTCTAAGCACAGAGCTAGGTAGAATTAACTCCCTCACTGCCAAACACAAAGAAACAGCAACTCAGCTGCGAGAAGTCAGAATGTGTAATCGCGACGATCTTCGTGGCGATACACCCATGACAATAGACCCCTCAAAGTGACTTCAAATGTGAGGTGTTCCCTAAAAAAAAATGGCTTTGTAAATTTTGATGTAAAAATGAGAAATCGCTGGTCAACTTTTAACCCTTATAACTTCCTAACAAAAAAAAATTTTGTTTCCAAAATTGTGCTAATGTAAAGTAGACATGTCGGAAATGTTATTTAGTATCTATTTTGTGTGACATAGTTCTCTGTTTTAAGGGAATAAAAATTTAAAGTTTGAAAATTGCAAAATTTTCAAAATTTTCGCCATATTTCCATTTTTTTCATTAATAAACCCAAGTTGTATCGAATAAATTTTACCACTATCATGAAGTACAATATGTCATGAGAAAACAATCTCAGAATCGCGAAGATCCGTTGAAGCGTTCCAGAGTTATAGCCTCATAAAGAGACAGTGGTCAGAATTGTAAAAATTGGCCCGGTCATTAATGTGCAAACCACCCTTGGGGGTTAAGGGGTTAAAGATAACACATGTTCTTTGTATTTTAGGGAAAAAATATATATATTCCTTTTTTACATTTTTAAAATTACAAAATGAAAAATGCCTCTTTAGTACCTAGTAGTTCCCCCCCCCCCTTCTGAATGTATCACAGCTTGTAAACGCTTTTTGTATCCGGCCAAGAGTCTTTCAATTCTTGTTTGAGGGATTTTTCTTTTAAATATTTTTATTAATTTAGTATTAAGACCGGGAAGGGTAACAGAATGGAAAAGGGGTAAGTAGGGTATAACTTACATAGGTAAAGGGAACAATAAAATTAGAGAACCCTCATTGTTTGAGGGATTTTGATCCACTCTTCCTAGGAAAATTCTTACAGTTCTGAGAGATTCCTGGGTCGCCTTACATGCACTGCTATGCTGATGAAAATCAGCTGACATGTGACAGAAAAGATATGGGCTCATCACCGGAGCCCACAACAAAGGATGAGACCCAACATATGCCGTACATATACAGCGAGTGTTGTGAAGGGGTTAAAGTCCACTCTCCTTGACTGAGCTAGTGACGATTTAGGTAGTCAGCAAATATGTTTTTTGGTCCCTTTAAGTGTCTGTCTGACAGGGATAAAAGCTTTTGTTCTGCTGTATGGAAATTTTTCTCTATCTCTGTCATTAATATTTCTGACCTGGTCCCCCTTGGTGATTAAGTGGACCACTGCTATATTGTTGTCAGACAAAATTACCACATTTGTCCTTACAGGAAAGATGTGTATCTTTGTACCATGTTAGCCAGTAGATAGAAAAATATTTACAATTGAGAGTCCTCAGTGGTTGATACCGTTTAATGGCTAACTGTAAAGATGGTAACAAAGTGCAAGCTTTCGAGACTACTCAGGTCTCTTCATCAGGCTAGACTATTACAAAATCTGAAGAATCACATGTTTATACACAACACAGCACAGAAACAATGCAAGAGGTAAGACAAGTGATGTGAAGCAAAACTGTCATTATGGGAGATAGAGATGAACATAAATATTGGAACAGTTCATAGATAAGGAGTGTGAAAGTTGTTTTGTCCTCTGATTGGGGTCTGGTATTGTTGTGATGCCCTCAGAAGGTCTGAAGAGCAAATTCCTTAATTGATGTAAAAAGACATAAATCCATGCAACACATTCATTCCCGTACTGTGTGTCAAAGGTTGTCATGAGTTTATATTCCCAGACCTTTCTGTCTCTCTCAGAGGACTCTCAAGACTTAAAGTAAGCTTTTAACTCATTATCTACCAATGTCCTTTTTTGGGACGCCTAATCTTTTGCTTCTAGCAACTAAGATTTTATAATTAGGTCCAATTTTTTGTGTTGTGTTTGTAAAATGAATGATTTCAAAACAGGAAATCATGTCATTGTCATTTTTAATTGAATATTCTTTCACCCAGAGAGCTTTCAAAGCACTTATTTTCGAGGTTTTTTCAAAATTAGGATCATAAGCTGAAATTATTATTTAAAATCACAGTTCTGTGATCACAAAGTTAATAGAACTACAGTATTGTTTATACTTGAAGGAAGGTATATAATGCAATGGCATTGATGTAGATTTACCAAGGCCAGAGTTATATTAAAGTGAAATTTGCCGTCCCATTTTTGGGACATTGGCAGAATGCACTATCTATTTTCGATGTTTTTTTTACATGGAAATTTTTGTTTGATTCACTAGTTTTTATACATAACCATAAATCATTTACAACTGATATAAAAATATTTAGAATTGAGAGTCCTCAGTGGTTGATACCTTTTAATGGCTAACTGAAAAGATGGTAACAAACTGCAAGCTTTCGAGACTACTCAGGTCTCTTCATCAGGCAAAGACTAATACAAAATCTGAAGAATCACATATTTATACACCACACAGCACAGTATAAATATGTGATTCTTCAGATTTTGTATTAGTCCTAGGCTGATGAAGAGACCTGAGTAGTCTCGAAAGCTTGCACTTTGTTACCATCTTTACAGTTATCCATTAAAAGGTATCAACCACTGAGGACTCTCAATTCTAAATATTTTTCTATCTACTGGCTAACACGGTACAAAGATACACATCTTTACTGTTACAACTGATATGGCAGGCAGAGGTCTTTTAGTTTCATTTCTTCCTTCTTACCAGATAGTTTGGAAATCCCTCACCCCTCCAACCCCTTCCCCAGTACCTTTCTGACTATATATGCTTTGTGAAACCTGATATCTCAGCTGTACTGAAGACACTCAGGAGAACAGACTCTGTAACTTGCTGGCTTGTCATACATTGTTTACGATCACATCACAGTATATAAGGTTGGTATTTTATGTTTTTATTCATCACAATCGTTTATTTAGCTTGTTTTATGAATGGATAGTGAAATGTGAAATATATTTATATATATATATATTTAAAATAATAATATATATTTTTATCTATAGTTTTCTAAATGTTACTATACTAATTTTTGTTTTTGTTGTATCAGCATTAAGAACATGGCATATCGATATGAAAAAGGACTTACTGTTGATGAAATACTAGGTTATCTTGAGGAATTAGATGACCAAGAAGTGGAAGTTTCTGATGTTGAAGTAGTGATTGTGCCCCCTGACCCTAATGAGGCAACTGATGAGGAAGATTTTCTGGAAAATGAGCTTCCTGCTCATGAATTGAATGATGTAACAGGAACTTTGGAGGTATTGCACACTTCAACAGAAATTGAAGAGGCTCCTGAGGTGGCATCAACTGAGAATTTACCATCCACCTCAGCAGGAACTTCAAGTACCAGTAGCAGAAAACGACAAGGAATCAAACTTCAAAACCAGTTGTGAGCAAGAAAAAAAAAGGCAACAGAAATATTACAATGTGCAGCAACTCTAAAATGGAAAAAATGTCAACCAACATATATGAAAGCAGTGCGGACCAGGATACGTCCGAAATAAGCAACATTTGTGACCTTTTAGAAAATAAAAATGAAGTTGAAGTATTTGAAGAGTTTTTTTCCCATGATGTTATGGATATTATTTTGACCCAAAGCATGCTATATTCAAACCAAAAAATAAAACCCTCCTTTTCCATCAGCGAGGAAGAATTACAAGTTTTCTTAGGCATATTATTACTGTTTGGATATCATTCTTTCCCCCAAGAGGACATGTACTGGGAACAAGCTCAAGATGTGGGAGTTCCATTGGTGTACAAAGCAATGTCAAAGAACCGTTTTAGGGAAATTAAAAAAAAATACACCTAAATGACAATTCTAAAATTGACAAGTCTGACAAGATATACAAAGTTAGTTTATTCTTTGAAGCACTGGGGAAAGAATTCCTGAAATTTGGTGTATTCCACCAGGTGCTTTCCTTAGATGAAATGATGGTCCGCTACTATGGCAAACACCCTACAAAAATGTACATGCGAGGTAAGCCAATAAAATTCGGCTACAAAATTTGGTATCTGTGCAGTTCCAACGGCTACCTCTACAAATTTGTGCCATACTGTGGTAAGTCTGACAAAGAGGAAGAACCGTTAGGCTTGAGAGTAATTTCACAACATACAAATGTAATTCCTAATTCCCAGTCATTCAGTTACAAGTTATTTTTTGACAATTTCTTCACAAGTATTGATGCTCTGGTGATGCTGAAAAACAAATACATCCAAGCTACTGGCACTATGAGAGAAAATCGTGCAAAACAGTGTCCTCTAATGCCAAGCAAGGAGATTGAAAAACAAAAAGAAAGAGGATTTTGTAATTACCGGTTTGATAAAGCAAATAACATTCTTGTGGTGAAATGGAAGGATAATAAGGTTGTCATGTTTGGCACGAACTTCTGCACAATAGAGCCTTTGTCAACAGCTCGTCGGTACTCTCAAAAACAGAAAAAAACATGTCCAAATCTCAATGCCGCCGATGGTTCAGGAATATAATTCCCACATGGGGGGGAGTTGATTTATTGGACAAACAAATCTCTCTGTACCATGTCAGAATCCGTTCCAAAAAGTGGTGGTGGCCCCTTTTCACTCAAATGATAGACATTGCCGTTGTCAACACCTGGAGGTCATATCAAAAGGCAAATCCAGAAGAAAGTGTGCCACTGCTAAGTGTAAGGAGGAGGATTGCATTGGCCTATCTAAGCAAAAGAACACAATCAACCCCAAAGCGATGTGGAACTCAACGGAGAGTAAACTATTAGGTGGCCGAGTTAGTGATGATGTCAGATTTGATCCTGGTAATCATTTGATAGAGCTAATTGCTACACAAAGAAGGTGTGCTTTATGTAAGAAAAAAACAACCAGAATTTGCAAACGGTGTGATGTTCCCCTTCATACTAAGTGTTTTGCTGTATTCCATTCCCCTAACTGTGTTATTTGGAGAATTTTGTAATATAATATTTTGAAAAAAAGTGCATAAACATATTGTTTGCATGATAGTTTGTAAGCAAAAAATGCAAAAAAATAAAGTTGAATAAGTTCTATCTTTTCTGAGTTTTTGCTATCTCTTTCTGCCAATGTCCCAAAATTGGGACGCCTTTTCTGAAAAATCCGAACTTGTAAAAATTTGGCAAATTATGTTTCTGATTTATTAGGACCCAAATCATTAAAAATCTGTCATTTAAAAAAAAAAAGAACATTGCTAATTTATCAAGTAATGGGTTAATACAAGTAATTTCATGTCCATCATGCTATGACCGAGGATACAAAAGTGTTTGGCCACAGGTAGATCCATTCTTTTTTCTCTTATTGTGTGGCGATGAGAATTCATCTTTGTTCTCAGTTTTAGCCCGGTCTCCCCCATGTACAGACCCCCAGTTGGACATTTAGTACAAATAATTAGGTACACTACATTAATGTGATGCAGCTGAAAGTATCTTGGATCTTGTAGTCCTGATGGGAGTTGGGGATCTTTTATCTTGTCCATGGTCATTATAAATGGACAGGTTTTACGTTTTTTCTTGTTGCAAGGAAAGGTTCCTGCAGCTGTTCGGGATGACAGAGAGCTTCTGACAATGATGCGTCTTAGATTTGGGGGCTGCCTAAAACACAGTAGTGGGGGGTCTGGAAATATGGATTGTAATCGGGCATCTTTTTGTAGTAAAGGTTGTAGTTTCCGTGCAGCTCCCCTTAACACCTCCAGATTTGGATTGTAGGGGACCACTAGAGGCACCCGGTTATTTTCTTCTTTAGCTTTGTAATGTAGCAGGTGATTCCTTGATATTCTGGTGGCTCTTGTAATTTGGTTTTCAATTGTTCTTGGATGGTAGCCCTGATTCAAAAAGGTCTTTCTGAGGCGACCAAGTTGTTCATCTCTATCCATGGGGTTGGAACATATACGACGGTTGTATCTGATGGCTTGGCTGTAGACAATGGAGTTTTTTATGTGTTTTGGATGGAAACTGTCCCATTTAAGGTATGTTGGACGGTTGATTGGCTTCTGATACAGGGATGTCTCTATTTCATTGTTCTGTAGCTTAATGATGGTGTCTAAAAAGTTAATTTCAGTGCTGGAGTAGTTGAGTGTTAAGTTGATGGTGGGATGAAATTGATTAAACTGTTCGTGGAATGTCTTTAGCTGTTGCTCAGACTTCGTCCAGATGATTAAAATATCATCAATGTAGCGGTAGTAGGCCCGAGGCCTGATGGGACATGAGGACAAAAAGTCGCTTTCAAGCTTGGCCATGAAAAGATTTGCATACTGTGGAGCCATTTTACTTCCCATAGCTGTGCCAGTCTCCTGTAGATAGATCTTGTTGTCAAATTCAAAGTAATTGTGGGTGAGGATGAATTTTGTGAGTTTCACCACAGAATCAGCATCATTCCCGGTGTTTTCCATGAAGACTTTGCAGGCATTTAATCCATCCTGGTGTGGGATATTAGAGTACAAAGATTCCACATCCATGGTGGCCAGGATGGTTCCTTCTGGTAGAGGACCTATTGCCGCTAGTTTATTCAGTAGGTCAGTTGTGTCCTGAATGTAGCTCGGTGTATCCTTTACAAGGGGTTTAAGAATACCCTCTACCCATCCAGATAGCTGCTCAGTAAGAGTGCCCACACATTAAATAATCGGCCTCCCTGGATTTCCAGATTTGTGGATTTTGGGAAGCATGTAGAATGTCCCTATTCTTGGACTCTCTGGTATCAGGTCATCGGCTCTTATGGATTTGTCAGGCAGACAAGATACCAACTTGTTTAATTCCTAGTAATAGGCCTGTGTAGGGTCCGACTCCAGTTTTCTGTAGTAGCGTGTGTCCGTAAGTTGCCTGTTTGCTTCCTTCATATAGTCTGATGTGTTCATCATGACTATTGCACCTTCCTTGTCAGCAGGTTTAATGATGATTTCTTTGTTGGTTTTCAGAGACCGTATGGCCTTTCTCTCCTGGGCACTGATGATGGATGCTTGTCTCCTGTTGGTGTCTATGATGGTGGATTTTATCAATGTCTGAATGAGTCTAAATATTTATCCAAATGAGGGTTGCGTCCAGGAGGAGGTAAAAGGGATCCCAACAACCAAGAGGAGGTCAGAAGGGACTATGAGAATGGAAAGCAGTGAATATTAATTTCTCTTTAATAGCAGGCACGGTGTTAGCCACAGCCGCAGGCTCCCACAGCGGCTGGGCGATAACGTGTGCCCACTATTACAAAGAATGAATATTCACTGCTATCCACTCCCATTGGTGTGGGAAGCAGTGCATATTCATTGATCTTTAATAGCGGGCACAGTAGCAGCAGCCGCAGACTTCCTGCAGCTGCCGGGCGATCACGTGTGCCCACTACTAATGAGAATGAATATTCACTTCTCTCCAACCCATGGGAGTAGAGAGCAGTGAATATTCATTGTCTTTAATAGTGGGCACACGTGATCGTCCAGCTGCTGCAGGAGCCAGCGGGGGGTGCTGCTACTGTGCCTGCAAATTAAGAACAATAAATATCCACTGCTCCATACAACCATAGTTCCAGGCATGGGCTTGTGGAGCAGTGAGTATTCCGGCAGCGGCCCTATGCTTGTAAGTAATGCATGTGTCATGTATAGTGTACAGTTCCTATAGCGTCTTGTGCTTGGGTGCGAGGAAAACACATGAGACATAGGTTGATATGAAATGACTTGTATTATTTCATACAAGCATGCAGAAAAGGTCACACAGTTTGCAGGAACAGAGGCAGGAGAACACAGCAGGCCAGAGTAACTTCAAGCTCTACAATAACTCTCCAAGCAGGTTCAGGATCTCTTCTCTGTACCGTAATTCCTCTGCAAACATGGATTCACCAGACAGCAGGTTTCCAAAGTCCAAAAGTGTTCCAAAGTTCCTCAGTAGGAAATAGCTGGAGTCCAAAATCCTAGGTTTCCAGGAGTCAGGTCACAGGCTGACTGAGGCTTGATTCAGGAGCACTGATTGTTCAGCTGAGGCTGCTTAAGGAGCAAGAGGGAGAGAATCAGGGTGGGAACATGAAAACTGGAAACTCCATATTAACTGAGGGCAAGAGCTGCAGAAAGACAGAAAGCAAAATGGCCGACGGAAAACTGAGTTTCAAGGAACATGTCAAAAGAGACAAAGAACCTTACATTACTCCCCCTTAAGGACAACCTCCGGTTGACCTCAGACCAGGCTTGTCAGGGTACCTCTGATGAAACTGGCGGAGCAGGCGAGGAGCATTTACATTATTGACTGGTTCCCATGAGTTGTCCTCCACTGGGTAGCCCTGCCATTTAATCAAATATTGCAACTGATTTCAGTACAACCTGGAATCTAGAATCCTTTCCACCATAAATTCTTCCTGACCATCGACCAGCACTGGGTCCGGGCAAGGAGAAGAGCGTCCAGGAAACGTATTGGGTGTTGCAGCCTTTAGTAGGGATACATGAAAGACAGGGTGGATTCTCATAGTTCTGGGCAGTTGAAGACGACAAGCAACAGCACTTATAATCTTACTGATCTTATAAGGTCCAATGTACTTATGTCCCAATTTAGACGATGGAATCTTTATTTAAGATTTCTGGTTGACAGCCAGACCAAATCTCCTACCTTGAAAGCTGGTGCAGGTTTACGAAATTTATCTGCTGCTTTCTTGTACCTTTCCTGAGCCAATTCTAGATTTTCCTTTAGAAGATCCATATTCTTTTGTAAAGAAGTGATTCTTTCAGCCACTGCCGGCAAGGGCGTATCTATGGGAAATCGAGGAAGAATGTTAGGATGATAACCTAGATTGGAGTAAAAAGGAGACTGCTTAGTGGAGGCGCTATGAGAGTTATTATAAGAGAACTCAGCCAGTGGAAGTAGATCCACCCAATCATCTTGTAGGTGGCAGATAAAGCAGCGGAGATACTGCTCCAGGGTCTGATTGGTTCGTTCTGTCTGTCCATTAGTCTGGGGATGAAAAGCAGAAGAAAGGTTTACTTTAATGTCCAATGCGGCACAGAAATTTTGCCAAAACCTTGAAGTGAATTGCACCCCTCGATCCGAAATGACCTCATCCGGTACTCCATGTAAGCGAAACACATTCTTAATCATCAAGTCTGATGTCTGTTTTGCAGTGGGTAAGCCGACACAAGGGATAAAATGAGCTGCCTTTGTTAGACGATCAACCACCACTAGAATGGTGTTCTTCCCTTGAGAGGTTGGTAACTCCACAATGAAGTCCATAGAAATGGATCCCCACGGGCGGGACGGGGTGGGAAGAGGTTGTAACAGACCAGTTGGTGAGGAGCGAGGTGTTTTGCATCTTGCACAGACTTCACATGAAGTGACATAGTTTAAAACATCTTTCCTGTAAGTGGGCCACCAAAAGAAATGAGAAAGAAATTCTTGTGTCTTTAGAATTCCCCTATGCCCGGCTATCTTGGAATCGTGGATGAGTTGCAATACTCTCAATCTGACTGTTTCAGGTATATACAGACGTTGTCCCTGAATCCACACACCATTCTTAAAGACAAGACTTACGTCCCTTGGGGGTTGAGCCAACAAAGAATCCGCATGGTATGCTTCCTTGATGTCCTTAAGTAGGTCTTGATTATGAATCACTCCCAGGAATCTAGAGTCAGGAAGAATAGTCTTAGGAGGAGTAAGTGGACGTGTCTCTGCTGAATGAATCCTAGAGAGTGCATCAGCCTTTCCATTGCGCGATCCTGGTCTATAAGAAATTACAAAATTAAATTGGTTTAAGAAAAGATTCCAGCGAGCCTGGCGAGGAGTCAGGCACTTAGCCGACCTGATAAATTCAAGGTTACGATGGTCTGTCAGGACGACTATTTGCTGTGCAGCTCCCTG
Source organism: Oophaga sylvatica (assembly GCA_033576555.1). NCBI lineage: Eukaryota > Metazoa > Chordata > Amphibia > Anura > Dendrobatidae > Oophaga > Oophaga sylvatica. The sequence goes on along the minus strand of JARQOD010000003.1, from coordinate 284,386,326 downwards.
AAGAAGGTGTCTCCATTCCTTGAAGGCGGCAATAATGGCCATCAATTCTCTATTGCCCACATCGTAGTTCCTCTCAGCCGAAGACAACTGCTGGGAAAAGAAGGCACAGGGATGCAAGACATTCTTCTCACCTGTTCTCTGAGAGAGTATAGCTCCAACGGCACAGTCTGAAGCATCCACCTCTATTAAGAAGGCAAGCTCGGGGTTGGGATGTACTAAGATAGGTGCGGTGGTAAATTTATCCTTTAAACAGGAAAATGCTTCCTGAGCTTGCGGGGTCCAGGAGAACCTAGACTGTTTCCGGGTAAGTTGGGTGATAGGTGACACTACCTCAGAGAAATTCCTAATGAAACGTCTATAGAAGTTGGCAAACCCGATGAAGCGCTGCACCTCCTTCACATTTCTAGGAATTGGCCAATCCTTGATGGCTTGGGTCTTGCTTCCATCCATACTAATCCCTTGCGTAGATAGTACATACCCCAGAAATTGAATTTCGGTCCTATGGAATTCACACTTTTCAAGTTTGATGTAGAGATGGTTTTGTCTTAGGCGTTCTAAGACCATTCTCACATGTCCATGATGTTCTCTGTGGAGTTAGAAAAAATTAGAATATCATTCAGATAAATCACCACAAATGTATCTAGGAGATCCCTGAAGATCTCATTCACCAAGTGTTGTAAAGTGGCTGGGGCGGTACTCAGACCAAAAGGCATAACTAGATATTCGAAGTGTCCATAGCGTGACCTGAATGCAGTCTTCCATTCATCCCCAGGTCTAATACGGACCAAGTTATAGGCCCCACGGAGATCCAGTTTAGAGAAAATTTTGGCGTGCCGCACTCTCTCCAACAACTCAGGGATTAAAGGCAATGGATAACGGTTTCTAATAGTAACCTTATTGAGTTCCCTATAGTCTATGCAGGGTCTCAGAGATCCATCTTTCTTCTTCACAAAGAAGATGGGTGCACCTGCGGGAGATGAAGAGGGGCGTATGAAGCCTTTGGCTAGATTTTCATCTATGTAGTCCTTCAAAGCTTTTAGCTCGGGCCCCGCTAGGGGGTAGATCTTACCAAAAGGTATCTCGGCTCCAGGCAATAATTCGATTGGACAATCATATGGACGGTGAGGAGGAAGCTGATCAGCGTTCTTCTTGTCACATAAATCCACATAGTCCTGGTATACAGCTGGTAGTTCAGGGACTGACATGGTTCCTTTAGGAACAGAGCAAGCTGAAACTCCTTGACTCATCTGTTTCTCCGGAAAGTGTAATTCCTTGGTCTCCCAGTTAATCGTAGGATTCTGCGCCTGCAGCCATGGTAGCCCTAGAATAATGGGAAAGTGGGGAGAAGAGATAAGCATAAAAGACATTTTCTCCTGATGATCTTTACCCATAAGGACCCTCAAAGGCTCTGTTTCCTGATCCACTGGTCCAGAGGTCAGCAGGGAGCCATCCACAGTCTCCATCTGTACTGGAGTAGCCTTCTTCACTGAACGTATCCCCTGTTTCAGAGCAAAGGAGATATCCATAAAATTTCCACTTGCTCCTGAGTCGATCATAGCAGAGCTAGACACCCAGACTGAGTCCACCCAGAGTTTGATGGAAAGGAAGCAATGAGAATTATTTCTTTTACAACTCAGCTGGGACACCGCTGAGGAAACTTGAAAAATTGCAGCGTTTATACCGTCATTGTCCCCAGAACTAACAGAGTTTAAGTCCGAAAAATCAAGATCTCTTGCAGCAGATCTCTCTGGAGTCTGAGGCTCGGACATGACAGAGCTCCTCTCGCAACACTCACAGTGAATGACTGCTGCAGTAGTCTTACGAGAACGGCTGGGGCAGTTTATAATGAAGTGCCCTGACTTACCACAGTAAAAACATAGATTTTCCTTTATACGATGTTCTTTGTGTGCATCACTAACCCGTCTTTGTAAAGAGTCCACCTGCATGGGTTCAGGTTCTGGTTCCATTGTGATCCTACTCAAAGGTTCCTTAGCTGAGGAGGGAGGTAGGAAAAGGTTAGTGCGATTATTTTCGAACCATCTCTCTTGTCTGCGTTCAGTCAGACGAGCATCAATACGGATACAATAGTTAATAAAGTCACCTAACGCAGTGGGAGGGTCGGCACGAGCAAGTTCATCCTTAATCAGTGGAGACAACCCTTTCCGAAAAATAGATTTTTTGGCGGAAGTGTCCCAAGTGGTATCAAGAGCCCATCTCCTGAAATCCAAGGCATATTCGGCTACTGAACGCTTACCTTGGCGCAAAGTTAACATGGCTGCTTCAGCTGTTGCACCTCGATTGGGGTCATCAAACACCTGCCCCATGGCTGAAATAAAAGCATCAAGGTGATTCAAACAATCATCTTCAGTCTCAATCAGAGGGTTTGCCCACATCAAAGCCTTATTGGTAAGCAACATGATTATAGTAAGCACTTTGGATCGTTCAGTGGGAAATTGTGAAGCATGTGCAGAGAAAAATAGATTGCATTGGTTAATAAATCCCCTGAATTTCTCACGTTCACCGCCAAAACGAAAAGGAGGTAACTTGGGGATCCCAGAACTCGGGGTTATGGCAGGAGCCTGGACTCGTTCCTCTAGAGCCTCAATCCTGGCTCGTAATTCCTGAGTAGTTTGTCCAAACACTTGCAAATTATGATTAGTGAGGTCCTGTAGGCTTGCAAAACGGGTCTTTATAGTCTATATATCTGCAAGGATTGTATCAGTCACTCCGCAAAGCTCCTTTATGCGGGCCTCCATCTTCCAGATCTTTTAAGGCAGAAGTGCTGGAAGGAGAAGAGGAAAGGAAAAAAAAAAAAAAAAAAAAAAAAAACAATAGTGTTTACCTGTGGTAACACTCCAGAGTAACATTTAAGGGAATGCGCTCACCTGGAATGGTTGTGAGAAGTCACAACCACTGTCATCACAGAAGGTATTAAACGGACATCTGATATCCACAGTCACAGCAGACACGGCTTTCCCAGACCCAGCAGACACTAAACATTGGCTCCTGAATCTTGTCATGTATAGTGTACAGTTCCTATAGCGTCTTGTGCTTGGGTGCGAGGAAAACACATGAGACATAGGTTGATATGAAATGACTTGTATTACTTCATACAAGCATGCAGAAAAGGTCACACAGTTTGCAGGAACAGAGGCAGGAGAACACAGCAGGCCAGAGTAACTTCAAGCTCTACAATAACTCTCCAAGCAGGTTCAGGATCTCTTCTCTGTACCGTAATTCCTCTGCAAACATGGATTCACCAGACAGCAGGTTTCCAAAGTCCAAAAGTGTTCCAAAGTTCCTCAGTAGGAAATAGCTGGAGTCCAAAATCCTAGGTTTCCAGGAGTCAGGTCACAGGCTGACTGAGGCTTGATTCAGGAGCACTGATTGTTCAGCTGAGGCTGCTTAAGAAGCAAGAGGGAGAGAATCAGGGCGGGAACATGAAAACTGGAAACTCCATATTAACTGAGGGCAAGAGCTGCAGAAAGACAGAAAGCAAAATGGCCGACGGAAAACTGAGTTTCAAGGAACATGTCAAAAGAGACAAAGAACCTTACAGCATGATGTCATTGCCATGCGCTGCTTACAAGCTGAAATCAGCTACTGGAATCAGAACAGGATGCTGCGAGTGAGCGCAGGGAAGGTAAGCAGAATGTTTTTTTTTCAATGTTTTTCTGATGGGGCTATGTATACCAGAATGTGGATAAGGGAGCCATGCATACCAGAATGGATAGGAGGGGGCCATGCATACCAGAATGGAAAAGAGACCATGTTTACCAGGATGATGATGAGGGGGTCATGTATGCCTGGATTGGGGACATATATATACCAGGATGGGAGATATTAGTACAGAACTGACCACATTTTTTGCTTCTAATTTTTTTTCCTATAAAAAATACATATATAAAAAAACATAAGGAAAAGGAATAAAGTGAATACGTATATGCGGATAGCATAACATAAAAAAGTGAAAAATATATAATAATAATTAAAGTCAGACTTATAATTATTATACCTATTCACTTTATTCCTTTTCCTTTTTCATGTTTTTTATATATGTATTTTTTTTAATAATGTATAATTAATGATCTGTTATCATTATGGTAACTATTTATTGTATATGGTTAATACAATACTTATTATTACACGAGTCACTAATTGCACTTTTTTATTCCTTCACTCTGTACTTTTAATGGCATCATATTCTTTTACATTGGAGGTCCTTGTCCCCCGTTTTAGTACTGATCGTCTAGTGGTACATATGCGCAGTTTTAATCTGCATTTTATTACCATCCACTATTTTTATCATGTCCTCTTTACTTCACTATATGCACTTTATTTTTATCTTGTAGATTCCTAAGGGTTAATCTGTCGGGGTCATAGAGACAGACCACTCGTCCTCCAGTCACTCCAGATTCAGGCTATGAGCAAGGGTCGACCATCAGAGAATGAATCAGAACAACAGACTGCTTCATACTCAATACATGCTCCAGAGACTACTATGACGCAGCTTTCTCAGCAAATTCTGATCTTTATTATTACAAGCACAAAGTTATATAGTATGCATATCAGGGTGGAGTGAGGGGCACCTAAAGAGAAACAGTATAGCCATATATGGATATGTATAGTATTCTAACATCTGGATTGGTTCCACCGTTCCTTCAGCTCAGCTCAGCTCCCGAATGATGTAACTTCTGGCTGATGCAATCCTCTTGGAATTCAGGATCCAGTTACATATTCCAGAGATGGGTCTTTAGCTAAATGCCACGTAGTAAGGAAAGCTTATATGCCACGTAGCAAGGAAAGCTTATTGTTTGAATACACAAAATGGAAGCTAGCTTATAAACGTCATATAAGGTACAAAAATAGAAATATATACATAATATGAAAGTATTAAAGTAGAAAAATTATATTTTACCTCGACAATCCCCCCTAAACACTAAGCTTTCCCTTGCAGGGGTGACCTTTGAGACTGTCCATGTGTTGGGGGAGGGGAGATGGGTTGGACTTCTTCACCCCGTCGTCTTAGGGATCATTCCCTTGTGGAATGCCCCCACACGCTCAGGGCCCTACTCTAACATACACATGGAGTTCTCCCATCTGTCCCTAAACTAAATCTCTCATTTCTATTTGTATTTTGTCATAGGGGATTTTATCAGGTTCATCCTGCGGGGTATATTTTTCCATATCACCCCTATCAGTGTCATCATATAGCAGGGACATAACTTCCTGATGAAAGAAAGTACCTGAGGAGGCGGTTGCATTGGTCACAGCTTTTCTGTACAAGGGTATCACACAACATAGAATTATCAATCCCAACACCAAAAGCCCTGCTACCACTAGACAGGCTTGTTGGAAAAATCCTTTGAGTCCTCCAAGCCACCCTGAGAAGAAAGAGGTATCTACTCCTGCATTGGCCTTTACTTCCTGAGCCAGATTTTTAATCTTTGTAAGGGCCACTATAGTTTTACCATTGACTCCAGAATTCTGAGGAATATAAGTACAACATTCTTCCCCTATCATCCCACAGACTCCACCTTTTTCGGCTAGGATCATATCAATAGCCAGTCTATTTTGAAGAGTCATTCTTGTGTTGGGGCCCAGTTCCTCAACTATACCTTGGAAAGCGTCTCTACTATAGTTGATGAACCTTTGCTCAGTGTAATAGACATAGTTTATCCAGTCCACATTTCTGTTGATCTGTATGGTGGGAATGAGGGAGAGGAAACCTGCAGTAATCTGGTTCTGGGCTTTGTACTCGTCAGGGAGCCCCCTAGGGACACCTATGGAATCTATATAGACCTTGGGGTCGTCAGCATAGCTGGTATGCAGCTGATCTAAACTTCTCTTCTTCCCAGTTAGTTCAGGGGCTATTTCTGGGTCCCAGGGTAAGATTTTGAATTGCATGGCTAGCTTTACCAATGTACACTGACCACTCCATATACCTGGCAACTGAGATCTCAGTCTTCCGTCCCCACAGAACCAATAAATATCATACATGTATCTGGAATGATTAGTCAATAGGTTAGCATCTATAGTCTTATTGGTCTGGCAGAACCCGTCTTCAAATACCCCTAAGGGGGGGCCAGTAGAGTTGTCAGGAGAGTAGCAGGTATAGTTATCCTTATTTACTATGACATCCCGAGGGGTTTGCAATTTGGTTTTTAGACTGACAAGGGGAATATAATCAGGACAGGAGGTGTCATTAACTCCTTTCAATAACCCCAATAGACAGATTGTGGCATTGTGGTCAGCAGGGAAAGCATGAGCATATAGATGAGTATTTGCAGCAGCACAGGCAACACATCCTATTGATATATTTTGGGCTCTAACATTATATCTGACCCATTCTAGCCATAGATTTTTGCGGGGGTTTACTTGGGTTTCTATGGAGAAGACATCTTCCCATTTAAGTTCTGGGATAGAAATTACCTCATTGAGTACTTGTTGCAACACTTCCCCACCCGGAGCGGATTTGTGATGGCAGGGGCTTGAGTAGGCCTTGTTTTTATATCTTTGAATACTATTATCACTAGTGTTGGGTTGATGGCCCCTTCATGAAGACCCAAAACATACTTTCCCAAGTCTCCTGGCTGGGGATTTTCCAAATTTAAGTATATGGGGAAACACCGCTTATGCCACATACAAGCGGACTCGTATCTGCCTAACGGTCCAGTGCTTAGAGTTAATCGAGTGAGTAGGGACTTCCCATTCTTATCTTTCCTGTCTTGGGCTTCCTTTGGCTTATATCCCCAGTCCACTGCACCCGTGTTCCAACCTACATCAGACCAGTAATAACAATTCTCATTCCCAGGGCGGGTTACACATAAATAGAATACCCCATAATCAGTAATTTGGTCCTGCCGGAATTTTGTCATTATTCCTTTTACACAATCCCTGGGGGATATATCACAAAAATCGAATGACCACGTCTGTACTGGGTTAGTCATGTCTACCCAGAACGTCGTTGCTGTCCAACTGAAAGTTGGCAGTACACATGCCAAAAGGATATAGAAAGTAGCTTTCATTCTTTACAGACTTGTCTTGTCTCTCTTGCAGTGAGAGGCGTGAATCCAGGTGCTCTTGCCCTCAAGCTTCAGTGCTGTAGGAGTGGTCAGGATCACGGTGTAAGGACCCTCGAATCTGGGTTGGAGGCAGTCTTTCCTCACAAACTTTTTCACATACACCAGGTCACCAGGCGAGAAGTTGTGCACCGTGTCACCTGTGGATTCTGGGAGAGAAGCAGACACTATAGAATGGGTGTTAGTCAACTCTTTAGACAAAGCAATCACAAATTTTACCACTTTATCATTAGTTTCAGATAGCTCTTGGGGCCTAATGTCTCCTATCTTGGGAGGGGCCCCAAACAGAATCTCATGGGGGGTCAACCCGTGTTTGGCCTGGGGTGTGTGTCTAATGTGATACAGCACTATGGGAAGCAAGTCAGGCCAGGGAAGGGGATGGTCTTGGGTCATTTTCAGAAGTTGGGTTTTGATTGTGGAGTTCATTCTCTCCACTTTGCCTGAGCTGGCTGGATGGTATGGAGTGTGTAGGCCCAAGTCTGTTCCTAGCATGGTCCACAGCTCCCTGTAGACACTTGCAGTGAAAGCTGGGCCTTGATCTGACTCTATCACTTCAGGGATTCCAAATCTGCAGGCAATCTCGGTGATCAGTTTCTTGGCCGTGGTTTTGGCAGTCATGTTGGTGACCGGATAGGCTTCCGGCCAGGCAGAGAACATGTCCACAGCCACAAGGACATATTCATATTTTCCTGCTTTTGGCATCTGGATATGGTCAACTTGTATTCTTTGCCAAGGGTAGTCTGGTTTGGCTAAATGTTGGAGAGGGACTCGTTCAGTGGCCGTTGGATTGCAGGTGGCGCAAACAGAGCAGGACTTCGAGTATGCAGCCACGGCAGATGATATTCCAGGTGCAAAATACAACTTGTTGATGCATGCCAGAGCTTGGTTTTTTCCTCTGTGTGTGGGTCCATGCGCCCACGCAGCCACTGCTGGATACATACGCCTGGGCAGACAAGTTTTTCCATGCACTCTGTAAAAGGGGAGAGATGCTCCTGATCTCAGGGCTCCCGCTGCTTTCCATTGCTTTATTTCTTCAATGGAGGTTTGTTTCTGTTCTTGCCACAATTTGGCTTCAAGTGGTCCGAAGGGTTTGGAATTTTCATCTAATGAGGATTCTTCCAACGTTGTTGGCTTCCTTTTCTTCTTGTCTCTTGGCCTTTCCAAGGACGATTCTCGATACTCCTGGATAGCTTCAGAGTTGGTCTCTTTGGCCATTGCTCTGGTGATAGCCATCATCTGCGAATTTCCTTTAAATTTTCTCGTGTCTTCTTGCTTCTCCTGTTTTTCCTGCCACTTTGGTGACACATTCTCCATTGCTGCTGCCTTGGCTGCTTGGTCTGCCAGGTGGTTTCCTCTTGCTTCTCTTGAGCTTATTCTGCCATGAGCCCTGACCTTAATGACAGCGATCTGAGTAGGTTCTTTCAAGGCTTCAATCAAAGCTTTAATCCAGAGAGCATGTTTCACCGGTGTTCCAGCGGCTGTGATGAATCCCCTATTTCTCCATAGGAGCCCAAAGTCATTAGCAATTCCATGTACGTACCTTGAATCTGTGTACACATTGACAGTGGTTCCAGTGGCTAGATGACAGGCCTCTATCAGGGCCACAAGTTCTGCTTCTTGTGCAGACATGGAAGGTGGTAGGGCTTCAGCCATAAGGACCTCTGTTTCCGTTGTAACAGCATATCCTGTGTGGAACTTGCCTTGAGCATCAGCAAACCGTGAGCCATCCGTCCATAATCTCCATTTTGGGTCAGCCAGCGGACGGGACACCATATTTTCAGGTGCAGAAGTGTCTTGTTCCAAAATTTTCAAACAGTCATGGGGTAGCATATTGGCATATTCATCTTCCTCTCCCCCCTCAGAAGGTGGAAGCAAAGTGGCAGGATTGATAGTGGTGCACTTTTGGAAGGAGACATTTGAAGGTAACAGCAGGGAACACTGGAGTCTGAGGTGCCTTTGATGAGTAAGGTGTCTGGGTGAAGTCTGTTGGAGGACAGCAGAAAGGTCATGGCCAGCTTGAATGACCAGATCATGTCCAAGGACAACATCAGCAGACTTGTCCAGAAGGGTATGAGCAGCATGGACCGCCTTGAGACACGTGGGTGAAGTCCTTGCAACTGGGTCCAGACGTGCCGAGTAATAGCCCAAAGGCCGGTATTTGTCATTATGGTGTTGAGCCAAAACGCCAGATGCATGTCCCCCGGATTCGGACACGAAGAGGTGGAAGGGTTGAGTGTAATCCGGGATGCCTAAGGCAGGAGCAGAGATGACACTCTCCTTCAATTTGTAGAAGCACTGTTTCTGCTGTTCATAGACATCTGGATCCGGGGCATTTCGCCAATCTGGTCCTCCATTCTTGAGACTGTCATACAATGGTTGCATGAGTCTGGAGGCTTCAGGAATCCACTGTCTGCAGTAGGTGATAAGTCCAAGAAAGGTCTGCATAGCAGAGTAGGTTTCAGGGTAAGAAATTTCCCTTATTGCTTGCTTTCTTTCTTCAGTAAGATGGCGGGCTCCTTGTGAAATGCAATGTCCAAGAAAGACAACCTTAATCTGACACCATTGAACTTTGTTCTTCGACACTTTACAATTGGCTGAGCAGAGGAACAGCAGCAATGATGTTGAGGCAGGCAATATGGTTTCTTCCGTACCACAAAGCAGTAGATCATCCACATACTGTAACAAAGTTACTTGAGGGTTTTCCTGTATCCAGGGCTCCAAAACAGTCTTCATTGATTGTGTGAACTGGTTAGGAGAATTCTGACCTCCTTGTGGGGTTCTTGTCCATGTTAACTGTCCCCCTTGGAAAGTGAAGGCAAAAAGAAACCTGGAGTCTTCGTGCAGAGGCACGCTGAAGAAGGCATTTGCCAAGTCAATTACAGTGAACATTGTGGCTGTTGGAGGTACGTTGGACAACAAAGTGTTTGGGTTAGGTACCACAGGAGTCTCTAGGATGGTGGCAGCATTCACTGCTCTGAGGTCCTGTACCAGCCGGTATCTTGGAGGTTCTCCTGGAGCGGTCTTCTTCTTGACTGGAACAGAGGTGTGTTACAGGGTGATACACATCTTATCAGAACTCCAGACTTCAGAAGAGAAGAAATTTGAGCACCCAGGCTATATTCTTGTGCGGCTTTGAGAGGGTACTGGGGCAAACGGGGATATTTATATCCAGGCTTGAGATGTACCTTAACTGGAGGTACCCATAAAAGTCCAACATCTTCGGGTCCCTCTGACCACAGGCTGTCAGGAAATTGAGAGGGATCCAGATAGCCAAACGGGTATGTCTCTGCTGTGGCTCCAGGTGTCTCAGGTTGTACAGTCATCATCATCAGAGGAAAGGCCTTTAGAACACATCTGTCTTCAGCCCCTTGCTGGGAATTGGGGTCTTTAAGCAGAGTTCCATACCTTGTTCTCCAAAAGTGATGGTGGCCTTCATCCTTTCCAGGAGATCTGCACCCAATAAGTTGACAGGGCAGGTTTCGGAGACCAGAAATTTGGTCAATACTCCGGTGAAGGGTCCTGCAGACACTGGGATAGTGAGGGGGAAGCAGTCTGTTGACCTTCTACTCCAACACATGTGAGGGTTTCAGAAGACAGAGATACTGATGAAGGAAGGTGTGCAGAAGAGATGACAGAAGTGGCCGCCCCAGTGTCCACTAAGAACTTCAAGGGTTGATTGTCCACCTGTAAGGTGACTGTCCCACAAGCTGCAGATGGATGGGCAGCTGGGAAGGTGGACACTGGTTGGCCTCCCCGTCAGTAGCGTGGGGGTGGCCTCTCATTATAATCTTGACGTCTATTATCGTAGCTGTCTCTAGAGCTAGGACCATTCCTGTGATTCCCACGGCTGTGGACAGTCTCTGAGGATATGATCTGGGCTGCCACACTCCCAGCACAGCACACGTCCTTCGGGGTCACGAGCTGGTCTTCGGTTTCGTTGGTCGGATCTTCTATCGCGCTCATGTTCTTGTCTTCTTGGTGGGGTGGGGGACCTCCTCCACTTCCTTCCACTAGCACCCATTTTATGCCTGACTGATTATTGGGAGGTGGGTAATTTTCTTGAGCTTGGTAGACCATGGACGGCACTGGTTTACTCTTTACTTTAAGTTTGGTGTCCTCCTTTCCATCTGCTGCTTCTTTTTCCCGTTTCTGCAATGATTTATGGAAGGCCTTGACAACAGTTACTACATCATCAAAGGAGGAGGATAAAATGTCAGGGCGTACTTTAAGCACTTCCTCTCTCAATTTGTCCTGTAGACCTTGAATGAACGATTCCACTAGAAGTTTCTTCTGAGTCTTGATATTCATATTAAAGCCCAGGTCTTCGAAATGCAAAAGCAGGCGAGCAGAGTATTTCTCTACTGACTCATCAGGCTCTTGCTGGACATCTTGTACTGACCCTGTCTGGTCAGTCAGTCTATCTTGGGCCCAGGAAGTCAATTGTTTGCAATATTCAATGCCTGATTCATAGGTGGTGAGTGACCCGACCTTGGTAGGATCCATAGCCTTTTCCATAGTGGATAGGAAGGGCTCAAACGTTCTGAGGGAGGTGATGCCGGACAGGTCGGCCCAGGTGGCTCCATAGATACCCCTGGTTCGTTCCATACGCCGTGCGTAGTCCATAGGATACTTGTCCGGATCCGGGAGCTTGGAGACCAAGGAATCAATTTGTGTTGGTGTAAATGGCTGATACCTGATTTCTCCCAGAGGTCCAGGGACGATTTTGACAGGGGCTTCCGGTGTCTGACATGGACTTGGTTGGCCCCCAGCTTGGGTTGAGGGCATCAAGGGTGTAGTTAACCCAGGGCCCTGAGGTAGATTAGGCATGGCCGAAGTCATCAGTTGGATAGCTATGGGCATTGCCTTCTGAACAGCAGGGCTTCGGAGGCAGACAATTCTGACGGAATCCAGCTCATGGTCTATGGTACGAGTCCATCCTTCAGGGCTGAGACATGTTCCTGCATGCAGGGGCCAAGAGGGTACCCATAGGTACCCGAGGAAATGAGTGGTATTGATAGGGTGCGCCTGGGCATGTCTCCTGCGCTTAACCTGCCAGCATGATGGAGTACTGAATGTATAGTGGCCCGAAGGGTGGCCCGTGACTCATCTGGGTTTAGGGGATCATGGACTGGACCTACTGCATGGATGATGACATCAACAGGAAGGTCTCCTGCATGGGTAGTCAGAGTCTGACCAGGTAGCAGGGGACCATGAGTGTGTAAATGAGCCATGCATTCTGTAGTGACGATGGGACCACCAGCTTGGGCTATTAGCAGAGCCAGGCCCCCCTTGTTGGAGCAGTTCGAGTTGGCAGGACTAACTATAGCGCCAACCTGATGTGTCAGGATATCACCGTACCCTATGGACAATGTCACTGGATTCCCGTTGTGGTCTGTGTAATTCTGTGAGTAGCAGGGATACCAGTTTTCGGGTACACCGGGAGCTGGGGGCCTGATCGGGGTTTCCATGAATCTTACAGAGCGACTATCCTCTCTGGGGATGTGTGAAAGAGAGGGAGTTGCCTCAACCCTGGAGTAGGGGTGGAGTGGGCCCTAGGGCCAGGGGTTGACAATGATGGTGGGGGGAGAGATAAAGGGAGAGGAGGTGCTGGTGGCACTGGGGGTGGTGATGGCTGTTGAGGGGCCCACCCTTCCCCTATTTCCTGATCCTCCTCCCCTTCATTGAATCCTGTAATGTCACGGCGGCGGCTTCTGATCACTGTCTGGAAGGCTGAAGATTCATGCATTGCAGCTATGGCCGGATTGGGGTGAGTGAAAGGGAACAACGGTGTTACATCTGGTGCCATATTGGGAGCTGCGGCCTGCACAGATGCGGGCGGTGGCTGATAGTAGGCCCCGGATGGTGTCAGCAAGGGATATAGGCCTGACTGGGTGTGTCTGGGTGTCTCAAGATGGCCGCTGGGTGTCCCAAGATGGCTGCTGGGTGTCCCAAGATGGCTGCTGGGTGTCCCAAGATGGCTGCTGGGTGTCCCAAGATGGCTGCTGGGTGTCCCAAGATGGCTGTTGGGTGAAATGGGAAGGGCGTTGTCTGGGGGCTTCCCACTGTTGGGAATGGGGGGGCATTGGGCTGGGCATTACACCAGGGGCGGCCCGCCCCACAGACACGGCAGGTCTCCGCCCAGGGTGGATTCTGTTCACCACACGCATGACAAGTCCAACCTCCCTTTGTTCTGAGATCGGTGCCATTATAGGGCGGGGGTTGGGGCCTTAGAACCGTGACGGGCATGAGGGGTACAGCAGCCATTTTAGTTACTTCAACAAGATCATATGCAGAGCATTTCACATATCCGAACAAAGGCTCAGCACCTTCTGAACCTCCTACACCATCTACTTCCTTCCAGCCCTCAATTTTCAAATCATTTGCTACTCTGAGATGTGCCTGTGCTTGATGTAGAAGTCTCTCATCACATAACTCTCCCTTCTTCTGTGCTACATAATCCTTCCACGCTGAAGGCTGAAGTCTGCCCGTAGTAGGCAAATCCATCATCTTATATAACCTTTTCACATTTGTAACAGCCTTCTTGCCCTCCCGTGACTTCACTAACTCACAGACTCCCACAGCATCACCCTCTAACTTGTGAGGTCTCTCAGATTTAAACATACGCATCATGATTTAACAAAGTGCAATGGTCTGTCGCGACTCAGACCACCGGCGTCACTTGCAGGTCACCACCCGTCAATGCAGAGTCCCCCTCAATACACTGACAAGACAAAGAGTCCTTCTCTAATCTGTCCCTTCCCTAACTGTGGATGGTGACTTTACAGCACAGTTCACCGTGACACTTTACACAGCACAGAGTCCCCCTCTATATGCTGACACTGGGGCTTCTCCTAATGAGGCGTCCCGTGTTGGACAAAGAGTCCTCCTCAATTTGTCACTGGTAAGACAGAGAGCCCTTCCTCAATCTGTCACTAACTAGACTATCATGTGCGTCTTTTACCCCACTCAACACTTCAAAAATCTAAAATTTGTCCCAACTTTATTCTAACAGTCACGGGAGGCAATTATCTACATAAGGGTACAGTGACCGGAGGAGGAGGAACGTGGTATTGACACAAGCACGTGCAGACATGCGACGTCACTCGGTCTCACTTGCTGGTTCGTGGCGTGGGATCGCCTTCGGTCTCACCACTCAACCGGTCACCCACCCAGACCCAAATAGACAATACAGCAAGAGCCAACAATGACTGATGACACAGGCAAGTAGGACGCATATAAAGTATATGATCCCAACTTACCGTGTTCAATGGAGGCTGCAGTCCTCGCACTCAATCACCGTGGGCACCACCGCAAAGTCCTCAGGACGGGTCCGGACGGGCGGCGATCCACTGCCCCACGTTGTTAGGCGCCAATTGTCGGGGTCATAGAGACAGACCACTCGTCCTCCAGTCACTCCAGATTCAGGCTATGAGCAAGGGTCGACCATCAGAGAATGAATCAGAACAACAGACTGCTTCATACTCAATACATGCTCCAGAGACTACTATGACGCAGCTTTCTCAGCAAATTCTGATCTTTATTATTACAAGCACAAAGTTATATAGTATGCATATCAGGGTGGAGTGAGGGGCACCTAAAGAGAAACAGTATAGCCATATATGGATATGTATAGTATTCTAACATCTGGATTGGTTCCACCGTTCCTTCAGCTCAGCTCAGCTCCCGAATGATGTAACTTCTGGCTGATGCAATCCTCTTGGAATTCAGGATCCAGTTACATATTCCAGAGATGGGTCTTTAGCTAAATGCCACGTAGTAAGAAAAGCTTATATGCCACGTAGCAAGGAAAGCTTATTGTTTGAATACACAAAATGGAAGCTAGCTTATAAACGTCATATAAGGTACAAAAATAGAAATATATACATAATATGAAAGTATTAAAGTAGAAAAATTATATTTTACCTCGACAATCCCCCCTAAGTGTTGCAACAAGTACTCAATGAGGTAATTTCTATCCCAGAACTTAAATGGGAAGATGTCTTCTCCATAGAAACCCAAGTAAACCCCCGCAAAAATCTATGGCTAGAATGGGTCAGATATAATGTTAGAGCCCAAAATATATCAATAGGATGTGTTGCCTGTGCTGCTGCAAATACTCATCTATATGCTCATGCTTTCCCTGCTGACCACAATGCCACAATCTGTCTATTGGGGTTATTGAAAGGAGTTAATGACACCTCCTGTCCTGATTATATTCCCCTTGTCAGTCTAAAAACCAAATTGCAAACCCCTCGGGCTGTCATAGTAAATAAGGATAACTATACCTGCTACTCTCCTGACAACTCTACTGGCCCCCCTTAGGGGTATTTGAAGACGGGTTCTGCCAGACCAATAAGACTATAGATGCTAACCTATTGACTAATCATTCCAGATACATGTATGATATTTATTGGTTCTGTGGGGACGGAAGACTGAGATCTCAGTTGCCAGGTATATGGAGTGGTCAGTGTACATTGGTAAAGCTAGCCATGCAATTCAAAATCTTACCCTGGGACCCAGAAATAGCCCCTGAACTAACTAGGAAGAAGAGAAGTTTAGATCAGCTGCATACCAGCTATGCTGACGACCCCAAGGTCTATATAGATTCCATAGGTGTCCCTAGGGGGCTCCCTGACGAGTACAAAGCCCAGAACCAGATTACTGCAGGTTTCCTCTCCCTCATTCCCACCATACAGATCAACAGAAATGTGGACTGGATAAACTATGTCTATTACACTGAGCAAAGGTTCATCAACTATAGTAGAGACGCTTTCCAAGGTATAGTTGAGGAACTGGGCCCCAACACAAGAATGACTCTTCAAAATAGACTGGCTATTGATATGATCCTAGCCGAAAAAGGTGGAGTCTGTGGGATGATAGGGGAAGAATGTTGTACTTATATTCCTCAGAATTCTGGAGTCAATGGTAAAACTATAGTGGCCCTTACAAAGATTAAAAATCTGGCTCAGGAAGTAAAGGCCAATGCAGGAGTAGATACCTCTTTCTTCTCAGGGTGGCTTGGAGGACTCAAAGGATTTTTCCAACAAGCCTGTCTAGTGGTAGCAGGGCTTTTGGTGTTGGGATTGATAATTCTATGTTGTGTGATACCCTTGTACAGAAAAGCTGTGACCAATGCAACCGCCTCCTCAGGTACTTTCTTTCATCAGGAAGTTATGTCCCTGCTATATGATGACACTGATAGGGGTGATATGGAAAAATATACCCCGCAGGATGAACCTGATAAAATCCCCTATGACAAAATACAAATAGAAATGAGAGATTTAGTTTAGGGACAGATGGGAGAACTCCATGTGTATGTTAGAGTAGGGCCCTGAGCGTGTGGGGGCATTCCACAAGGGAATGATCCCTAAGACGACGGGGTGAAGAAGTCCAACCCATCTCCCCTCCCCCAACACATGGACAGTCTCAAAGGTCACCCCTGCAAGGGAAAGCTTAGTGTTTAGGGGGGATTGTCGAGGTAAAATATAATTTTTCTACTTTAATACTTTCATATTATGTATATATTTCTATTTTTGTACCTTATATGACGTTTATAAGCTAGCTTCCATTTTGTGTATTCAAACAATAAGCTTTCCTTGCTACGTGGCATATAAGCTTTCCTTACTACGTGGCATTTAGCTAAAGACCCATCTCTGGAATATGTAACTGGATCCTGAATTCCAAGAGGATTGCATCAGCCAGAAGTTACATCATTCGGGAGCTGAGCTGAGCTGAAGGAACGGTGGAACCAATCCAGATGTTAGAATACTATACATATCCATATATGGCTATACTGTTTCTCTTTAGGTGCCCCTCACTCCACCCTGATATGCATACTATATAACTTTGTGCTTGTAATAATAAAGATCAGAATTTGCTGAGAAAGCTGCGTCATAGTAGTCTCTGGAGCATGTATTGAGTATGAAGCAGTCTGTTGTTCTGATTCATTCTCTGATGGTCGACCCTTGCTCATAGCCTGAATCTGGAGTGACTGGAGGACGAGTGGTCTGTCTCTATGACCCCGACAAATCCTCCTGAACTGTGGGCACCTATGCTTCGGGGTTTAGTAGTCTGCATATGCGCAACTTTAATTTGCATCTTATTACCATTTTATTATCTTCATCATGTCCCTTGATTTCACTATATGCACCTTATTTCTATTTTGTACATTCCTAAGGGTTAATTCCCCTGAATTGTGAGCATCTTTACTTCGGGAACTATTGGTTGGCAGTACGCATGCGCTGATTTCCCAGACTCATGCAGGCTCCCGGAAGTGCTCTTTATGTGACCGCTTGCGTTCCACGTCTGCACTACACTGAGCAGGTTCAGGGAAGTCTATATTGGATCATGGGGCGCGGCATCATCGGTCATGTGCTGACAGGCCTCCAATACGTCTTGTGCACACCGACACCTTGATTGGCTACCTAGATATATAAATACACCTCGGCCCCTCACTAAACCACGCCCCCGGAAGAAGCTGACGGCTTAACGCACGTCGGGGTAGGGAGAAGCCGCTACAATACATCTTCCAGGTAAATTGTTGATCTGAATACTCTGTGTATTCACATTACCCCTTTGCCCTGTCAGATAGGGGTCCTTTATTCACTGGGCTTGTCAGTAACCTTTACTGATCTGTCATATATATTGTTTATGTTAGACTCCTTTTGCCTGGCTTATATTATCATCATTATTACCTATGAGATGGACTTACTTTATTGTGATTTGGATAAATTTATGGCAATATAAAATATTGGATTTTTTGTATTTTGATACAATGGGGAATGGATTATTAATTTAATTATATAAGTAAAAACAATGTTTTAAGTTAATATATCTGTGACTTTATGATTGAACTACCTCATTTTTATATATCCTTATGCAGATTTTTTAAGCATTAGCGATTAATATATTGCCATTTGCCATTGTATTTTGTTAGTCCATTTGGGTATTAATTACTCAGCTATGTCTTCCTTTTTCTTGAGACATCTTGTTTTTTATTGTATGTGTATTCTAAATGATGAAATAAAATTGTATTCATTTTATTCTTGGATCGCTTTTTTTCTGGAATTGATACATATTCTGCTTGGAGTATAGATAAGAAGTGCCTTTTTTTATTTTCTTCTGGACAATTTTGATTAATTTACAACTAGTGCAAGGCAGCCCACATCTCAAAGACATATATGAGCCTCAGAGCGACATACCACAAGTTCAGTACTGAAGGACTACGTGTAGTTGCACTATACATGCACTTTGAAATTAGATGTTTCACTATGCACTTTATTTGATACCTTAATATATTTATATATATAATTAAATAGTGCTTGGCACCCTCTGTAATACATATATAAGGAACTGTTGGGAGAACTGTAAACTAAGATAGGTATTTATGAATTATTTAGAGGAAAATATTCCACTTTTGTACCACCAGATGTCAGTATAATAATATATATATATATGACTACATGATGCATTTTCTCTATGATTTTGAATAAACTATGGAAATTAATTACAGAGATTTATAAATGCTTACATTCCCCCTTTTTGTATATCAGTATGTCAATAAATTAATGTGGATAAATAGAATATAGAGTTCCATACTTATACGCTAAGGCTGACTTTTTTTGTGAGAATAATTGTGTCCAAAAAATTTTTGTGTTATTATTGATACCACTTTTAATCTGAAAGTACCATGTGCTGTCTACCATGTACTACCTTTTAATGTTTGTTTTATTAATAGGTATTGTATTTAATAAAGATTTGTCCATTATATTTTCAATAGAGTTCCCAGTTTCTTTTTTTAGGATTGTTTAATTATTGTTTGGGAGACTCAGTATTTTCTGCCCAATTATTGGATAGTTACCCATATAAATGTAGCTTTCCAGCAAAATACCATCTCCTTGCCATGGCTGCTAGGCATGCATGAATTGGCACTTTAAGTAGTCCCACACCTTTCTGATATGTCGGACTAAGGGTTTATTCACACGACGTCTATTTCAAGTGGATCCGCTCCGTAATAAGCCTACAAAAGTTCTAAACAAATGCTAAAAAGAAAGAACATCGGCACTGCACTGCATTGGCCACATTGATCAAAGGTATTTGAAGAGAAAAAATGCACATAGTGTCAGGAAAAGAACATCTCACCAACCATTAAGCATAGGGGTGGATCAATCATGCTTTGGGGTTGTGTTGCAACCAATGTAAAGTGGAAAATTTCACGGGTAGAGAGAAGAATGTATTCTATAAAATTTCAACAAATTCTTGCTGCAAAAATAGCACCATCTGTAAAAAATCGTAGTTGAAAAAAGGCTGGCTTCTACAAATAGGTAATGATTCTAAACACAAGTCAAAATCCACAAAAGACTACTTCTAAATGCAGAAGCTGAAGATTTTACAATGGCCCTCACAGTCCCCTGATCTCAACATCATTGAAAATCTGTAGCTAGAACTCAAAATGGCAGTGCATGCAAGACGACCCAAGAATCTCACAGAACTGGTAGAATTTTCCAAGGAAGAATTGATGAAAATCCCTCAACCAAGAATTGAAACTCTTGTATGATGACACCACATTTATTCATGATTATGCCAAACTTATTGTTCAGTAGTTACATGAGAGTGAATGTTGACTCTTATTGTAAGTTGAATTGATGTTTTTTGAATCTTTGCTGACTACCTATTGTATCAAATTGAGGGCAGCTGACAGCACAACAGGAGTGTTTCGGATGCACGCTTCCAGTTCAAGGACCCAGTTGAACCAAAAAAGTCATATAAATAAATGAATGAAGCAGCATCCAATCTAGGTGAAAAAGTAAAAAAATGTCCTTATTCCGTCATCACAAACATCAGATACAACGTTTCGGCCATAATGTGGCCTTTTTCAAGTATACATTCAGAGTCAATTAGCGACCTTATATGGTGTGGAGGAGCCAATCACCACTTAGTGGCCGCCCATATACAAAATATATCCATTTAGTGCAATAATAGACATCAGACATAATATATATAATCACAAACATCTGTAGTGCAGAGGACAACAAATCATTGTGCATTACAATTATAACAGCAATATGTAAACAATATCTCCTTATATACACACCAATCCCTTCACAGCATTTATGGTAGTCATAGTAGCTATATACCAATCATAGACACTGTCATATAAGCTGATCTCATGCACCAATCACCATCATCAGCTGTCTTGGAGGAAACCCCAGTATCCAATCACATCATATCTCACAGCCAGCAGTCTCTCACCTCCGTTACCACCCCCAGACTGTGCAATGTAAACAAATCTCTAAGTGCAGAAACCTACTTGCGATCACATCAGACCATGTCCTTGGCAACACTGCTCTCAAGGTCATCAGTGCTGTATCACAGGCACCATTTAGCATAATCACACAGGCACATATCCTCAGTTAGACCAAATCACGGAGCCAGTCGAAGTCTCGCGATATCTCCAGCGTTTCCACATCTCCATGTCTAGCAGCATGATGTCACTTCTCAGCAATGGTCTCCATAGCAAACAGAAAGGAATCATGTGATCAAGTCACATGAACGCTTCTTTACCAAAGCTCCTACCTTCATACATCCTAGAGGATTCAACTGAGGATTTCACCAGCCATATCCATGGCAACAGGCGCCATACTGTGTATATGTTATATAAAATGCTTTTAATGAAAAGCCATAGGCTATATATTTATAAGGTCTCCTAAGTGACTGCGCTTACTGATAACAGATATGAGTGCAACCTCAATCTAATCAATGACTGCTTGCATTTTACTATATACATAAACACTGTGAGTGTGAACAAGGGGCAAAATTCTACCTAAAGGAGGGCACGGGGAATGAAATTCAGCATTAGTGAATCTTCAAATACACTTGCCATAACCATTAAAGAGACACTGCAACTTCAGGACTATTCAGTCCCCATGTCCTCCAATCTCTCCAAACCGTTCTATAGTATGAAAAAAAAACCAAAAAATTATTTAAAAACAATCTTACACAGATAATGATGCCAAACAAACAAAGGGGCATCACAGTTCCTTCCTTTTCAACATCTTAATCCTATCGCCACCTCGTCTCAACACTGGGACTCCGTATAATTTACTACTTTTTTGTGTTTTTTTTACGGCTTTCACTGAAGGGGATAACTAGGGTTACGCTTTTATAGATGGGATTTTTTTACGGACGTGGCAATACCAAACATGTGTATTTTTTTTGTTTTTTGTTTTTTTTATTAGATAAAAATGTATTTTTTAGGGGATTTTTTTTAAATTATTTTTTAATATTTTTTTTACAATTTTTTTAAAAATATGATTTTTTTTAACTCGTCCCTTTATGGGACTTTCACTTTTTTACTTTTTATTGCAGTTACAATGCATTGCAATGCTCCAGCATTGCAATGCATTGTAACTATAGTGAAAGCTGCTGTGACCATGATCACAGCAGCTTTCCGTAGCTAGATGACCCGGAGGTTGTCATGACAACCCCCGGGTCATCAAGGCAGAGATCAGGCCCTGCAAATACATTGCAGGGCGCCGATCTGAGGCAGAGGGAGCTCCCGACCCTCTACCTCCCCCCTGAGCGCTGCGATTGTGCTCGATCGCAGCAGTCAGGGGGTTAACAGCCAGGGGCGGCGGGGGCGCCGCTCCTGACTGTCAGTGCAGGAAGCTCGGCCACTGCAGCGCCAGCTCCTGCACTGATCGCGCTGGAGATGCTGAAATTTCAGCATCTCCTGCACAATCGCTGCTGTGTTTGGTCAGTCGGATTGACTGACCAATCACAGCGCTGTGGGTGCGGGGACCGACGGCAAAGGTCCCCGCACCACTTGCCGTACCTGTCAGCTGTCATGGACAGCTGTCGGCACTGAACTACCACTGCGTGTTTACACGCAGTGGTAGTTCAAAGGGATGACGTGCACAGTCCGTCAAGGTGCCAAAACTGACACCTTGCCATGACGGACTGTGCACGTCAATGGACATTAAGGGGTTAAAGATAGGTACGCAAGACACATGCAGACGTAGGCCGAGCTGAACGGAAGAGGTGCGGAAGTGGGTGGGGCTTAACTGAGGAAGTATGCAGCCCTCTGCAGCTCTGCCCAATGCAAATGTGAAACCAGCCTAACAGCACAGAGAGGCTGCTCCAGATGTTGCTCCTGGATACTGATAGATTTTAGCTAGATAGCTAGCGGTTGTTTGTTTGTAAGTCAGATTGTTTAGAAGCTAGTGTCCTGTGTGGCTTTGAAATCAACCTTCCAAAGGAAATAAGGATTAATGGAACCCATTGGTGCTAGACACGGTTGAAGCTTGCCCTAGCTGCCTGGTTTCGTGGACAACTACCACCTGTTGTCTGAAAATTAAGGTTTAAGTTTAAAAAAAAAATCCAAAGGTCACTGAGGGCAAAGTAGATTATGCACACAGAATAACCAACAGGGGACTAGTCCTGGAGTCAGGTAGATACAGAAAATTAAATTATGAATTGCTCGGTGTGTGAGTTGTGGTACACCAAAGGGGGTCTTGATGGATGGGAGATATATTTCTCCTAGCAGACTGGAGTTTGGTCAGGATTTTCCCTGATCTCAAGGACCTGTGATGAGGTCATAGTCACGTGATCAGGTCAGCTGATGTGTACCTCACCTAAGGGTGTGGACTAGGCCTATAAAACAAGGAGCTGTTGTAGTTGGTGGGTGTGGAAGGAAGGAGTTTGGCTGGAGTCAGCCTGGAAGCTTGTTTTTGTTACAGTGTGTCAGTGTGCACCAGGAAGCGAGTACCAGACCACCCGGAATGGCACCTGGCGGTCTCTGCTGTCCTGCAGCCGCTTAGTTAAGCCCGTCCCAAGCAAGGGTGAGTCTGGGACCAGTGGTTCTCCAAACTGGAGTGATTTATGTTCTGCTTTGATTTTGTTATCTGGACTTTTTGTTGAACCCGTTATTAAAACCACTGAACTTTGAACTAAAGCCTGTGTGTATGCCTCATTACTGCAGCCAGGCCCCTGCCTACCAGAGCGGATCCCTACAATTGGTGGCTTGAATGCGGGCATACGCAGTGAGGTCAGGCTGTTTTTTTTTTTGTGGATGTTTTTTCTCTGCATGACAGTAAATGTCCTGGGTGAAGAAAGTGACGCAAAACCCGGTGGATAGCTGTCCAGAGATGGAGAGCACAGTAAAAATGCTTGTGGAGGCCATGCGACAGCAGCAGCAACAGCAGGCTACACAGCAGCAACAGCAGGCTATGCAGCAGCAGCAGGCTATACAGCAGCAGGCTATGGAGCAGCAGCAGGCTATGGAGCAGCAGCAGATATTTAATCGACAGCAACAGGAAACCAATAGTCTACTGATGCAGCACATCACAGCGCCGCAGACAGCAGGAGCTGCCCGGGGATGCCAGGATTTCCGGAAAGCGGTGTGTACAGCGATCCCAAAGATGGAGCAATCAGATGACGTTGAGGTATACCTGGAGATGTTTGAAGGCGTGGCTGAGAGGGAGAGACTACCCCGGGACCAGTGGGCTGAGATCGTGGCTCCGTTTTTGGCTCCAGGACCCGCGAAAGCCTATAGAGACCTACCCCCCGAGCACCAGAGGGACTACGAGATCGTCAAGGGTGAGATACTCGCACGTCTTGGGGTAAATGTGTTAGTCCGGGCTCAGCGGGTGCACCAGTGGAAGTTTTCCCCTTCCGAGCCAGCTCGGTCCCAGTATTATGACTTGATACACCTGATAGAAAAGTGGTTGCAGCCGGAAGTGTTGTCACCCCGCGCTATTCTGGATCGTATAGTGACTGATAAATTCTGGAGAACTTTGCCCCACACCCTTCAAACATGGGTTGGACAGGCAGCCCCTACTGATGGTCTCCAAATGGTAGACCTCATTGAAAGATATAGGGCTACCAAGGAGATACAGGGAGAGACTACCCGGAAGGTAATGAGTAAATTCCCCAAACCTTCACCCGCCGTTCGGCGAGCAGAGTCTCGGAAGGCCACCCAGGACACGTCTGGGGACGAAAGGGGCCCCATAATCTGTTGGCGGTGCCAAGAACCATGACATGTGAGAGCTGATTGCCCCCACCTGACTGAGCCCATGGACACAAACTATGGGTACTATCAGTCTCACTATGCCGACCAAATGTGTGCAGTGGGTAAACCAGAGGGACCCAATATGAATCATTTGTGTAAAGTGGAGGTGGAGGGTAACCCTGCTGTGGCTCTACTGGACTCAGGGAGTCTCGTGACCCTAATACGAGCCAGCCATGTCCAAATCAGCGAGTATACTGGTCGGAAGATGGGTGTGTTGTGTATACATGGGGACCTAAAACATTATCCTACCGCCCTGGTGATGATAAACACGCCAGCGGGGAGGAGGTGCCACGAGGTGGGGGTGGTGGTGAATTTGCATTATGATGTAATAATGGGGAGAGATTTTCCGTTATTTTCTGTGCTTTGGCCTGTAATTACCCCTCCCACGGAACAGTCGTCGGCACCAGTGGCAACCAGGTTGCATTCTCCAGAAATGGGGCATGAACCTGGTGGCCCAGAGGAAGATGTGCTGGCGGTAGGAGTACCTTTGCCTTCGGTGGAGGAGGAAAACCCCTCTCCTATAGAAGTGTTAGCTGGGGAGATGGAAGATTTGCCACCGGGACCAGAATTGTCAGACTTAAATGTGGCAGGTGACAATTTTGGTACGGCGCAACTCCGGGACCCTACGTTGACTCGAGCCCGGGAAAATGTACTGGTTGTCAATGGGGAACCCCAACACCCCGGGGCAGCTACAGTATTTCCCCGATTCGAGCTGAACCAAGATTTGCTGTATCGGGTTGAAAAAATACATGGGGAAATTGTCGAGCAATTGCTGGTACTGCAGTCATATCGGAGGTTGGTAATGGACTTAGTGCATGCGCATGTACTAGGGGGACATTTGGGCCAAAAGAAAACCCTAGACAGAATTCTACAGCGGTTTTACTGGCTAGGGGTCTATGAAGAAGTTAAACGGTATTGTAACTCTTGTCCCGTGTGCCAGGTAACCAGTCCGCAGCCTCATTTTCGGAGTCCCTTGGTGCCATTACCAATTATAGAGGTCCCGTTTGAGAGAATAGCCATGGATCTGGTGGGGCCGGTTAATAAATCAGCAAGGGGTCACCAACACATCCTCGTAGTTCTAGATTACGCTACCAGGTATCCTGAGGCTATTCCCCTGCGACACACCTCGGCCAAACTGATCGCAAAAGAACTCATGGGTATGTTCTCTCGGGTGGGAATCCCTCAAGAAATCTTAACAGATCAGGGGACCCCCTTTATGTCAAAAATCATGAAGGAACTCTGCCACTTGTTAAGTGTTAAACAGTTGCGCACATCGGTCTATCATCCCCAAACAGACGGTTTAGTAGAAAGGTTCAATAAAACCCTGAAGAATATGTTGAAAAAAGCAGTCTCTAAAGATGGTAAGGACTGGGATCTCTTGTTGCCATACCTGATGTTTGCAGTGCGGGAGGTGCCCCAGGCATCTACGGGGTTCTCGCCCTTTGAACTATTATATGGCAGACATCCCCGTGGCTTACTCGATATAGCTAAAGAGGCCTGGGAAAACCAACCAACTCCCCATAAAAGTGTGATAGAACATGTGGCCAAAATGCAAGAGAGAATGGAGACAGTCCTACCATTAGTCCGAGAACACATGGAAGCAGCACAAAGGTCACAGAGGCAGGTCTATAACCGGGAGGCACGGGTAAGGTCCTTTAACCCTGGGGATCGGGTGTTGGTACTTGTGCCTACAGTGGATAGTAAGTTCCTTGCAAGGTGGCAGGGACCCTACGAGATTATAGAGAAGGTGGGTACAGTAAACTATAAAGTACACCAACCAGGGCGGAGAAAGCCAGAACAAGTATACCATGTGAATCTGCTCAAACCATGGAAAGACAGAGACCCGCTTGGTGAGGATTGTCCACGGCCTGCATTTCCAGTAGAGATGGCTTCCTTGCCTCAGGAGAAGGCAAGAGAAGTCCTCTCCGCCGTCAAAATAGCAGACACTTTGTCGCCCAGACAAGTTCAGGAAGTACGAGAGTTTGTTAGCCGAAATACCGATGTTTTTTCGGAACTTCCTGGTCGTACCTCCCTAATCCAACATGACATTGTCACGGAGCCGCAGGCCAAAGTCCGATTAAAGCCATATCGGGTGCCTGAGGCCCGGCGACAAGCCATCTCGGAAGAGGTCAAGAAGATGCTGCAGTTAGGGGTCATTGAAGAGTCCCAGAGTGAGTGGGCCAGCCCAATAGTCCTAATACCAAAGCCAGATGGGACACTAAGGTTCTGTAATGACTTCAGAAAACTGAATGAAATTTCTAAGTTTGACGCCTACCCCATGCCCCGGGTCGATGAGTTAATAGAGCGGTTTGGGCAGGCCCGGTATTTTTCAGTCATTGACCTCACAAAAGGGTATTGGCAGGTGCCCCTAACAAAAGCAGCGAGAGAGAAAACGGCTTTTGTAACACCCAAGGGACTGTTCCAGTATATAGTCCTACCCTTCGGGTTGCATGGCGCTCCAGCGACATTCCAGAGGTTAATGGACGTTGTTCTTCGTCCTCATCGCCGATATGCCGCGGCCTATCTGGACGATATTGTGGTGTACAGTACAGACTGGGAAAGTCACTTAGCCAAGGTACAGGCGGTGATAGATTCTCTGAGACAAGCAGGGCTAACTGCCAACCCAAAGAAGTGTTCCATAGGGTTGGAGGAAGCTCGGTACCTGGGGTATGTGATTGGGAGAGGAGTTATCAAACCCCAAATAAACAAAGTGGAGGCAATCCAAAACTGGCCCCATCCCCTCACCACAAAACAAGTGAAAGGGTTTTTGGGGTTAGTGGGATACTACCGGCGGTTTATTCCCAATTTTGCAACCCTGTCGGCGCCGTTAACTGACTGCCTAAAAGGGAGGAAGTCAGTAATGGTGCGATGGAATTATCAGCTTGAAGAAGCGTTTGTAAAACTAAAAGGGGCACTGTGTGGGTCACCAGTTCTGATCACACCCGACTTCAAAAGAGAATTCATTGTCCAGACTGATGCGTCAGAGGTAGGTCTGGGTGCCGTGTTGTCTCAGGAGGTTAACGGGGAGGAGCATCCTATTAGTTTCCTGAGTCGAAAGCTTACTCCAGCTGAAACTAGATACAGCATTGTAGAGAGAGAGTGCCTGGCCATCAAGTGGGCACTGGAGTCATTGCGCTACTATCTGTTGGGGAGAACGTTTCGGTTGGTAACTGATCATTCCCCTCTGACTTGGATGAGTCAAGCCAAAGAGAGAAATGCACGAGTCACCAGGTGGTTTCTGTCTCTGCAAAATTTCAAATTTTCAGTAGAACATCGGGCAGGCAAATTACAGGGGAACGCAGATGCACTGTCCAGAGTTCACTGTATGTCATGTGTCCACCCTCCTAAGGTTGAACAAAGGGGGGAGGTATGTGGTACACCAAAGGGGGTCTTGATGGATGGGAGATATATTTCTCCTAGCAGACTGGAGTTTGGTCAGGATTTTCCCTGATCTCAAGGACCTGTGATGAGGTCATAGTCACGTGATCAGGTCAGCTGATGTTTACCTCACCTGAGGGTGTGGACTAGGCCTATAAAACAAGGAGCTGTTGTAGTTGGTGGGTGTGGAAGGAAGGAGTTTGGCTGGAGTCAGCCTGGAAGCTTGTTTTTGTTACAGTGTGTCAGTGTGCACAAGGAAGCGAGTACCAGACCACCCGGAATGGCACCTGGCAGTCTCTGCTGTCCTGCAGCCGCTTAGTTAAGCCCGTCCCAAGCAAGGGTGAGTCTGAGACCAGTGGTTCTCCAAACTGGAGTGATTTATGTTCTGCTTTGATTTTGTTATCTGGACTTTTTGTTGAACCCGTTATTAAAACCACTGAACTTTGAACTAAAGCCTGTGTGTATGCCTCATTACTGCGGCCCGGCCCCTGCCTACCAGAGCGGATCCCTACAGAGTATACAGAGTGTCATTTACGTGCAATAAAATAACTTATCTAGTAAAATATAGTAGTAGCTGGAAAATATTTGTACATTGAATACCCACCACCTGAACCAGCTGGATGCGTCACGGTCCTGCGGTATTCCGACACAGGATTAGTGCCACACGGCACCTCTTCTCATCTCCTCCGAAGCCCAAAAACAGAGACAGCATACGCCATGCATCTCCCGTGCAGTGATAGCAGCAGGTAATACTTTTTTTCTCCTGCCTACCACTGATACTCTGAGAGATACTGACCTCACTTTTTTACTTTCTTTTCTCTTCCCCTCTCCACTCGTAGATCTCAATATATATATACTGTGTATATATGTATATATATATATATATATATATATATATTGTGGGACAGTGAGAGTATGTGTGTTGAATGGGGTGTACATTTCACCTAGATACTTTGCTGACTGGTATAAGGGAAATGTATGGCTTTGTAAACCTAGTGGTAGAGAAAGGTCACTACACCTTACATTCAGTACACACTTGCAGCTCAGGCCTGAAACCACTCAGCTGTTAATTAGGAGACCAGAAGTAGGTGTCTGCGAACACAGACAGAGAGCTCGCTTAGTCTGGACAAGGAGTCCAGGCACAAGAAGGAGTCTCCAGGAGTATGAGCTGTCTCAGTCTGGGTGCTCGATGTACCCCGGACACAGGAGTAGTCTCTGTGAGAATCCATGCGGATAGCTGCTGAATAGGAGGGGAGCTCTCTCAAGTCTGGACGTTGAAGGTGCCTTCAGACACAAGGAGGAGACTCTGTGAAACTCCATGCTGGTAAATACTGAACATATGTGTTGTTTTGGCCCAGGCTGTTAGAGTCTGGTCCCGGATAGATAGGGAAATCTATCTAAGTGTAGTAAGTGGCTGGACAAGCCCAGGTCTTATGTTTATGATTTGGTTTTGATTATGTTCTGTTTGCTGTAGACTTTAATAAAACTGGTTGCGGCCAGTTTTTACCAGAACTGCTGTCTGTGAATGAACTGTTTCCGTGCCACTCCGTCTACCCGGACGGCGATCCCAGAGCTATATCCCCTGAAAAGCTTACAATTGGTGCTAGAATGTGCGTGCAGCACAGTGGCGAGAGACAGCAATAAAGGTGAAGTCTGTTGAAGCAGCAGCAGAGAAAAAAAGTGTGTCACAAAAGAAACGTCTGTTGGAGCAGTCTTAAAGAGACAGTAGCCCTAATAGACTTTGCAAAGAAAAAAAAAAAAGTGTCTGCACAGCAAGGCTGAATTTTCTGTGGAAAAGACTGTGGAGTGTGTATGTCTTGAGTGAAGACTGCCGTTGTTGAGACAGAGAAGTCTGACAGCATGGATGACAGCATGGAGGCGCTGTTTGAACAAATGGCGCAAGTTAATGTGCTACATAAGACTGCCGTGGTTGAGACAGATAAGTCCGGCAGTATGGAGGAGCTCGTTGAGTACCTGGTCCAGGCCCAGCGGAGCATGCAGCAGAGCATGGAGCGGCAGCGCCTGCAGCACCAGCAGCGCATGCAGCAGGCCCAGCAGCAATTCCTGCAGCAGCAGCAGGAGAATAACCGGTTGTTTTTTGAGCAGGCTGCAGCACTACAAAAGACTTGCAGCGCATCGTCCCAAAGTAATGTTGCAAAGTCACCTGCATTGTCCGCTGTAAAGAAGGCGGTAAGACGGTCCCTGAAAAAGATGACACCTCGTGACGATGTGGAGGTATATGTCACTAGGTTTGAGGGACTGGCAGAGAAGGAGAATCTGCCCCTATCTGAATGGGCCATGATGGTCGCACCCTATCTGATTGGAGAACCCCAAAGGGCCTATGCTGACCTGAGCGAGCAGGACAGCCAAGACTATGCCAAGCTGAAAGCGGAGATTCTTACCCGGCTGGGTGTTACGGTGACAGCCCGTGCCAGGGAAGTTCATGACTGGAGATGCAGTTGGGAGTCTGCAGTCAGCAAACCTGATTATGGAGTTGAAAAGGTGATAGTGGACCGCTACACCCAAGCACGTCCTCCTGAGGTACAGCCAGAGGTCGGACAAGGAGACCACCAGGACGCCAATTGTCTGGTCAGCCTGATGGAGAGGGCCTTCGCCACCAAAGACTGCCTCCATGACCAGCCGTCTGAGAGGTCGTCACTTCAGAGTTCCTGGACGCCGAACTCTCCCGGTAAGAGCGTTCCAGCTGTTGGGGTCGTGTGGGTGGGAGAGTGTGATGGACAGTGTTGGAGATGTCGTGAAATTGCAGCCAACTGTCCAATAGAGGGGGAGCCTATGTGTTGTGATGTTGGCGGATCCCTCTCTCCCTGCGCAGAGCCTGTGTGTGTGTCCACCTCAGCCGAAGAGACTGGACCACAGGGGTCCCCGGTGGTTGTAAATGACTGCCCAGCACAGGCCCTCTTGGACTCAGAGAGTCCAGTGACTTCCGTATGGGACAGCCTGATTGATAGGGACTTTATCCCTGATAAACACCTGAGTGCGGTGTGCGTCCATGGAGACACCAAGGTCTACCCAGAGACTGTCGTGGACTTGATCCCCAAACGCGGGGAGGTTTCATGTGAAGTGGGGGTAGTGAAGAACCTGGTGCCCCCGTCATATTGGGTAATGACTTTCCCCGGTCTAAGGATCTCTGGGGGAAAAATGTTTCTGATGGACAGTGTGATGAAGCTCCTATTGAGGGTGCGCAGTCCCGAGGGGCGGAACACAATGCTAGTGGGCCGTTAAACTTATGTGATAATGATGATGATGATGATAATGATAATGATGATGATGATCATGATAATGATGATGACCATGATAATGATGCTGATAATGATAATGATGATGATCATGATAGTAATGATGATACTGATCATAATCATGATAATGATATTGATAATAATGATGACTGTGATAGTGATGAAATTCCTTTGCAGGTGATGTTGGGAGACGAGGATGGTGGTTCTCGGGAACCGAGTGTCCCTGACTTACCTGTGTCCTGTGACAATTTTGAGAGTGAGCAGTGGCGAGACCCCTCTCTTAAAACGGCCCAGGAAAATATAAATGTTCTAAATGAGGTTTCCCAAGAGCCTGGCTCTGAGGAGAGGTTTCCTCATGTTGCCATAAACACTCACCTGTTGTATAGGGACACTGAAGTCCAGGGAGAGGTCGTGAGCCAGCTCCTAGTACCTGAGCTATATGGAAGTATAGTGCTGGGGTTGTCACATAGTCACATACTTGAGGGACCACCTGAGGGAAACCAGGGACCAGATGGTGAAGTTAATGTTGTGGATGACATGTTAACTAAGGTTCCAGATCAAGATGTGAATGAGAATGAATTGTATAACCCTGACAGTGAGCAGGATGTGAATGAAAATGAAGTGTATAACCTGAAAGTGAGCAGGATGTGAATGAGAATGAATTGTATAACCCTGACAGTGAGCAGGATGTGAATGAAAATGAAGTGTATAACCCTGAAAGTGAGCCAGATGTGGCTGAGAAAAAGGGGTCAGACAGGGATAGTGGTAGTGATAGTGAATCATCTGATGACAATCAAGCAACCAGTGCAAATGAGGAAGGCATGGTAGCAGAGGAGGTTGAGAGTCCTGAGAGGAAGGCTGATGCTGACCTTGCAGTCGGACAGAAGATGGCATCTGAAGATGTTTTACAGTTGGCCGGTTCCCTGGCGAAGACTAAGGTGAAAGGAGGAGAGCTGAGCTTTAAAGGCAGGACTCTGAAACTGAACACAGCCCAAGTAGATGCTGTTGGAAATGTGAAGTTACCAAGATATGGTGTGGATCTGTATCGTGCCAAGGACTCTGAGGGAGATGCTGCAGAGGTGGAAAAAGCCATAGAAGTGGTAGTCACCAAGCCAGATGCCTCATCAGAAGCTGAGGTCTCAAGTGAAGCTGTGAGGAACAAGACTGAAGATATGGGGACTGACTCTGTCCAGGAATCTGTTTCTGCAGAAGACAGCGGCGTGGACGGGTTGCGGTTCGGATCAGTAGCTGCAACTCGTGAAGCTCAGGCTGGAAGTTCGGCGCCCGGAGCCCCAGCGGTGTTCCCGAGTGACACCAAGGATCTGGATAAGTCACAAGATGAGATTTTGAGACATCAGGCTGGCGTTGGTGAGCTCAAGCGCACTTTCATGGAGTCTACATCGGAGCCACGTCCCAACAAATGGGAAAAGCGATGTGTCACTCCGTTGCCGCTGCAGACACACGGGAGCTCAGATGGGATGCAGAACGTGGTGGAAGAGAAGAATCCGGCGGGTTCTGAGTATACAGATGCAGCTATCAAGGAGAACTTGAAAGCCGGAATAAATGGAAATATTGGAGACCATAATGATGTGACTGAAGAGGTAGAATGTAAGACTGACGGTAGGGCTTCTGAGCATGTTCTACCAGAAGAGCCTGAAGAAGGGGCCGAAGACATAAAAGACGTCCAACAGGTACCAGATGAATTGATGACTTCTCAGAAAAAACTCCAAACTGTGATGAAGGAGTGTGATGAAAGCCATGAGCATCTTTGTGAGAAGGTCAATGAAGTAAAAGGAAGGATACAGGGAATCTCTTCGTTGCAAGAGCAAATGCTGCTCAATAAGTCTAAGGCTCTATATAAGAATGCTGTTGTTACGGTAGAACATTACAATTCAGCTGGAGACTTAGCGGATGAATTATGTGTACTGCAAAAGAAAAACGATCAGCTCCTTCTACAGTCCCAATCATTTGAACAGTGTAGCTTAAAATGGTCAGAGACCATGGCAGAGGAGCTTAAGGTCTGTGAAATAGACTTTATGAGTCAACCGATATTCAAGAAAATAGATGTGCTAAAGAGGGTTCAAGGGGAACTAGAGAAAAGTGAAAAACCCCCTATACCTTCTGTGATAGTTGGTGACACATGGTCAGTGCACCAGGGACAGGAGGTACGTGAGTTTCTGAGGAAGAGTCAGCAGAAGTGTTCTGATGTGCCGGTCGTACTTCTCTGGCCAGGCACTATATCGAAACTGAGCCCGGCCCTAAGGTCAAGATGAAACCGTGCAGGATACCCGAGGCCCGCAGAGAGCATAGGCCTGGGAGGGTACAGGGTAGTGCGGATGCTTCAGATGAAGAGAAAGCTGATGTTGGCTATGGCTCAGGTGAAGATACAGATGACAGTAGTGAAGATGAAGCTGATGAGGGCCATGACTGGTCCAGAGTTCACTGTCTCTTTTGGATTGTTGACCAGCCCTCCGGTCTGGATGACCAGCCCTCCGGTCTGGAGAAGAGGGGGGGATATGTGAGACAGTGAGAGTATGTGTGTTGAATGGGGTGTACATTTCACCTAGATACTTTGCTGACTGGTATAAGGGAAATGTATGGCTTTGTAAACCTAGTGGTAGAGAAAGGTCACTACACCTTACATTCAGTACACACTTGCAGCTCAGGCCTGAAACCACTCAGCTGTTAATTAGGAGACCAGAAGTAGGTGTCTGCGAACACAGACAGAGAGCTCGCTTAGTCTGGACAAGGAGTCCAGGCACAAGAAGGAGTCTCCAGGAGTATGAGCTGTCTCAGTCTGGGTGCTCGATGTACCCCGGACACAGGAGTAGTCTCTGTGAGAATCCATGCGGATAGCTGCTGAATAGGAGGGGAGCTCTCTCAAGTCTGGACGTTGAAGGTGCCTTCAGACACAAGGAGGAGACTCTGTGAAACTCCATGCTGGTAAATGCTGAACATATGTGTTGTTTTGGCCCAGGCTGTTAGTCTGGTCCCGGATAGATAGGGAAATCTATCTAAGTGTAGTAAGTGGCTGGACAAGCCCAGGTCTTATGTTTATAATTTGGTTTTGATTATGTTCTGTTTGCTGTAGACTTTAATAAAACTGGTTGCGGCCAGTTTTTACCAGAACTGCTGTCTGTGAATGAACTGTTTCCGTGCCACTCCGTCTACCCGGACGGCGATCCCAGAGCTATATCCCTGAAAAGCTTACAATATATATAGGTCTCAAATCTTCCAGTACTAGCTGTTATGTACCATATTGACAGCGATACCCCTTGAGTATAATATCTTATTACATGGTGACACAGCTCCTTTACAGTAGTGACCTTGCCGCAATATTTCCCTGCTACTACATATTTTACTAGACAAGTTATTTTATTGTGATTGTATACTCACACACCAAGCAATTCATTTAATTTTCTTTATCTACCTGACTCCAGGACTAGTCCAGTGTTGATTACTGTATGTGCAAACTCTACTTTGCCATCAATGCTGTTTGGACTTTTTTAAACTTAAATTGACCTTCCAGCAATTTTTTTTTCTTGTGCCATTAGTGAGTTCCAGAGACAAAGACAGCAGGGCACATTTCAAAGAAGTGTGTTAGGCACTGCTTCTATTGTGCTCCATGCACCAGTAGACCGTTAAAAATCTATTTTTATCATTTGCTAACATGATTCAGCAAGGCATATCTCACCTTGTAACTTAGTGGCAGTGAAATTCAGCTGTATGCAGATTTAAAAAAATATATTTTTTCAGTTGCTAACATGATTCAGCAAGGCATATCTCATCTTGTAACTTAATGGTGATGACATTTAGCTGTATGCAGAGTAAAAAAACTTTTTTCAGTTGCTAACATGAATCAGCACACATTTCCCCTTGTCATTTAGTGCCACTGAAATTCAGCTGTGTGCAGAGTAAAAAATCTAATTTTTTTGTTGCTAATCGTGTGCTCCTATCACACTATCTGAGCACCATGAGTGGGAAAAAGCGAGGTTGTGGTGGGAGTAGGCGTAGTATTCAAGGTGTACGTGGGGTAGGTGGTAATGCTAGTAAAAGCACTAGTGAACCCACACCGTCTCGTCCTATCCAAACAAAGCTGACAACTTCTGTTACTGGACTGGCTACTCCACTTTTTTTGGCAGCTGCACAGTGGTATACCTTGTTGATGAGAGCCAGAAAGAGCATGTGCTCCATGGCAAGTGCAGCTTCAAGAGGCCTCTCCTCAAAATCACACATTACATTCCACAGAGGTGGTACCCCTATTACCTAACTGACTGTAGGGAACCACAGATGGGTGAGTCTGCAGAGCTGTTCACACATTTTATGCTATGGGCATCAGAAGTGTACTCCAAAGATTCACAGAGTCAAGAGGAGAAAATTATCTGCACCGATGCCCAAATTTTTCTTAGGCTGGATACAGGGCATGACACGAAGTAAGGTCCGAGCAGCATCCTGACCCTCATCACCAGACGTTAACCCCCAGAGGGAAAGTGATTCTGATGAGTCTCATATCTGAGGCTCACACAGACTGCACTGTGCTGTCAGGGTAGGAAGAGGAATGGGATAGCACAGAGGATAATGAGGAGGTTGTAGATCCCACTTGGTGTGAATCCAGAGGCACGCAGCTGAGTAAGTCATCTGAGGAGGTGAAGGAGGAGGAAGACGAGGAGGTTATGTTGCACCCTACAGTGCAGACATAGAGTGATGCAACCACGATGAGCACTACATCCTCAGCCTCATCCTGTTGCCAGCAGCATTCGTGGGTCTGCAGCTCGCAGAGGCAGCAAGGGTTACCTAGGCTTTTTTGACACCGCAAAAGGTGAGCCAACTTACGTTATCTGCCAACTTTGCAAAAAAAAAAAAAAAACGGTACAGGGAAAAATTGCAATAATTTACCTACTACATGCATGAACTTTCACATGCACAATTAACATGCGTTACTCTGGCAATCCCACTGCAATAAAATGCGGACCAGCAGACCTCAACTACTATCAGCTTTCCCATCAACCCCAGCTGTTGCTTCCTCCTACTCGGTTAACATGCCAAATGTTGCCACTCAGGTCTCCGACAGCAGAACCTCCGGTTATTTACCCACTACAGTCAGGCTGAGTGAGAGCCCATCAGCTGTAACAGAAGCAGACATGCCTGCTCTTTTTGACTGATCTCAGACAACGAGCACACCATAGCTTTATCAATCCACCGTAACATCTCCGCGCCTGCACCACACTCACGGTCCAGCAGTTTGTCTGGTTCACTGTACTCCGCCCTCTCTCAGCACTGCAGGCAGCCTTTAGTTCCGCAGTTGTAGTCACGTAAAAGATTGTTTCCTCCTGCACATGACAAAGCTAAGAGGTGGAACTCCACCATCTCCAATTTATTGGCCACGGAAATGCTGCCTTTCCAATGTGTAGGTACAGATGGTTTATGAAAGCTGATGGCCGTCGCAGTCCCCCAGTACCAGTTGCCCAGCCACTGTAACAGCTCTGCCTGTGCCTCACTCACGGTCTCCACCTGCGCCCTCAACCTCTGGTTTAATGAGACATGCGTTCCAACAGTGCACAGCGAATCCCCACCACCTCCTTACTGCGCAGCAGGACGCATCGCAATCAGATTGTTTTAAAATTGATATGCCTTGGAGATCGCAGTCATACAGCTGAAGAGTTGTGGACAGCTCTCCAGGCAGAGTTTGAGCAAAGGCTGTCTCCGCTGAACCTGGATCCAGGGAAGACCGTGTCCGATAACGGTACAAACCTGGTGGTGGCCCTACACCTAGCTAAGCTCACACATGGCTCACGTCCTCAACCTGGTGGTATAGCAATTTCTCTGACACTATCCTGGCCTGGATGAGCTGCTGCAGAAAGAATGGATTCTGTGTGCACCCCTCAGGATATCGATTTGCATCGATACAGAGGTCTTTGTCCATGCCAGTTAACAAGTTGATATGCAATGTGACGACATGGTGGAATTCCACTCTACACATGTTGCAGTGACTGTGGCAGCAGCAAAAGGCCTGAAGCAGTATGTCATGTCGTATAGCCTAGGTCAACGCAGTACGAACGTGAAGCATATCACGTTTACAGAGTGAGCACAGGATAAGGACCTCTGCACCCTTCTGCACAGTTTCGAAATGGCTATTAAGATGTTAGTGCTGACAATGTCAGCATCACTTTTCTGGTCATCTACATGCTGCAGCAGACTTTGAATAGCCTGCATGAGGAGATGGTCCCAAAGGAAGGGGCTGCACTATCTGTAACATGATCCCCGTATAGTTAAGATTCAAAATAGTGCTGACTACTGGTTTGCCACATGGTAGATCCACGTTATAAAGAGTAAATTTGCTAGATGCTTCCCGCCCTGGAAAAGGACCCGCGAATGCTGGAGTATCAAAACATGCTTTTACACAACCTCAAAAGGGGTTTTCCCAAGACAGCAGTGGAGCATACAGTGTGCATTGCAGCTTTAGACTTCCAACCTCTGGCATGTTAATTTGTCAATGGCAAAACATTAGCTGCAGCAGCAGTGTAAGTGGCAGAAGCAATTTCTGTGAGTCATTGACACATTTTTTAGATGAGCTCGTGCACTAGCACAACAGAGTGCAAGTCTAACACATGGTGAATGACTGGAAAGGTTGGTGCGTGACTATCTAGAACTCAATATCAATACTGTCACGCTGTAATGCTGAGGGTTAGTGCATAGTAACACAAACTACACTAGGTGGCAGCAGAGTGGAGAATGAGCTGAATATCCTGCAATGAATCAGACCAGCAGCACTACATCAAAGCAACCACTAGGTGGCAGCGGGATAGTCAGAGAGCCGAGTCGATATCAGAGAGTAGCGCAGTACCAAGAGGAAATCCAAAGACAAAAGTCAGGTCAGAATACCAAGAGAAACAGCGGATAAGCAAAAGGGGCAAAAACAAGCGGGAAGTCTGAACATGGTCCAAAGGTCACAAACAGAATATCAGATACAAAGGGGCAATCACAAAATGGGCAGTCTGAAAATGGTCCACAGGTCAGCAAACACGGGTCGGGTCAGTTGAATGCAGCAGAACAGATCAGGAACTCACCTGAGTCAACTAAACATGCCCAAGGTAAGCAGTATAACTGACACTGCACACAGGTAGCAGCACAGATATATAGCAGACCGGACACAGGAACAAGGCAGGGAAAATTAACCCCTGACATGACCAGGCTGGGAAAGGAGAGAAAAGACAAAAACCCGGCCTGGATCATGACCTTTCCCTCCTTTCAAGGGGGTGACACCGGACCCACCAGGTTTCCCAGGAAAACGTATATGAAAAGCACAAACCAAACGATCAGCATGAACTGATCGTGCCGGACCCAAGATCAATCAAGATCGATCTTCCGAACAGTAACCCCTCCAATGTACCAAATACTGACGTGAGCTGCGAACCATTCAAGAGTCGAAAATACATTCAACCTCATATTCTGTTTGCCCATCTGCAGAAAAAGGAGGTGGAGGTACAAACAATTTAGGAAGGGACTTATGAAATACATTGGGGATACAAAGCGACGGAGGCAAGCGTAAACGAAAAGCAACTGGGTTGACCACCTCAATGATCTCGTAAGGACCAGTAAACTTGGTACCCAGCTTTACGGAGGAAAGTTTCAGACGTGTGTTCTTGGTAGACAACCACACTTTATCTCCAACCAGAAACTTAGGTCCTACAGATCGTCACTTATCAGCAAAATGTTTGTCTGCCCTGGGCCACCCCAATGTTCCTTTGAACTCCCCCAACCATTGAACCGCCGCATCGGCCCCTGGACACCCCGAATCCAGCCTGGAAAATTCACCAAAATGGTGAAAACCGTAATTACAGA
Source organism: Oophaga sylvatica (assembly GCA_033576555.1). Taxonomy (NCBI): domain Eukaryota; kingdom Metazoa; phylum Chordata; class Amphibia; order Anura; family Dendrobatidae; genus Oophaga; species Oophaga sylvatica. The sequence continues at coordinate 284,347,699 of JARQOD010000003.1, read as the reverse complement.
AAAATGGAGAGGTGCCAGTGGACTGATTAACCCGATTGTTAAATACGAACTCAGCCACAGGCAACGAGACACACCAATCATCCTGCTGAGACGTGGTAAGACACCCCAAAATTTGCTCCAGTGACTGATTGGTCCTCTCCGCCTGACCGTTGGTCTCAGGGTGGTAGGCAGAGGAGAACATCAAGCTAATACCCAATCTCTTGCAAAACTCCCTCCCAAAACTTAGACACGAATTGCACCCCTCTGTCAGACACCATGTTCAAAGGCAAGCCATGCAACCGTATAATGTGCTCAATACACAATTTAGATAGTGTCAGCATTAGGTAATCCTGCCAAGGGAACAAAATGCGCCTGTTTGCAGAACCTGTCAACCACAACCCAGACCACTGTTTTGCCATTGGAAAGAGGGAGATCAGTGATAAAATCCATGGACAAATGAGTCCAGGGTCTATCCGGAATTGGCAATGGCACCAATTCCCCAGCCGGATGTTTATGGGAGACTTTAGCATGAGCACACGTATCACAAGCAGACACAAACACTGCAATATCAGAAGACATGAAGGACCAACAAAACAGTCTAGCAATAGCTCTCTGAGTGGCCGAGACTCTAGGGTGCCCACTGAGAGCAGAGTCGTGGAACTCCTGGATAACCCTTAACCGTTACTGAACAGGGATGAAGAGTTTGTTATCAGGCAATGACAGAGGAGCAAGAGACTGAGCCTCAAAAATTTCAAGCTCCACTTCAGAGGATACCCCAGCAATGACCACCCCGTGCCAAAGAATGGAGGAGGGAGGTTCGGGAGGTGATATCGGATCCAAGTTGCGAGATAAGCTGGCACGATAATTTAAATATGTATGGTTTTCTTTATCATCACACATTTCTAGAACAATCCATGGCTTCACCGACACTGTCCACAGACACACGCTGTGGGCTTTTTGACCCCCTCAGCTCCTTCTCACTACACACTCTGTGTGACGTGATACTAGTTTGCTAGCAGCCCCTGAGTAGCTTTAATGACCAGCTGAAGCTGGTTTAAGGCCGCTCCAAGAACATGTGCTCTATTGCTCATGTAGAAACTTAATATTAGGGCATATCTTGACCCCAGTTGGTGTTATAGGTATGAAACTTACATATTTGGCATATCCACCGAGAGATCTATAACCCAGTGAAATCTCTGGGATCCAGAACCAGCAGAATCCGAGGAATGGATTTCTCCGTAAGCAGCTCATGTAGCCACTTCATGTTTATACTTAAATGAACCCCCATGTCATGCTGAGCACAGTGATAATTTTGTCATTCTTCTACGAGGTTCCCCCTAAGAGATATGGGTAATAGAGTATTTCATAACTGTTCAGAAAGGGGAGTTCCCCAACCACCCGGTGAGGTCAGCCCTGGGAAAGTTCCTTAGCTTAGGGTCCAACTATAAAACAGGGACAGCCATTTTGCAGCAGTTCAGTGCTTGGAGGAGGACAGTATACACCATCCCTGCTGTGGACTGAATCCTGGTCCTTGGGAACCCCTCCCCCCACCTCCACCACATGGCTAGCCATTGTCTCTGAGATACTGTAAGTGTTCTTTCATCCTTTTTATTTCATAATTGCTCTGTATACATTGTAATTTGTCTGCCTTTATAATATCTTGAATACTTTTGTAAACACTGTCTATTTTTTGGAGTAAAATATAAAATTAGTAGCTTCGTTTCTCCTTGCTCTATAAACGTATCTTCAGACCTCCGTGCTAAATTAAGCCAACGTTACTGATTGGAGTTGGCTCCTGACCCGATATTCATAGAACCAGGAGCTAGTGGCGGCGAAGTGTGTTCTGGGGTATCTGGGAGACACTGGTAATAACGGACGGGATTTGATAACCTATTCCCTTCCTAGGTGGTATATACACTTATCGCCCTCACTGCAGAGTGCCTAATAGCCATTACACATCCAGGCGGCCCATCTGGTGACTACTTATCCTAGGTGCAGTTTCCTGACTGACCTGAGGGAAAGGGGGGCGCCAGAGAGTTGCAAGTTCCAAAAGCCGAACTGGAAAGTGGGATCATAAATTCCCCTGAAAAAGGAACTCGAGCAACCAAACACCCCCAATTCGTCACATATTGGTGGCAGCGGTGGGATCATAATCAGTATCCCCCGTGCCGTTCGTGATATATTGGCAGCAGTGGTGGGATCATAAACCGTATCCCCAGTGCCGTTCATGACATATTGGTGGCAGAGCAGTGGAATAATAGAGCATTAGTGATCTGTTTGAGCAATCATTCTTCTCACTAAAAACTGGCACGGTTCTTGCGAGGACCCTGTGCAAAATGTTTTGGAGAACAAATTCAGTGTTTATTTGTCCTGGGACAATACAGTATGTATAGCAATTACCCCTCCCCTTCTCTCCATTTTTCTGTCCTATCTTTTATTTGGCAACCATGGTTAAGCTGGGAGCAGCTTATTATAGGCAGCAGTCCAAGAACACTCTTATCGCCCTGTGCACGTCAAAGCAGATTGACCCCACAGGCAAAAACAAAGAACAAATGGTTACGGATCCGGTGCAATGGGAAGAGAGTCAGGACTGTACACAGAGCCCAGTGGAGGCTGGGACCAACCAAAGTATGGACGTGACTGAACCAGAGGTCCAAGTGGTGCAGGCCCGGCCAACTCGCAACCAGGGAAGTGTGGACCCCTACCTGCAGATGGCCTTGGAGGAACTCCCCGCAGAAGAGACGGAGAGGCATCTGCAGCTGATCCAGCACTACCAAAAGAAAGCCAAGGAGAGAGACAGAGCCCAGCGGGAGGCCGAGCGGGAGAAGAGACAGTACCAGCTGGAGTTAGCCCGAATCCAGGGGCAGAGGAATTCCCAGCCCAGCAATGACCCGCATCGCTCAGATTCCTAAACCCTGGCCAGAGCACTTTCCTGTGATGGAAAAGGACAGGGACTTGGACACTTTTCTGTGGGCCTGTGAGAAATCCTGCAGACAGTACCAGCTGCCTGTGGACCAATGAGCCCGATATCTAATCCCAGGGCTCAAAGGCAAAGCTCTGGAGGCATTTTCTTCTCTCCCGCCAGGCCAAAATGGTAACTATGAGGCCATCAAGCAGGCCCTGATAAAGAAGTACCAGCTAACTCCTGAGGTTTACCGTAGAAAGTTCTGGAACCTCCAACGTGGCCCACACAACAGTTACAGCGATGTGGTGCATGGACTCAGGACCCACTTTGACTAGTGGATCTAAGGACTGTCAGCAACCACCTTTGAGCAGCTGAGGGACCTGATGATCAAAGACCAGTTCCTACATCTTTGCCCCCCTGAGGTGCGACAGTTCGTGATGGACCGGGAGCCAAAGGATGCGGACAAAGCAGTGCAGATCACCGACACCTATGAGGCCAATCGGAAACAGGAGGTGCGGAAGTCAGTCACTGCCAGCTGGAGAGGGAGTAAGCCTGCGACCAACCCCATTGCCCCTGCCAGCTGACTTACCAGAGGCCCTGCCCCCTTTGCCAACACCAGGCCTACAACTGACCCTCGCAAGTGTTTTTCCTGCAATCGGACTGGACATATCAGCGCCACCTGTCCGGAGAAGCAGAAGAACTCCCCAGCCATGGCCTCTGGGCCTAATGCAGCAGTTCTTTTGGTGGGTGGGGAGGTTGGGAGCGTCGATGACAATGGGCAGCAAGTCCGAGTGGGGGCCATGTCGCTACAGGCCTCAAGGACACTGGAGCTGAATGGACTCTCATACGACCCGAACTGGTGGCCCCTGATGAGATTATTCAGGGGAAAACCCTGACTGTCACAGGGATTGGGAGCGTCCGCTGTCTCTTGAAGATGGCCCGGGTTTTCATCGATTGTGGTGCCGGGAGCAGGGTGAAGGAGGTGGGGTTGTCCAAAAACTTGCCCACCGACGTTTTGTTGGGGACTGATTTGGCGAGAATGGTTGCATATTATGTCCCTGACACCCCTCCCCAATCTGATACTAAGGGTAATGTTAATGCTATTGATGATGATGTAAAATTGCATGCTTTACCAGATCATGTTTTACCTGATAACCATTTTTCTGAGAATGAGAAGTGCCCAGCCACAGCACCCTGTGGGGTGAGGCAGTTGAGGAACCCCTAACAGGAGCAAGCGACTGTGCTAAGGGAGATGGGGAGATGCACTGGAACCATGAGGAAGGTAAGGCCGTGCAACTGACCAGTAACCATGAGGAAGGTAACTGTCCCATGATTAGTACTGCTCCTGAGGTATTTGGGGTGTATGGGGAGGTAGAAACCACCCCGTACCCCGAGGCAGTAGCTCTGTCCTCAACTAGGGCAGATAAGGTGGGGGATGCACTGTTGGCTATCTTTTCACGAGTAGGATTTCCATCCTTACCGACCAAGGGACCCAATTTATATCTCGTCTAATGGAGGCTCTCTGTAAGAAAATGCAGGTGAAGCGTCTGGTATCGATTGCATATCACCCCCAAACCAATGGTTTGTGTGAGCGCTTCAATGGTACCCTCAAACAAATGCTAAAAATGCTGGTTGAGACCCAAGGTTGCGACTGGGAGCGGTACCTCCCACACCTGCTATTCGCTTACCGAGAGGTTCCGCAGGCCTCGACGGGGTTCTCCCCCTTCGGGTTCCTGTAAGGCAGGCGAGTCCGGGGACCCCTTGGGCTGGTAAGGTAATCCTGGGAAGAAGAGCCGAACCCTTCAGAAGTGTCCATCGTGGATTATGTCATGTACTTCCGTGACAAGATTCAGACCTTGACACAGTTGCTGCATGACAATATGACGCAGGCTCAGGCTGACCAGAAGCACTGGTACGACCAGAACGCCCGGGAGCGGACCTACCAGGTGGGTCAGAAGGTGTGGATGCTAGTCCCCGTACCAAAGGATAAGCTTCAGGCAGCCTAGGAAGGCCCGTATGTCTGAACCAACAGCTCAACCCAGTCACCTACGTGGCACTCTTGACCCCACCCGAGGTAGGCGCAAGGCCTTTCACGTCAATATGATAAAGGCTCATCACGAACGTGAAGCCTGCGTCCTAACAGTCTGCAACCTGCCCGAGGACGGGGAGGAAGACCCCCTCCTGGACATGCTGGCCCAAGCCAAGGCTGGTGGGTCCATCGAGAACGTGGAGGTAAGCTCCTCGCTAACCGCACCCCAGCGGTCACAGCTGCGAACCGTGCTGGAACGCTTCCGGGCCATGTTTACCAACGGACCTGAAAGGACTGAGATAGCAGTCCATGAAGTGGACACCGGAAATCACACCCCACTACGGCGAACACCCTATCGGATCTCCGACGATGTGCAGCAGGTTATGCACAAGGAGATCAATGAGATGCCGCAACTGGGGGTGATTCAACGGTCCAAGAGCACGTGGGTCTTGACGGACCTCACCAGGAAGAAGCTACCCCAGACAGTCGACTGGACAGATGGCTTTGAGGTGGCCTTCCAGGCTTTGAAAACTGCCCTGAGCAACTCTCCCGTGTTAAAAGCAGTCGACAGCAATCGGCCATTCCTGGTACAGACCGATGCCTGCGACTCGGGGAACCAAGTATTGTACCTGAGCCGAAAGCTTCTGCTGAGGGAAGTGGCCTATTCCACCATAGAGAAGGAGTGCCTGGCCATTGTCTGGGCCCTGCAATGTTTACAGCCCTACCTGCACGGTCGCACCTTCACGATGGTAACCGTCCTCAACCCTCTGAGCTGGCTGCATACAGTGTCTGGAACCAACGGAAGTTTGCTATGCTGGAGCCTTGCCCTGCAACAGTACGACGTTGCCATGAAACACAAAAAGGGCAGCGAGCATGGCAATGCCGACGGGTTGTCCCGCCTGGGCGAACCTGCCGAGGTGCGCATGGAGGAGTACCAAGAGTTCCTGCCTCCGTAGCGCAGTTCAAAAGGGAGGTGTCACGATAATATAAATATGATGTATGGTTTTCTTTATCATCACACATTTTTAGAACAATCCATGGCTTCACCAACACTCTCCACAGACACACGCTGTGGGCTTTTTGATCCCCCTCCCAGCTCGTTCTCACTACACACTCTGTGTAATGTGATACTAGTTTGCTAGCAACCCCTGAGTATGTGAGAACTGGAGGAACTCCTAGGGTGGACCTGCTAGACCGTGGCAATGAACCTCCCTCGGGCGAGCTGACCTGGTGGACAACCCCCTATATAGGGAGCGCTAAGGGCAGGCCCAGGGGAGATTATCGCCACCGCAGTTGGTAGCCAGGGGCAAATAACAGGAGTCACAGCAGTAGACAGGGAGGACAGGCAGGAGGACTGACATGGCAGAGACACAGGAACACGGGCAGGACTGAGATGCAGGCACGGCTGTGACACAAGAACCCGGGTGGAATGGAGACACTGGCAGACAGGCACGGTTGAGACACGGGAACACGGGCAGGACGGAGAGACTGGCTGGCAGACAGGCACGGCTGAGACAAGGGAACACGGGCAGGACGGAGACACTGGCTGGCAGACAGGTACGGCTGAGACACGGGAACACGGGCAGGATGGAGACACGGGCAGGCAGGCACTAGAAGATAGCAAAACGGAGGACGTGGGTAAGGACAGGGAATAGGCAGCAAGAGCTTGTGGCAGAGAGTGTAGGGAGACATGGGGCCAGAATCACTTGTGAGGCACAAATGACAGTCAGGCACAGCCAGGAGGAAGAGGCATCCTGATAAGCAGAGTGCGCGATGGGACTTCCAGGTCAGGGTCCTCCAGGAGCATAGAGCAGGCTGGAAGGAGCGGCAGACATCACAGGGAGAGGTGTGCACGTGGGCCGCCAAACCCAGTGCGTGCACGCACCCAACAAGAGACAGAAGCCAGGGCAAGCGCCAGGTGACGAGCGGGAGCATGCCTGGACGTCGAGGATCGGTAAGTATGCCGGGGCTCGGGAGGAGGTGGCATGACAGGCGGTGTCAGCGGCGGCGTGACAGTACCCCCCTCCCTATGCACCACCCTCCCAAGGCCGGAAAGAAATCTTGCCAAGATTCGGGGAGCCTGGATATTCTCTTGAGGCTCCCAAGATCTCTCCTCAGGATCAAAACCTTTCCAATCAGCTAGAAAAAAGGTCTTCCCTCTTAGTTTTTTCATGGCGAGGATGTCCTTAACTTCAAAGACATCAGTGGAAACAGGCTGAGGCAAATGAGCAGTAGAGACATAGAACTGGTTGAGGATAACTGGCTTCAGGAGAGAAACGTGGAACAAATTGGGGATGCGAAGCGAGGCGGGTAGCCTCAACTTGTAGGAGACATCATTGATGTGAGCCAAGACCTTGAAGGGTCCAATATACCGGGGACTCAGTTTATGAGAGGGGATCTTTAAGTGGATAAATTTGGAAGATAACAACACCTTATCGCCAGGATGATATATTGGAAGGTCTAAGCGCCTCTTTCCGCGTGTCTTTTCATTCTGTCACGCGCATGCTTGAGAGCGGTCTTGGTCTCCTGCCAGATCCTGGAGAACTCCCCGGACAGAAGATCAGCCGCTGGCACACCCGAGACAGGAGGGACAGGTAGAGCTTCGCCAGGATGTTGCCCGTAGACGAACCTGCCGAGGTGCGCATGGAGGAGTACCAAGAGGTCCTGGCTCCGTAGCGCAGTTCAAAAGGGGAGGTGTCACGATAATATAAATATGATGTATGGTTTTCTTTATCATCACACATTTTTAGAAGAATTCATGGCTTCACCAACACTCTCCACAGACACACGCTGTGGGCTTTTTGATCCCCCTCCCAGCTCGTTCTCACTACACACTCTGTGTAATGTGATACTAGTTTGCTAGCAACCCCTGAGTATGTGAGAACTGGAGGAACTCCTAGGGTGGACCTGCTAGACCGTGGCAATGAACCTCCCTCGGGCGAGCTGACCTGGTGGACAACCCCCTATATAGGGAGCGCTAAGGGCAGGCCCAGGGGAGATTATCGCCACGGCAGTTGGTAGCCAGGGGCAAATAACAGGAGTCACAGCAGTAGACAGGGAGGACAGGCAGGAGGACTGACATGGCAGAGACACAGGAACACGGGCAGGACTGAGATGCAGGCACGGCTGTGACACAAGAACCCAGGTGGAATGGAGACACTGGCAGACAGGCACGGTTGAGACACGGGAACACGGGCAGGACGGAGAGACTGGCTGGCAGACAGGCACGGCTGAGACAAGGGAACACGGGCAGGACGGAGACACTGGCTGGCAGACAGGTACGGCTGAGACACGGGAACATGGGCAGGATGGAGACACGGGCAGGCAGGCACTAGAAGATAGCAAAACGGAGGACGTGGGTAAGGACAGGGAATAGGCAGCAAGAGCTTGCGGCAGAGAGGGTAGGGAGACGTGGGGCCAGAATCACTTGTAAGGCACAAATAACAGTCTGGCACAGCCAGGAGGAAGAGGCGGCCTGATAAGCAGAGTGCATGGCGGGACTTCCGAGTCAGGGTCCTCCAGGAGCATAGAGCAGGTTGGAAGGAGCGGCAGACATCACAGGGAGAGGTGTGCGCCGCCAAACCCAGTGCACCGCGCACCCGACAAGCCAGAGCAAGCACCAGGTGATAAGTGGGAGCGCGCCGGGATGCCGAGGACCGGTAAGTATGCCGGGGCTCAGGAGGAGGCGGCATGACAGGCTGTGGCAGCGGCAGTGTGACAGTGGCTTTAATGACCAGCTGAAGCTGGTTTGAGGTGACTCCAAGAACATGTGCTTGTCACCTGAAAGAGAAGAAAAACAAGTTATATTATACTCACCCAGGGGCGGTCCGCCATCTGGTCAGGTCCGATGAGTGTTGCGGTCCGGTCCGGCGCCTCCCATCTTCTAGCGAAGACGTCCTCTTCTTTGTGTCCTGTCGCGGCTCCTGTGCAGGCACACTGATCTGGTGAGGGCAGAGCAGAGTACTGCAGTGCGCAGGCGCCGGACCTCTCTGACCTTTCCCTGCGCCTGCGCACTGCAGTTCTCTGCTCTGCCCTCAATAGGGCAGAGCTGTGCGCCTGCGCTGGAGCTGCGACGGGAAGCAAAGAAGAGGACGGCTGCGCTAGAAGATGGGAGGCGCCGGACCGGACCGCGACATCCATCGGACCGGACCGAACCCCGGGCCGCCCCTGGGTGAATATAATATAACTCGCTTTTCTTCTCTTTCAGGTGACATCAGGGGCTTATCTACAGCATTACAGAATGCTGTAGATAAGCCCCTGATGGCGGTGGCAGCATCTTATACTCGAAAAATGGGGTGACCGATTCCCTTTAATGACCTTATAGGGGGCATACAGAGTAGTATTTCAATATTTGAAGATTACACTAAACTTTGCAGGGTAATGAATACAGAGGACAATTTTATATTACCGGAGGATTTATGTAAACTAGAAGCTTGGGCTGATAAATGGCAAATGAGCTTTAATATGGATAAATGTAAGGTCATGCACTTGGGTAGAACAAGCAAGATGCATAATTATGTGCTTAATTGTTAAACACTGGGCAAAACTGTCACTGAAAAAGACCTGGGTGTATGGTTGGATGACAAACTCACATTTAGTGGCCAGTGTCAGGCAGCTGCTGCAAAGGCAAATAAAATAATGGGATGCATTAAAAGAGGCATAGATGCTCATGAGGAGAACATAATTTTACCTCTATACAAGTCACTAGTGCAACCACACTTAGAATACTGTGTACAGTTCTGGTCTCCGGTGTATAAGAAAGACATAGCTGAACTGGATCGGGTGCAGCGAAGAGCGACCAAGGTTATTAGAGAACTGGGGGGTCTACAATACCAAGACAGGTTATTACACTTTGGGGTTATTTAGTTTGGAAAAACGAAGGCTTAGGGTTGATCTTATTACAATGTATAAATATATGAGGGGACAGTACAAAGACCTTTCTAATGATCTTTTTACTCTTAAGGGCCTTTTACACATAGCGATATCGCCAGCAATATCGCTAAAGCGTCACCGATTTGGTGACGCAGCAGCGATATTGCTAGCGATATCGCTATGTGTGATACTTACCTCCGACCGGCAACCCCGCTGTCTGTCGCTGATCGCGCGAGAATGTGCAGCTCCATTTCTCGTCGGGCACCTCCTGCAGGGCTTCCTGCTGGCGCCGACGAGCGACGCGTGGAAGCAGGCGGGAGGGCGTCAGGATCGCCGCGTCTGAAGGGTAAGTAACGACCACTGCTGCGTCGCTAAGTCGCTGTTAGATCTGCCTGTGTGGCAGCTCACTAGCGACCATTTAGCGATGCACCAGCGATCCTGACCGGGTGGTATCGTGGTCGAGATTGCTGCTGCATCGCTAAATGTAAAACCCCCTTTAGACCTGTGATGGGGACAAGGGGGCATCCTCTACATCTGGAGGAAAGAAGGCTTAAGCATAATCATAGACGCAGATTCTTTACTGTAAGAGCAGTGAGATTATGGAACTCTCTGCCATATAGTGTTGTAATGAGTGATTCCCTACTAAAATTTAAGAAAGGACTGGATGCCTTTCTTGAAAAATATAATATTACATGTTATATACACTAGTTTCCTAGATATTGCATTGATCAAGGGAGCTAATCTGATTGCCGTATGTGGAGTCGGGAGGGAATTTTTTTTTCTCCAATGTGAAGCTTACTGTTACCGCATGGGGTTGTTTTTTTTTGTCTTCCTCTGGATCAACATGTTAGGGCAGGTTAGGATAGGATATGGGTTGAACTAGATGGACTTAAAGTCTTCCTTCAACCTTAATAACCATGTTTGTTATGAATGTGCTAGAGGCTCCCTCTGGTGGTTACAGACAGTACTGAACCTTTCAGCGAGGAGTGGCAATCTGGAATCACGGACTGGTCTGATATAAGAGTTGCAAATTTCTGGTGCTGCATAATCTGCATGACATTATTGTACTAGGTTTCCCTTGGTTAGGCTACTTTCACATTTGCGCTCGGGCGACCTGCGCCTATCTGCGCATGGCCGCCGCTAAGCTCCGCCCCCGGCCGCGCCTCCTCCCGGCGGCTCCGCCTATGGGCGCATGACGGCGCATGCGACCTGTGTACCCTATCTTTATCATTGGGTACGCAGGCCGTGCGCAGTATGCGATTGACTGCACATGCGTCCTTTTTGACGGTGCGCCGAGCGCACTAAAATGCAACATTGTGCTCTTTGGTGCGCTCGGCGCAGCGTCAAAAGGACGCATGCGCAGTCAATCGCATACTGCGCACGGCCTGCGTACCCAATGATAAAGATAGGGTACACAGGTCGCATGCGCCGTCATGCGCCCATAGGCGGAGCCGCCGGGAGGAGGCGCGGCAGGGGGCGGAGCTTAGCGGCGGCCGTGCGCAGATAGGCGCAGGTCGCCCGAGCGCAAATGTGAAAGTAGCCTTACAGTCTCATAATCCTGTTTTGGATTGGAAATCTGTGTCTGTGACCAGTTGGGGCTGCCAATGTGTTAATGCCGACACTCCTGTTTTTTCTGCCTCTCACAAGTCTCAGGATGTTCCTGACTTTTTGACTGATTTTTCGGATGTATTTAGTGAAAGTAAATCTGCATCTTTGCCCCCTCACAGGAGCTACGATTGCGCTATTGAATTAGTGCCTGGTGGTAAATTTCCTAAAGGTCGCCTTTTTAAATTGTCTGTACCTGAACACGATGCTATGCGATCTTATATCAAGGAGTCATTGGAGAAGGGTCATATCAGACCATCCTCTTCACCCTTGGGTGCCGGTTTTTTCTTTGTGGCCAAAAAGGATGGTTCATTGAGGCCGTGTATTGATTATTGTCTCTTGAATAAGATCACTGTGAAGTATCAGTATCCGTTACCCTTGATTTCTGACCTGTTTTCCAGGGTGAAAAGTGCTAGTTGGTTTACCAAGCTTGACCTCAGGGGGAGTATAACCTTATTCGCATTAAGCACGGGGATGAATGGAAGACGGCGTTTAATACCCCAGAGGGGCATTTTGAGTACCTAGTGATGCCCTTTGGGCTCACTAATGCTCCTTCCGTCTTCCAATCCTTCATGAATGATATTTTCAGGGATTTTGTGGATAAATTTCTGATTGTTTATTTGGGTGATATCTTGATTTTTTCCAATGACTGGGACTCTCATGTGAAACATGTTCAGACTGTGTTCCAGATTTTGAGAGAGAATGCACTGTATGTGAAGGGATCAAAGTGTCTTTTTGGCGTACAGAAGGTCTCATTTCTGGGATTCATTTTGTCTCCGTCTGTTATTGAAATGGACTCGGTCAAGTTTCAAGCCATCTGTGATTGGGTCCAACTTACTTCATTAAAGGCTCTTCAGAGATTTTTGGGTTTTGCCAATTTTTATCGTAAATTTATTGGTAATTTCTCCGGTATTGTTAAACCATTGACTGATTTGACCAAAAAGGGTTCTGATGTGGTGAATTGGCCTCCTGAGGCAGTCTCTGCATTTCAGGAACTTAAGCAGAGATTCACTTCTGCTCCTGTTCTACAGCAGCCTGATGTTTCTCTACCGTTTCAGGTGGAGGATGATGCCTCTGAAATTGGGGCAGGTGCCGTTTTGTCCCAAAGAGATCCAGAGACCTCTAAGAGTAACCCTTGTGCCTTTTTCTCTCGAAAATTTTCTCCAACTGAACGTAATTATGACGTGGGTAATCGGGAGTTATTGGCCATGAAGTGGGCCTTTGAAGAGTGGAGACATTGGCTGGAAGGAGCCAAACATCAGGTGGTGGTCCTCACGGACCATAAGAATCTGGTTTATCTCGAATCAGCCAAGCGACTTAATCCTAGACAGGCCAGGTGGGCCTTGTTTTTCACACGTTTTAATTTTGTGGTTTCTTTTCTTCCTGGCACTAAGAATGTTAAGGCGGATGCCCTCTCGAGGAGTTTCTTTGCGGACTCTCCTGAGTTATCTGATCCTACTGTTATTTTGAAAGAGGGGATAGTTCTTTCCGCCATCTCGCCCAATTTGAGACTGGCCTTGGAAGGGTGTCAGGAGGATAAACCTGAGCGCTGCCCTATTGGGAAATTGTTTGTCCCAGACCAGTGGAAGAAGAGTGTGATGTCTGAGATTCATTGTTCCGCGTTGGCTGCCATTACCTGTGCCCAAGAGGCCATGGACCCATATCTCTATGGATTTTATTTCCGACCTCCCTATTTCTCAGAGAATGACCGTTATCTGGGTAATCTGTGATAGGTTTTCCAAGATGATACATCTTGTGCCATTACCTAAGTTACCTTCCTCCTCCGAATTGGTGCCTTTGTTCCTTCAGCACGTGGTTCGGTTACATGGCATTCCGGACAACCTTGTGTCTGACAGAGGAGTCCAGTTTGTTTCCAGATTTTGGAGGACATTTTGTTCTAAACTTGGTGTTCAATTATCTTTCTGCTCTGCTTTTCATCCTCAGACCAATGGACAAACCGAGAAAACAAACCAGACCTTGGAGACTTATTTGAGATTTTTGTGTCTGCTGATCAAGATGACTGGGTCTCTTTTTAGCCTTTGGCTGAGTTTGCTCTTAATAATGGGGCCAGCTCTGCCACCTTGATGTCTCCATTTTTCTGCAATTTTGGGTTTCACCCTCGATTTTCTTCGGGACAGGCGGAGGTTTCTGTCTGTCCGGGTGTTGACTCTGTTGTGGAGCGAATGCAGCAGATTTGGGACCAGGTAGTGGAGAGGTTGTCTCTCTCTCAGGAGAAGGCCCAACGGTTTGCCAACCGGCTTAGGACTGATGGTCCTCGGTTTAAAGTGGGGGACTTGGTTTGGTTGTCCTCAAGAAATATCCCTATGATGGTTGCATCTCCAAAGTTTAAGCCCAGGTTCATTGGACCTTATAAGATCATGGAGATTCTTAATCCTGTTTCCTTCCGTTTGCTTCTTCCAGGGACATTTAAGATCCATAACGTGTTCCACAAGTCCTTATTGAAGAGGTTTGTCGAGCCAGTGGTTCCTATGGCTGCGCATCCTGACCCTGTTTTGGTTGAGGGCAATCTGGAGTATGTGGTTGAGAAAATATTGGATTCTCGTTTTTCTAGACAGAAACTCCAGTATTTGGTTAAGTGGAGAGGTTATGGTCAGGAGGACAATTCTTGGGTGTTTGCTTCGGACATCCATGCTAGGAGACTGATCCGTGCCTATCACCGAGCTCATCCTGATCGGCCTGGTTGCACAAGTGAGGGTTCGGTGACCCCTCCTCAAGGGGAGGGTACTGTTATGAATGTGCTAGAGATGGTTTCTGAGCAGAGGCTCCCTCTGGTGGTTACAGACAGTACTGAACCTTTCAGCGAGGAGTGGCAATCTGGAATCACGGACTGGTCTGATATAAGGGAGGTTCCCTCCCATGATGGTTGCCGGTGATTAATTGTTCTTGTCTCAATTGTGGTTCCTGGTTTATTTGGAGGTTTGCTGGAGTCCTGCCTGCATCTCCTGCTTTCAGATAAGATATTTTTTGCTTTTCTTTTGGTGCTTGCTTATTGCATTGTTTTCTGCACTTTTCTGGAGGTCAGCCAGGTCCCCTCCTGGGGCCTGAGCTCCTCACAGTTTTTCTGCAGCCACTGTTATTTGCTCATTTGCTTTTCCTGTTTTTTCAGCGGCTGTGGCTTGGTTTTTGTTCACACTGAGATCTGATTTAGTGGGTGGCGAGATCGTGTGATCTGAGTATTTTTGTCATCAGAATTGTTGGATTTTTGTAGGGTTTTCTGGGTTGCAGAAAGTAATCTCTCCTGTCCTATCCTATTTAGTCAGCTTGTGGCCCCAGCATTTGCTCAGTCTTTTTTCTGCCTATGTTTGTATTTTCATCTTGTCTAACCGCCATTATATGTTTGGGGGCTTCCTATTTTCTTTGGGGATCTGCTCCGGGGCAGATAGCTTTCATCTTTCTGCCTTTAGGTGTAGTTTTCTCTCAGGCTGTGACGAGGCGTCTAGGATCAACGTAGGAATGCTCCACGGCTACCTCTAGTTGTGTCGTTAGTTTAGGATTCTGCAACCCATCAGTTACCAACATCTCAGGTGTTCGGCTGCCCTGCTGTTGTTCCTGTCCTCCTCAGCTACCAAAACATAACACATGTTACTATCTTACCTGTTTTACTTTGTTACAGCCTGCAGATATGCTGTGTTTAACGGGTGGGTATGTGGTGCCCCTGAGGGTCCCGTCACCACAGAGGTACTGCACCTCATCCAGAGGTGTGGTATCCCACTCTCAGGTACGGAGGGAGCACTAATCAGGACTCTAACACTCACACTCAACATACACCAGTTCAGTCAGGGCACCTGGGCATACCCTTAGGGAGAATGGCCTCATCTCAGGCTGGGTAGGAAAGGGTGTTGGGGAGTGGGTGGGGAAGGTAGGAAAAAGGGGAGGAGCTTAGAAGGCGGTAGTGAGTGAACAGAGAGAGTTAGTCAGAATGTGAGGAGACTGAGAAGGAGTGCAGTAGAAAAGCTGGAGATAGAATTGAGAGGGGAGGCTGAAGGAAACTCCGGGAGGACAGAAGGTATCCTAGGGGCATGGGAAGTGCGGAAGCCACCCGTGGGGCCCGTATCCCGAAGTGGAGGGACCAGGTCTCAGTGGGGGAGCCGGCCCCTAAGACTAGTGGAGGACTACAAGACACAGCTAGCAAGCTGGAGGCTGGGGTAGCTGTGCGTACCTCAGCCACATCCTCATTCATTTGCCGAAAAGGCAGCCATATAGGAGCAAGGGGACTCAGAGCACGTCGCCCGACAAGGTCTGCGGCTGCTGGCTTGGGACACTGTGAAGGTGCTGGGCATGTGTGCAATGAGATGGCTGGGAGAGAAACACACAGAAGGGAGTCCTGGAAAGGTGTATCCCAATCTACCTGGGAGTTTGCTGGACCCCTCACCTGGAGGACACGGCAATAAGCGGGCATCTGTGCACAAGTGAACTGTGAGTAAAGCATTGGAGACTGCACCCTGCCGTGTCCTTATATTTATTTACTGCGCCATCCACCCAGCACCACAATCATCATCATCATCATCATCACTAACTTACTTAAGTGCCCTGGGACTAAAGCTCTACCTGTGGAGAGCTATACCAACTCTGCTGCATCACCATCAGCCCCAGCAGTCTCTTAAAGCAGTGTCAGCTAACAACCTATTTGCCGAGTACCACAGGTGGCGTCACGAACATTATATCACAAATTTTATTTTTCCCCTGTTAACCCGTTTTTCATGGGACGCCCTGGTCCATGGACCGGGTCACTGCTGCCGTGACTCTTCCCCTTTAAGAAGCGGCTCGGTACCAGGTACCCCACGGGCCTGGCAGGCGCTCCATGGAGACTCCTGATTGGGTCTCAAACTGCCTGGGTTGGCTGTAGTGGAAGACATGTTGCGCCCCATTATACTAGTTGTATGCTAGTGAAATTAATGCCATGTCAGTGGTGTCTGCCACTAATTTTTGGAAATGTGCAGACTCCCGATTGAGTCTCCATCTGCTGGGTTGGCTGCAGTGGAAGAGAACTTGGTCTCCATTATACTAGTTGTACTCTAGTGATATCGATGCCACTTCGGTGGTGTCTGCCACTAATATTTGGAAATATGGAGACTCCTGATTGGGTCTGCATCTGCTGGATTGGCTGTAGTGAAAGAAGTGTCGGTCCCCATTATACTATTTCTACTCTGCTTAAATTGATGTCGCTCCGGTGGTGGCAGGACCTAATTTTTGGACATTTGAAGTCTCCTTATTGAGTCTCCATTTTCTGGGTTGGCTGTAGTGAAACAGGTGTCGGTTCCCACTACACTAGTTATACTTTAGTGAAATTGATGCCACTTCGGTTGTGTGTGTCCCTATTTTTTTTAAATTTGAAGACTCCTGATTGGGTCTCTATCTGCTGGGTTGCCTGAAGTGGAAGAGATGTTGTTCCACTTTCTACTATTTATACTCCGGTGAAATTAATGCCACTTTGGTGGTCAGGGCCTAATTTTTGTAATTGTGGAGACTCCTGATTGGGTCTCCATCTGCTAGGCTGGCTGTAGTGGAAGAAATGTTTCTTCACTCTGCCTTCTGCCTCACTGTCCTGACTTTTTCATCACCGCAGCCCCTGTCACGCACTTCCTTCTTTGTCCAAGCCTTCCCAGGTCCGGGGTGGGTGCACCTGTCAGCATGCACCTGTCAGTGCTCCTCTAACACCCGGTCTAGCCCGCACCTACTCGTGCCCATCTGTTCAACATCCGGTCCAGTCCACATCTGCCAGTACACTCCTGTTCCTCAGTCGGTCCAGTCTGCACCTGCCAAAGGTCCTCTACCTAACACCTGGTCCAGCGTGCACATGCCAGTGCTCCTCTGCCTAATACCCAGTCCAGCCCACACATGCCAGTGCACATGTGTTCAACACCCGGTCCAGCCCACACCTACCGGGCCTACCTGTTCAACACCAGGTCCAGTCCACACCTGCCAGGGCTCTCCTGTTCTTCAGCCAGTCCAGCCTGCACCTGCCAGTGCTTTTCTGTTCCTCAGCTGGTCACATCTGCACCCATTGTTCCAGTGTCCCCATTATACTAGTTTTAATTTAGTGAAATTGATGCTACTTTGATGGTTTCTGCCATTAATTTTTGTAAATATGAAGACTTCTAGTTGGGTCTCCTTGTTGGGACTTCTAGTTGAGTCTGCCTGTAGCAGTAGGCTTCCGAGACCTGCAGGCCTCCACTCACTTTGAGTCAATTACCTGTGTTACTATCCTGTCAGTAGTAGTATGTGAAACTGATATTTGTGGCACCTGAATGTGGCTGAGCATAAAAGCTGGTTGAGCTGTTGCATGTGATATCAGGGCTCCCAGCACAGCAGTCCTACACTTATGCCTCACCCACCTCGTCTTAATTGGAAGTTCAATGCAAAGCTGTAAATGTTGGCACAGAACCTGATACCTCATGCATGGCTGATTGCTGCCATGCCTTTCTAAAATTTGAACTA
The DNA here is from genome assembly GCA_033576555.1 of Oophaga sylvatica. NCBI lineage: Eukaryota > Metazoa > Chordata > Amphibia > Anura > Dendrobatidae > Oophaga > Oophaga sylvatica. The sequence goes on along the minus strand of JARQOD010000003.1, from coordinate 284,329,850 downwards.
TGGGTGAATTGAGGGCACTTTCCTGGTGTCTACCCCAAATGTGATGTGTTTGGCAGCTTTTGGGCCCGTTTGAAGGCGTGTATGCGTTTTTTTTTTGCCTCCTATTGACTCCAGTGGCGTTCGGCTATGTCTGGCGAATATTCGTCAAATAATTCGGCGAATATTGCAAAATCAGCGATCGTAATCTGAATCGAATATTGAAATATTCGCTCATCTCTACCTATAAGGTCATGATAAGGGAGTCACGAAAAGAACATAGGGACATAAATACTGGGTACATTGATGGCAAATTTTATTATTATTATTTATTATTATAGCGCCATTTACTCCATGGCGCTTTACATGTGAAAAGGGGTATACAGTACAGACCAAAAGTTTGGGCACACCTTCTCATTTAAAGATTATTCTGTATTTTCATGACTATGAAAATTGTACATTCACACTGAATGCATCAAAACTATGAACACATGTGGAATTATATATATAATAGACATAATTTCAGTTGTTACACACTTTTTTGTTAAGTATATAATTCCACATGTGTTAATTCATAGTATTGATGCCTTCAGTGTGAATTTACAATTTTCATGAAAATAAAGAAAAATCTTTAAATGAGAAGGTGTGTCCAAACCTTTGGTCTGTACTATACCTAATAAAAAACAAGTACAGTAATCTTAAACAATTCCATTCACGGCTGATAGAGGAGGAGAGAGGACCCTGCCCACAAAGGCTCACAATCTACAAGGGATGGGTGAGGATACAATAGGTGAGGGCAGAGCTGGTCGTGCAGCGGTTTGGTGGATCAGTGGTTACTGCAGGTTGTAGGCTTGACAGAAAAGGTAGGTCATCACGTTCCTTTTGTAGGTTTCCACGGTAGGCGAGTGTCGGATATGTTGGGGTAGAGAGTTTCAGAGTAGGGGAGATGTGCAGGAGAAAGCTTGTATGTGATTGTGAGAAGAGGAGATAAGAGGGGAGTAGAGAAGGAGATCTTGAGAGGATCGGAGGTTGCGTGCAGGTAAGAAACAGGAGACAAGGTCACAGATGTATGGAGTACACAGGTTGCAGATGGCTTTGTATGCCATAGTTAAGGTTTTGAACTGGAGTCTCTGGTTAATGGGGAGCCAGTGAAGGGATTCACAGAGAGGAGAGGCTGGGAAATAGAGGGGGGACAGGTGGAGCAGAGTTTAGGATAGATTGGAGGGGTGTGAAAGTGTTAGAAGGGATGCCACAGAGCAAGAGGTTGCAGTAGTCAAGGCGGGAGATGATGATGGCATGCACTAGAGTTTCTAGATTGAGGAATGTACGAATCTGGGAAATATTTTTGAGTTGAAGTTGGCAGGAAGGGGAAAGGGCTTGGATATGTGGTTTGAAGGAGAGATTGGAGTCAAGGATTACCTCAAGGCATGGAGATTGTGGAACTGGGGAGAGTGAGCAGCCATTTACTTTAATGGATACGTCTGTTAGGGGAGTCGAGTGAGATGGTGGAAAGATGATGAAATTTGTTTTGTCCATGTTAAGTTTAGAAATCTGGCAAATAAGAATGATGAAATAGCGGACAGGCATTGTGGGATTTTGGTTAGTAGGGAGGTGATATCTGGTCCAAAGAGGTAGATCTGTGTGTCATCAGCATAGAGGAGATACTGCAAGCCATGAGATTCTATGAGCTGTCCCAGGCCAAAGGTGGTAATGGAGAACAGCAGGGGCCCTAGGACTGAACCTTGCAGGCAGGGGTGAACCCAGCCTCTCTGCTGCTTGAGGCGAACTGCAAAACGGCGCCCGCCCATTGTAAAATCAGTACAAATAAATCTGGTTTACTCTTACTAGCCTAACGTGACGCACATGTGAAATACATAAACTTTTAGGGTATGTGCAGACATTGCAGAATCTGCTGTGGAATTTTCCGTGCAGATTTTGCTAAATCCGCAGGTAAAATGACCTGCGTTTTACCTGTGGATTTGCCGCGGTTTTTGTGCGGATTTCCCCTGCGTTTTGAGACCTGCGGATTCCTATTTAGAGCAGGTCTCAAAACGCTGTGGAACTGCACAAAAGAAGTGACATGCTGCGGATTTAAATCCGTGCCGAAAAATCCGCAGCATGTGCACTGCGTTTTTTTATTTCCATTGAATATAATGGTACTGTACATCACTTGCAGTTCTGCTGTGGATCTGCAGCGACAAATCCGCTGTGGATTCGCAGCAGATTCCGCAACGTCTGCACAAACCCTTAGGGTACACGTTGCAGATTCTTAGCGTTTTTTTCGCGGCGGAAAAGCTTACACAACACAACTCATTATAGCCTATGGGATTCCGCAATGCTGTGCACATGCTGCGTGTTTTTCCACGGCGGAATCGCATCGCGGAAGAATCCCCAGTATGCTCATTCTTTTTTGCGGAATTGCGGCGATTCCGCCGCCATAGGAATGCATTGAACCGCTTACTTTCCGCATGTGGCTATGCCCACCATGTGCAAAGTAAGCGGTTCATGTGCGGATGGTACCCAGAGTCTGGAGGAGAGGAGACTCTCCTCCAAGCCCTGGGTACCATATCCTTGTTAAAATAATTAAAATAAAAAATAATGATATTCTCACCTTCCATCATCTGGGGTCATTGTCGCAAAGGACGCCTGGAAACGGGATTGGCCGGGAGCGTCGCTGTGAGGCAGGAAGGCTGCGGGGCCGCCGGAAGGTGAGAATAGCACGATTTATTATTTTTTTTATTATTTTTAACATTAGATCTTTTTGCTATTGATGCGGCATTAGCAGCATCAATAGTAAAAAGTTGCTCACACTTGTCAAACACTATGTGTGACTCGTGTGAGCAACCTGTCAATCAGTTTTCCAAGCGATGCTACAGATCGCCTGGAAAACGCTAGCATTCTGCAAGCTAATTACACTTGCAAAACGCTAGTTTCTCTCCCGGGAATACGCATACCTATAATATGCGTATTTCCCGAGGCAGGGAGGTGCGGGATTGCCACGGAAATTTCCACGGCAATTCCGCAACGTGTGCACAGACCCTTAAATAGGAATATGTTTGAAACATCGATTTTTATATTTGTTAACGTTCTGTATAAGTAGTACACCTTGTAAACACATGACTCCACTCCGTAAACCTTGTATACATGCGGCTTTGGACCATACACCTCATACACATGCGGTTCCACACATGGTTCTGCTCCGCTCCGTACACACACGGCTCAAGCACGGAGCCCTATGTGTACGGAGCTGAGCGGCTCAGCTCCGTACACTTCGTACACACAGGGCTCTGTTTCGTACGCCCCGTACACACACAGCACTGCTACATCCACCTCGTACACACTGCTACTGCTCCGTACACTCTAACTTACTCGTACACACGGCTCCACTCTGTACACCTCGTACACACACGGCTTCGCTCCATACACCTCGTACATACACGGCTCCGCTCCGTACACTTCGTACACACACGGCTCTGCTCCGTACACTTCGTACACACATGGCTTCGCTCCGTACACATACGGCTCCACTCCGTACACTTCGTACACACACGGCTTCGCTCCGTACACACACGTTTCCGCTCCGTACACCTCGTACACACACGGCTCCGCTTCATACACTTCCTACTGACACGGCTTTGCTCCGTACACACACAGCTCCGCTCCGTACACTTCGTACACACACGGCTTCGCTCCGTACACACACGGCTCTGCTCCGTACACTTCGTACACACACGGCTCCGCTCCGTACACTCCGTACACACAAGGCTCCGCTCCATACACCTCGTACACACACGGCTCTGCTCCGTACACTTCGTACACACATGGCTTCGCTCCGTACACATACGGCTCCACTCCGTACACTTCGTACACACACGGCTTCGCTCCGTACACACACGTTTCCGCTCCGTACACCTCGTACACACACGGCTCCGCTTCATACACTTCCTACTGACACGGCTTTGCTCCGTACACACACAGCTCCGCTCCGTACACTTCGTACACACACGGCTTCGCTCCGTACACACACGGCTCTGCTCCGTACACTTCGTACACACACGGCTCCGCTCCGTACACTTCGTACACACAAGGCTCCGCTCCATACACCTCGTACACACACGGCTCTGCTACATCCACACTGTAAACCCCTCCTGATCCCACACATAAACTTACCTTCATTCAGCACCATGACAACCAGGACAGCAGACCTGCACACAGGGAGCCTGACCATGTGACCCCCTGACTCCTCCCCCTCCTGTGGCACATAAGAGGACAGCACAGCAACGGACTCCTGGCTGCCAGAAGGTGAAGTGGAAAGGTGGGAGGGTGAGGAAGGGTGCATGGGGGGTGTGGCTGCTTCTCACTGCGGGACACATAGCACAGTGCGCAGGAGAGTTAGACTCAGCAGGGATTAAGGAGAGCTGGCACCACACCACGTGTTCTGAGTTCTGCTCTGCCGCCCCCTAGCTGCCGCCGCCTGAGACGGAAGGCTCAACTCGCCTCATTATAGGTGCGCCACTGCTTGCGGAACTCCGACAGGGGGCGAGGTAAGGAGATGTGTGTGAGTGGGAGATGCTGAATGTCCGGTCTGTTAGGTATGACGCAATCCAAGATAGGGCCAATTCTGTGATGCCAAGAGATGCGAGGGTCTGTAGTAATGTGAGGAAAGAATCTCCCGCGCTGGAGATTCTTTCCTCATGTTTTTGCCTCAGCCAACGCCTCTGATCAAGGTGGCTCCATGCGTGTGAAGATTGTGGACTGCTGCAGAGACTGCTGACCTTTTCCTCCTATTTTTCCCTTTTTTCCTTTGCCTACATGGTCTGTAGTAATAGGGAATAGTCCACTGTGTCAATGGTAGAGGACATGTCCAGGAGGAGAAGGACAGAGTAGTGTCACTTGGCTTTAGCAGTCAGTAGGACATTGGTGACTTTTGTTAGGTCAGTTTCAGTGGAGTGACGCGGTCAGAAGCCAGTGGAGTCAAAGAAAAAATTGACCACATCCGACAGGAAATTATCTCCCAATCCCCTCATACCATGCACTGTCCTCCCTCCCCCACTGCATTTAGCTCACTCTCTGATTTGAACCAGTCACAGAAGAAGAAGTAATCTGGCTCCTTGCATCTTCTCGCCCTACCACTTGCATCAGTGACCCCATTCCATCACATCTCCTCCAGTCCCTTTCCCCTGCTGTCACCTCTCACCTAACAAAAATATTCAACCTCTCTCTCTCTTCCGGTATCTTTCCCTCCTCATTTAAACATGCCATCACACATACATAACTTAAAAAAAACATCCCTCGACCAAAACTTTACCACTAACTATAGATCTGTCTCTAATCTTCACTTCATCTCTAAACTCCTGGAACACCTGGTCCACACCCGTCTTATCCGCTATCTCTCAGATAACTCTCTTCTCGACCCTCTTCAATCTGGTTTCTGCTCTTTACACTGTTGAAACTGCCCTCACTAAAGTCTCTAATGACCTACTGACTGCTAAATCTAATGGTCACTACTCCATGCTAATTTTCTTGGATCTCTCCGCAGCATTCAACACTGTAGGCCATCAGCTCCTCCTCACTATGCTACACTCCATCGGCCTCAAGAACACCGTTCTCTCGTGGTTCTCCTCCTATCTTTCTGACCGTTCCTTCACTGTATCTTTTGCTGCCTCCTCCTCTCATCTTCCCCTTACTGTTGGAGTTCCTCAAGGATCAGTCCTATTCCCCCTCCTCTTCTCTTTGTATACCGCCCCTATTGGACAAACAATCAGTAGATTTGGTTTCCAGTACCATCTCTATGCTGATGACACCCAATTATATACTTCTCCCGATATCACGCTTGCCTTTTTAGAAAACACCAGTGATTGTCTTACCGCTGTCTCCAACATCATGTCATCCCTCTATCTGAAACTGAACCTGTCAAAAACGGAACTCCTCGTGTTTCCTCCCTCTACTAATCTACCTTTGCCTGACATTGCCATCTCCATGTGTGGTTCCACCATTACTCCCTAGTAACATGCCCGCTGTCTTGGGGTCATACTTGACTCCAAGCTTTCATTCACCCCCCAACATCCGATCACTGGCTCGCTCTTGTTATCTCCACCTCAAAAACATCTCTAGAATTCGACCTTTTCTTACTTTCAACTCTGCAAAAACTCTTACTGTTTCTCTTATTCATTCTCGTCTGGACTATTGTAACTCTCTACTAATCGGTCTCCCTCTTATCAAACTCTCCCCTCTCCAATCTGTCTTGAATGCTGCAGCCAGAATCATATTCCTCACCAATCGTTATACTGATGCCTCTACCTTGTGCCAATCATTACACTGGTTACCCATCCACTACAGAATCCAGTACAAACTTATTACCCTCACTCACAAAACACTCCATGGCTCAGCACCACCCTACATCTCCTCCCTTGTCTCAGCCTACCATCCTACCCATGCCCTCCATTCTGCTAATGACCTGAGGTTAGCATCCTCAATAATCAGAACCTCCCACTCCCGTCTCCAAGACTTTTCACGTGCTGCGCCAATTCTTTGGAATGCACTACCCAGGTTAATACGATTAATCCCCAATCCCCACAGTTTTAAGTGTGCCCTAAAAACGCTTTTGTTCAGACTGGCCTACCACCTCAATGCATTAACCTAACTATCCCTGTTGGCCCTTTCAAAAACACATTGTTAGGGTTCGATTTCCCGCTGCTGCACAAGGGGAGTCTCGAACCCGTCCTGCTGCGGTCTCCCATTCATCTCCGGCCGCAGTGGAGCCTGCTCAGCAGAGACGTCGTTCCAAGCGTCTTGCCCACTCCACTACTGTGCAGTGACTTGCTGCTGCCTTTCCTGGATCTGCTATTATAGCCAGTGCTGGAGCAGACGCCTTTGGGACAAAGTCCTGCGTTTTCCCTTCTGAGCATGCCCAGAGTGAGATCTCTCATTGGAGATCAGGGTCACATGTTCAGGTGCTGCAGCGGCTCCTATTGGTCCGCCAGGAAGGTCATGTAGCTACATGTGTTTGTAACAGTTTCTCATTGGTCCTTGTTCCTGGAAGGTCCTGTAGCTGTTGCTATAAAAGGGTAGCATGGCTGGGCCGCCATGCGCTAATATCAACCATTGTATGCTATGCGCCAGTGTGGTCATGTGTATTGTGGATAGGGACCCGGCTGAAATAAGCCACTAGAATACCGACTTAATCGGTGAGGAGTTTGGTATGGTAGCTGGTCAGGGTCGGTGTCTTAGATGCCCTAGATTACCGGCATAACCGGTGAGGAGTTTTGATTGCCGTATTCAGGGTCTGGCGTTCAGATGCCATAGATTGCGGGTGACTCCCGCGAGGACATTAGCACATGATCACGCTTTATGTACGCTTAGCACTTAACTGTGTACCTGAGTGCCTGACAGGACACAGTGCTTTTTCTCAGCGGCCCTGTGACGTAACAGGGTTCGCTTTCAACGCTAGTCAGCGCCCTAGCGTGTTTTCTTTGCCACTCAGTTGTGTCTAGTGAGTGCGCACACATCGCCATATAGCGCTGCGGCTCTCTTTCTAGCGGCTCTGTGGAGTAACAGAGTTCGCACTCATTGCCACAGCGCATTACGGCGTTTATGTTGGCAACTCTGCGGGATAACAGAGTTTGCTTCTCGCGCCATTTTTACTAGCAGCAGGCTCCGCTTGCACGGTGGACCCCGGGCTGCGAATGCACCTTTCTACATTATATATTTGGTGTGTTCCGCAGACCCATAACATAATATTAGCGCCAGGGTCTGGCTAGTAAAATGGCGGATGAACAGCGACTACAGCTGTACATCCAGCAGCTGGAGGGTAGGTTGGCGGCTCTTGAGCGCACAACCTCAGCTGTGGATGTTACCGCAGTCGCTGTTCAGGCTGCTAGTGTAGCTGCAGCCAGTTTGTCCTCTGCCACCTCTGTCCCTACATTGTCCCACCTCCCGCTTCCAGACAAGTTTGCTGGTGACAGCAAGCAATGTCGGGGATTCGTAAGTCAGTGCTCCATACACCTCGAGCTTCTGGCTGCACGTTTCCCCACGGATCGGGCACAAGTGGGCTTTGTGATAGCTCTTCTGTCGGGCAGAGCGTTGGAGTGGGCAACGCCGCTGTGGGAGCGCGACGACCGTGTGGTGCAGAGCGCTTCTTCTTTTCTGGAGGCTCTGAAAAAGGTCTTTCTAGGAACTCAGGTCACCCACGATGCGGCGCTCAAACTGCTGGCAAGTACTCAGGGTTCGGCTTTGGTCAGCCATTTTGCTGTCCAATTTCGGACTCTGGCCTCGGAATTAGAGTGGCCAGATAAAGTCCTCATTCCCGTGTTCTGGAGAGGACTGGCGGGTCATGTGAAAGACGCCTTGGCTACCAGGGAGATTCCTGCCACGCTGGAGAAGCTTATCGCTATTTCCACCCGCGTCGACCTCCGTTTCCACGAGCGGAGGCTGGAACGTGTCCAGTGTAGGCAGAGGGTCCAGTTGGCTCCTACCTTCACCAACCCTCTGGAGTCGCCTGTTCAGGCGCCCGACCTTCAGGAGGTTGCTCCTGCAGGATCTAAATCTTGGGTCACTCGTCCATCCCCGATTTGTTATATTTGCCAGCAGCAGGGACATTTTGCCAACCGATGTCCACAGCGGCTGAATAAGCGGTTGCGCCCAGTAACCGTAGGAACAGGGTCACTGGATGCCATGAGTTTTGCCCCTAAAGTGCTCCTCAAGGGGATAATTACCCACGGTTCTACCACCCTACCCGTCAAACTGTGGGTGGATTCTGGGGCAGAGGGAAATTTTATGTCATCCTCCTTTGCTTCTCGCCACACCATGCCTTTGGTGTTGCTGGCTGAACCAGTATCGGTTCAGGTGTTGAACGGAGCAATTCTGCCCTCACAAATCACCCATCAGTCTGTCCCACTCACCTTGTCTATGTCTCCTTCCCATCAGGAGAATATATCATTTTTTATCCTCCCTGAGGGTATAGATGAGGTTTTGTTGGGATTACCCTGGCTCCGCCACCACTCTCCCCATATTGAGTGGGCTTCAGGGAGAATTCTGGGTTGGGGTAATTTATGTATAGGCAGATGCATTAGGGACAGCGTGCAGGTCAACACCACTGAGATACCCATAGACCTCTCTCCTCTTCCCAAGGTCTATTGGTCTTATGCCGACGTTTTCTCAAAGAAGGCTGCGGAGACTCTTCCAGCTCATCGCCCCTATGACTGTCCTATCGACCTCTTGCCTGGAGCTGAGCCTCCTAGAGGAAGGGTCTATCTCCTCTATCTTCCTGAGACAGAGGCCATGTCCCAATATATTCAGGAGAACTTGGCAAGGGGATTCATTAGGAAGTCGGTGTCACCAGCGGGAGCGGGGTTCTTCTTTGTGCAGAAGAAGAATGGAGAACTACGTCCGTGCATTGATTATAGAGGTCTCAACGCTATCACAGTGAAAAATAAGTATCCTTTGCCGCTAATCTCTGAGCTTTTTGACAGGCTTCGGGGAGCAAGGGTATTTACTAAGCTAGACCTGCGGGGCGCGTATAACCTGATTCACATCCGTGAGGGGGACGAGTGGAAGACGGCATTTAACACCAGAGATGGGCATTATGAATATCTGGTAATGCCCTTTGGGCTCTGTAATGCTCCAGCTGTCTTCCAAGACTTTGTGAACGACATCTTCCGGGATATGTTGACCACCTCGGTGGTAGTCTATCTGGATGACATTCTCATCTTTTCTCCAGATATGGCCTCCCACCGGAGAGATGTCTGCAAGGTCTTCGACCTCTTGCGAGCAAATTCCCTATATGCAAAGTTGGAGAAGTGTATGTTTGAGCAGGAGTCTCTACCTTTTCTGGGCTATATCATCTCCACCCAGGGATTGGCTATGGATCCTACCAAACTACAGGCTGTGATGGATTGGCAAGAACCCCACTCCCTTAAGGCGGTGCAGCGCTTTATGGGGTTCATTAACTACTATCGCCAATTCATTCCCCACTTCTCCACTTTGGTAGCTCCCTTGGTAGCCCTCACCAAGAAGGGAGCTAATCCCAAGTTGTGGTCAGAGGAGGTCACCAAGGCATTCTCCTCCATCAAGTCGCATTTCGCCAGTGCTCCCATCTTACATCGCCTCGATGTCGATAAACCGTTTATCTTAGAGGTGGATGCCTCTTCTGTTGGTGCTGGAGCAGTCCTTTTTCAAAGGATGCCCAGGGTCGGAAGCATCCCTGCTTCTTCTTTTCCAAAACCTTTACACCAGCAGAGAGGAATTATTCCATCGGGGACAGGGAGTTACTGGCTATGAAGTTGGCCTTCTCCGAGTGGCGACATCTTCTGGAGGGGACTCGCTTCCCCTTCCAAGTGCTCACTGACTACAAGAACTTGGTGTATTTGCAGACAGCCCAGCGGCTAAATTCCCGTCAGGCCAGATGGTTCTTGTTTTTCTCCCGGTTCCATTTCACCCTCCATTTCCTCTCCGGTGAGAAGAACATTCGCGCTGATGCTCTATCCCGCTCCGTGGTGTCCTCTGAGGAGGTGGAGGAGGAGCCTCGGCTGATTGTCCCCACAGAAAGCCTAAGAACGGTGGCTCCGGTTTCGCTTGAGTCTGTGCCTCCGGGCAAGACTTTTGTGCCCACCAATTTGCGACCGGAAGTACTCTCTTGGGCACATTCGTCCAGGGTGGGTGGACATTTTGGGACCAAAAGGACTTCTGAGTTGCTGGCGAGGACATACTGGTGGCCGCAGATGGCCCGTGACGTCAGGGAATACGTTCAGGCGTGCGTCTCCTGCGCCAAGAATAAGTCCCCTCGACAACGGCCAGCTGGGTTACTTTTTCCTTTACCGGTGGCAGACAGGCCTTGGGAGATGGTCGGAATGGATTTTGTGGTGGGCTTACCCAAGTCTCAGGGCTGCACCATCATCTGGGTGATAACCGACCACTTCTCCAAAATGGTGCACTTAGTGCCGTTACCACGGTTACCGTCTGCACGGGCCTTGGCAGCATTATTCATTAGGCATATTTTCCGCCTACACGGTATGCCAGACAAAATTGTCAGTGATCGAGGTCCCCAGTTTGCGTCTCGGTTCTGGAGAGAGCTGTGTCGTTTACTCAGCATTGAGTTGAATCTATCCTCTGCATACCATCCCGAGACGAATGGGTTGGTAGAGAGGGCCAACCAGACCTTGGTCACATACTTGCGACATTTTGTCTCTGCCAGGCAGGATGACTGGGCATCCTTGCTACCGTGGGCTGAGTTTGCTCTAAATAATGCTGTGGCTGACTCCACCGGACAGACCCCATTCCTCCTGAACTACGGTCAGCATCCGCGGGTACCAGTGCCTATGCCCGTGTCTTCCGCCGATTCCAGGGTGGCAGACTGGGCTGTGGAGGCACGGGACATTTGGGACCGCACTCAGGATGCCATTCAGGCCTCCAAAGAGAGGATGAGGTCTTCGGCCGATGCCCATCGGCGCCCCGCTCCTACATTTGCCCCGGGTGACCTAGTGTGGCTTTCTGCCCGAAACATCAGGCTACGGGTAGAGTCCACCAAGTTGGCACGTCGCTTTTTGGGCCCCTTTAAAGTTCTTGATCAGGTGAACCCGGTGGTTTACCGCCTAGTCCTTCCGCCTCGCCTTGGTATCACTGACACCTTTCACGTGTCCCTCTTGAAACCCGTGACCATTTCCCGGTTTTCCGAGTCATCTGCCGGGACGTCGGGTTCATCTACTGACGATCATGATGTGAACGCCATTGTTGGGTGCAAGGTGGTACGAGGCAAAAAATTTTATTTGGTGGATTGGAGGGGTTATGGGCCTGAGGATAGATGCTGGGAGCCTGCCGAGCATGTTCACGCTCCGCAACTCATCGCTGCCTTTGAGCGCAGCGAGGCCCAAAGAAGGGGGGCCCTAGGAGTGGGGGTAATGTTAGGGTTCGATTTCCCGCTGCTGCACAAGGGGAGTCTCGAACCCGTCCCGCTGCGGTCTCCCATTCATCTCCGGCCGCAGTGGAGCCTGCTCAGCAGAGACGTCGTTCCAAGCGTCTTGCCCACTCCACTACTGTGCAGTGACTTGCTGCTGCCTTTCCTGGATCTGCTATTATAGCCAGTGCTGGAGCAGACGCCTTTGGGACAAAGTCCTGCGTTTTCCCTTCTGAGCATGCCCAGAGTGAGATCTCTCATTGGAGATCAGGGGTCACATGTTCAGGTGCTGCAGCGGCTCCTATTGGTCCGCCAGGAAGGTCATGTAGCTACATGTGTTTGTAACAGTTTCTCATTGGTCCTTGTTCCTGGAAGGTCCTGTAGCTGTTGCTATAAAAGGGTAGCATGGCTGGGCCGCCATGCGCTAATATCAACCATTGTATGCTATGCGCCAGTGTGGTCATGTGTATGTGTGGATAGGGACCCGGCTGAAATAAGCCACTAGAATACCGACTTAATCGGTGAGGAGTTTGGTATGGTAGCTGGTCAGGTCGGTGTCCTAGATGCCCTAGATTACCGGCATAACCGGTGAGGAGTTTTGATTGCCGTATTCAGGGTCTGGCGTTCAGACGCCATAGATTGCGGGTGACTCCCGCGAGGACATTAGCACATGATCACGCTTTATGTACGCTTAGCACTTAACTGTGTGTACCTGAGTGCCTGACAGGACACAGTGCTTTTTCTCAGCGGCCCTGTGACGTAACAGGGTTCGCTTTCAACGCTAGTCAGCGCCCTAGCGTGTTTCTTTGCCACTCAGTTGTGTCTAGTGAGTGCGCACACATCGCCATATAGCGCTGCGGCTCTCTTTCTAGCGGCTCTGTGGAGTAACAGAGTTCGCACTCATTGCCACAGCGCATTACGGCGTTTATGTTGGCAACTCTGCGGGATAACAGAGTTTGCTTCTCGCGCCATTTTTACTAGCAGCAGGCTCCGCTTGCACGGTGGACCCCGGGCTGCGAACTCACCTTTCTACATTATATATTTGGTGTGTTCCGCAGACCCATAACACACATACAAGTAAAAACTAGTAAAAAGGGATATGTCTATACAGTGAATAAAGTGGTAATTAGTCACCTGTATAACTTGTTTAAATAAAACTTTGCAATCAAGATGAAATATCAATCCACTAGATTTTCCATGGGAAGACACAGTAACAAGCTATTATTAATTAGTGCACCATTTTTGGTATATGGTACAACAGCTCCACCTAGTGGCCAACGAATTGCTAAGCAACACACAAGAAAGAAAATGATAAACATAATCTATTATGGAACGGTGCCATATAGATAAGAAATGCGGAGACAGAAATGTGAACAAAATAATAACTTTATTAAACTACAATGTTAAACTAGATGGGCATTTCCTGAAGGAAATACATGGTGCTTGAACAGCGCTGCCTACTCTACAGCAGTGTATCAGGTGTCGACTGTAGGAAAGTAAAGTTAGAATATGACTGTTGTGTATAGCGATGGCACAATCTGGGATGGGTTGTATATGAAGCCAATGGGGCAGCAAATCTACAGCATTAGGGCCGTTTCACAGGTACGAGTTTTTGGCATGAGAATTGCGGACAATTTTCTCACTAAAAATCTTGACCCATGGTTATCAATGGGCAAATTCACATGTGGCCATGTGATGTCATGTGACCATGTGATGTCATGTGGTCATGTGATGTCATGTGGCCATGTGATGTGATGTGGCCATGTGATGTCATGAGGCCATGTGATGTCATGTGGCCATGTGATGTCATGAGGCCATGTGATGTGATGTGGCCATGTGATGTCATGTGGCCATGTGATGTCATGAGGCCATGTGATGTCATGTGACCAAGTGATGTCATGTGGCCATGTGATGTTATGTGGCCATGTGAATACGGCCATTGAAAATAATAGGTTGTGATTTGTAGAGCTAAAATGTCCGGCAATATTCGCACCTAAGAATCTCCTGTGTGAAACGACCTTATTGCCACAAAACCTGTAGCAAATCTGCTGGAATAAGCGCGGCATAGTTCCCCCCATGGAAATTAATAACATAGGTGAAATACTGTATTTATAGGGCTGCGGGAAACAAGCAATGACATGCCCTATTTTTTGGCTCCCAGCCCTTTCATAATACTGTATGGCAAAATTTGCTGTGAGAAAAAAATGGCAGCGATTTGTTAACTGCTCCTCTTACACGTGTGAATACACCCTTAGGGCTCATACCCATTTGTGGAAAAAAAACGGTCCATTTTCTGGATGGAAAAAACGGTCCGAATATATGCAATTATCATGCGATTGTCATGCGATTCGTATTTTTAAATCTTTAATTTTAAAATTTTTAATCGCTCCATCCGTTTTCCATCAGTTTTCCATCTGTATGCAATGCGATTTTAACATGACGTTTTACATAGAGCAGTTCTATGTAAAAAGTCATGTAAAAATCACATTGTAAAAAAAATTGTACACAAAAAGCAAATTATTATATATATATATATATATATATATATATCCGGGTCCTCCCTCTCCCCGCACAGTGGACTCACCGACCCGCTGCTCAGCTCCGGAGGGTCCCGGGTTGCTGCACTGTGCCTCCGTGGGGGGAGGAATTGCTGCTGCCACGCCGCCCCCACACACGTGCTGCCTGGGGCGGACTGCCCGCCCACGCTATGCCACTGGGCTAAAGCCATCGGAAATATGTATTTTCCGATGGCTTTAAGCCAGTGGTCCCCAACCTTTTTTGCACCAGGGACCGGCTTCAAGAAAGACCATTCTTCCATGACCCGGCAGGGCGGGGATGGAGGTGTGGCACGGGTGGGGCTTTGGTCATAAGGGGGCGGTGCTATGGACGGGGTTGTAGTTTAGTAGTAGTGCATACTCATCATTTAATTATAACATTTATAATGTGAATGTGACTCCCTTGTTTACAAGGCTCCGCCTTCCACCCTTGTTTATATGGCTCCGCTCCCACCCTCCCATCCTGTATACATGGCTCCGCTCCCAACCTCCCATCCTGTATACATGGCTCCGCTCCCACCCTTGTATGCATGGCTCCGCTCCCACCCTCCCAACCTGTATACATGGCTCCGCTCCCAACCTCCCACCCTCTATACATGGCTCTGCTCCCACCCTCCCATCCTGTATACATGGCTCCGCTCCCACCCTCCCATCCTGTATACATGGCTCCGCTCCCACCCTCCCATTCTGTATACATGGCTCCGCTCCCACCATCCCATCCTGTATACATGGCTCTGCTCCCACCCTCCCATCCTGTATATATGGCTCTGCTCCCCCTCCCATCCTGTATATACGGCTCCGCTCCCATCCTCCCATCCTGTATATATGGCTCCGCTCCACCCTCCCATCCTGTATACATGGCTCCGCTCCCCCTCCCATCCTGCATATATGGCTCCGCTCCCCCTCCCATCCTGTATATATGGCTCCGCTCCCATCCTGTATATATGGCTCCACTCCCCCTCCCATCCTGTATATATGGCTCCATTCCCCCTCCCATCCTGTATATATGGCTCCGCTCCCCCTCCCATCCTGTATTTATGGCTCCGCTCCCATCCTCCCATCCTGTATATATGGCACCGCTCCCCTCCCATCCTGTATACATGGCTCCGCTCCCAACCTCCCATCCTGTATACATGGCTCCGCTCCCACCCTTGTATGCATGGCTCCGCTCCCACCCTCCCAACCTGTATACATGGTCCGCTCCCTCCCACCTCTCTCTCGCTCCCACCCTCCATCCTGTATACATGGCTCGTATGCTCCGCTCCCACCCTCCCATCCCGTATACATGGCTCCGCTCCCACCCTCCCATCCTGTATACATGGCTCCGCTCCCACCCTCCCATTCCTGTATACATGGCTCGCTCCCCCATCCCATCCTGTATATACTGGCTCTGCTCCCACCCTCCCATCCTGTATATATGGCTCTGCTCCCCCTCCATCCTGTATAATCGGCTCCGCTCCCACCTCCCATCCTGTATATATGGCTCCGCTCCCCCTACCATCCTGTATAATGGCTCCGCTCCCCCTCCCATCCTGCATATATGGCTCCGCTCCCCTCC
>JARQOD010000003.1:284271287-284313771 GCA_033576555.1 Oophaga sylvatica | reverse complement strand
ATTTTGTTTAAAATTTCCCCCAAAACCGCTGCGGGGGGAAAGGGGGAAAATTTTAAGAAAAATTTTTTTGGGGGGGTTTATGGAAAAAATTTTTTAGGCAGAGTAAGGCATATAAAGAAAAAGGGACCAAAGGGGGGGCCCTATACCAAAAGGGGTAAAAGGGGGGAAAAACAATCCCCGGGAGGGGGGGGGCCCGGTTTGAGGGGGCTTAAAATGGCGGGGGGAAAATAATGGGGGGGGGAACCAAAAGGGGGGAAAAAACCCCAAAGGGGGGCCCGGGGGGGGAAAAATTTTTCCAGGATGGGGGGGCTTTAAACGGAAAAAAGGGAAAAGGCCCCTTTTTTAACTCCTATTCCCTTTGGCGGTTTTTTTTTTTGGGAAAAATTTGTCTATTTTTAAAGGGAAAAAAGTTGTCACGGGTGTGTCGGGGGGGAGTGTCCGATTGCACCCCCCGGACTTGCACAGCTGATTTTGGGTGCTGGGGGGTTTTTGGGGACTGGGGGTTTTTAAAATTTTTCCTTCTGCTGGGGGACCACCCCGCCAGCTGCGATTGATTTTTTTTTAATTTCTTCCTTATATACCTGGGTTGCGGGGGGGTTGCGGGGGGAAAGCATTCTTCAAAACCCGAGGGGGTCGTTTTAAAGATTTAAAATAAGAGTCCGGGTTTTGGTTTTTCCTCCCCCCGTTTTTTTTTTTCCCCTTTAAACCCCTTTTTTTTTCCCGTGTGGAAGTGTTTTACCAAGGTGTTTTTTTTACCCCTTTTCTCTCGTTTCTTAGAGTTGAAGCTGTGACCTGCCCATTCCCTGTGGTGGTAATCGGGCCCTTTTAGGATAATTACAGGGGTCGGGATCACGGGAACGGGGTTTACGCGGGGGCCTGCCTCTGCCCTTTTTAACAGCCCTCCGGGTAGGGGGGAAATGGGACCCCTTCAGGGTCAGCATAGCCCCGGTCCACCTTATAGGGGACGCGTGACCAACACAGTTTGACCCCAAAAAAAGGGGAATTTTTTTCCCGGAAAAAATTTTGCTGGCGATATATTTTACTTTTTTTTTTTCCCTTATTATAGAAATTTAGAATAAATGTCATTTAGATATGGGTTCCCCCTATTTTTTTGAATATACTGTTTACGCGTGACTTTTCCCGGGCCACTAAAGATTCCCCCCAGCCACCAGGAAAAGTGCCCATTTAGCCCCGCAGTTCAAGTTTGTCCAGGGTTAGCGTTAAATCCAAGGTTTGTACCCCCGGGAAAACCCAAATTTTAAACCAAATTAGCTCCCCAAAGGGGTTTTCATGGTGGGGGGACAATTTTTTTTTTTTCCGGGAAATGTAAATTGTAATTTGGGCGGGGGCCCCGCAGCCCGGGGGGAGTGAGGATCAGGGGGGGGAATTGTCATCTGGGCCTTACGGGGACCCTAAATTTCCCTGGGCGTTCCCCTCCCCCCGGGGCCCCCCCGGCCCCCGTCAAAAAACCGTTTTTTTTCCCCCCCCTGGGTCTGGAAAAAAAACCCGGATCGGTCCCCCTTTAAAAAAATTTTAAAGTTGTGGAACGCAGGAGACCCCCCGGGGGGAATTTTTTTCTTGGGAGTTCCGTAGGGGGGCCAGGGATACTCAGGGGGAATGCCCCGGGCCAAAGGGGCCAGTTTTGTCGGGGTTTACTAAAAAATTTAAAAAAGGTGTTGGCTCAATAGGGTTTCCCCCCCCGTCACGGAGGCCGTTTTGGCTTTTTGCTATTGTTTGATAGACGGTTTGGGGAGAGGTTGGGGGGTAACTCCCCCCCCTGTGAGATCCACCTCCTTCTAAAGTCCCAAAAATTTGGGGGTTTCCCCCCGGGTTTTTTCCCCGGGGAACCTATCAGTTGGGAGGGACATCATTCCGGGGGGGGATCGGGGGTGCGCCGCAAAACAAAAAGGGTTTTTTCTTTGGGGGAGAGGGGGAATTTTTGAGGGGTGTCCACCCCCTCTGTATGAGCAAGGGGTCCCCCGGGAAAAATTTAAAACCCAGGTTTGTGGTGGACAAAAATTGGGGGGTATTTATTTGCCCCAAGCCCCCCTCATTTTTCCCGCCCCGCGGAGGGGGTGGTAGGGACAAACTGAGGGATTATGTTCTTCTGGATAGGGGGCCCCGGGGGAAATTTTGGGGGCGCTGGGGTTTCCCCCGGTGCAAGGTAAAGGGGTTTTTGGGCCAAAAATACCCAAAATTTCCCCTTTTTGACCCCGGCCTCTGGTAAAAGGTAAATTTTTGCAACCCTGCATAACATAGCCCCTTTAGTGGGGCAATACATAAAAACTTTGTCTTGTTAGTGTTGGGGGGCCCTTCCCCCCCCATTGTTTTGGGGGCTTCCTTTGGGTTTAAATAAAAAAATAACCCAGTTTTTAAATTTTTGGCCAAACCCCCGGGGGAATAACCAGGGGGTAAAAATTTTTCAAAAGAAAATGCTGGGAAACCCCGGGATGGGGACGGCGTGCCAAAACCTTACCCCCCTTTTTTGGGGGATTTGGGAGGTTTTTTCAGAGGAAGGGTGCAAAAAATTTCCTCCTCTCCCCATTTTGACTGTGCTATTTAAAATTTTCCCGATGCTAAGTTCCCCAAAAACAGGGTTTTAAAAACCCTTTTTTGGGGCCTGGAGCAGCTATGAAGGATTAAAATTTTTGGGAAAAATCGGGGCCCAAAGGGGGAAAAAACCTTAAAACTTCCCCAGGGGGGCCCCGGATTTTTCTTTGTAAAAAAAAAAATGGAGGCCTACCCCCCTTTCCCGGTTTTTCCCTGAGCAAATTTTGGATTACGGCCCCAATCCGTACCCCCTCCCCTTATTCCTGATTCTTAAAAAAGTTTTTGGGGGCCCCAAAAAAGGTTCCTAAGTTGGATCTGGGGGGGGGTATAATCGATTAGGAAAAAGGGGGGGGATGGGGAAGACGGCTTTTAAACCCCCCGGGGACTTAGAGAACCCTTTTCTTTTGGGGTTTACTACGCCGGCGGTGTTTCAACATTTTGTTATGAACCCTTTTGCCACCAGGGGGACAGTTTGTTGTCATTTTTTCTAAAAACATCTTAATTTACCCCCTCTTGTGTCCATTAGGAGAGGGAACAATTTTGCGATTTGCGAGTAATAAAATTACCCAAAGGGGGGAAAAAAAGTGTATTCGCTGAAAAAAAACTTCAGTTTTGGGTTTTTTGGTGTCAGCCCCCGGGGTTTCCGTTTCCCCCCTGGGAAGTAAAGGGCCCTGTGCTTGAAGGGGGGGGGCCAGAGGATTTTAAAAACCCGAGCTTTTGGGGGGGTTTTTTGCTAATCCCCCCCGGGAAAATTTTTTCTTAATTTTCATCTGTTGTCAAACCTCTAAATGACATGACAAAAAAAGGGCTTTTTTTCTAGGTGGTTGACAAAGTTGTAAAAGCATTTTTCCTTGAAAAAATGTTTTTCAGCCCCCTCCCCCCAAAACCTGATCCCAAAAACCCGTTATTGGGAGGTAGGCTTTGGGGTGGAGGGGGTGCGGTATTATTCAAGGTTGCCCCCTGGAAAGGGCCCCCCCGGCGCTTTCTTTTAAAAAAAATTGTCGGGGGGGCCCCGGAAATTATGATGTCGGCAATAGGGTTTTTTTGGGCCCATTAAGTTTTTTTTAAAAAAAGGGGGTTTTTTTTTTGGGGAGGGGGCGTCCACCCGGCCCCCGTCATTATGATCACAAAACCTCTGTATTTAGGTCTGAAAAACGTTAAAATTCCCCGACAAAAAAAAGGTTCGTTTTTTTTTTCCGGGGTTTTAAATTTTTTCTTTACATATCGCCCCCGGGTAAAAAAAATTTAAAAAGGGGACCCTTTAAATTTTTTGTTTCCCGGGCCCCCGGGGAAAAAGGGGTGCCCCGGGTTTTTTCCCACTTCAGGAGGGGGTTGTGGTGTCGGTTTTATGCTCTGAGTTTGAGGGGGGGGTTTTTTGGGGTTTCGGGGGGCCCCCCTTTGTGGCCCCCGGGGAAAAACTGTTTTTCCCCGATCAGTTAAGACAAAGGTTTATCGGGGCCCCTTCATAATTCGCGGCGGACCCCAGGGTAAGAATTTAGATCCGTTTCCCCCCGGTTTTGGTGGCCTTTTTTAACCCCTTTCCCCCCCCAAGGGGGTTTGCTTTTTAAAATTAAACCGGGAATTTTTACAATTCGACCAGCCTTTATGGGGGTTATTTTTTGGGAAAAGCTTCAACATCTTCGCGATTTGAGATTGTTTTCTCGTGACATTTTGTACTTCATGTTAGTGTAAAATTCTTCGTTAAACTTGCTTTTTTTTTAAAAAAAAAAACGCAAATATAAAAAAATTTTTTAAAAATTTTGCAATTTTAAAATTTTAAATTTTTTTCCTTAAAACAGAAAAAAACACACAAAATATTAAAAAAAATAACTTTTCCCACATGTCAATTTACTCCCCAAATTTTTGGGAAACCCAAAATTTTTCTTTTTGGGAAATTAAAGGGGTTTTAAAAGTTGACCAGGTTTTTTTTTTTTTTAAAAAAAATTTTAAAAACCCCTTTTTTTAGGGACCACCTCACTTTTGAAGTAAACTTTGGGGGGTCATAAGGAAAAAAAAACCCCCAAAAGGGATTTTTAAAAAAAATGCACCCCTCAAGGTATCAAAACTACTTTCAAGAATTTTTTAAAAACCTTCAGGGCTTCACAGGAGTAAAGCAACGGGGGGGGGAAAAAAAATTAATATTTAACTTTTTAGCCACAAAAAAGATTTTTTAAAAATTTTTTTTTTTTTTAAAAAGGGAAAAAGGGAAAAAAATTGGACAATAAATTGTTGTGCAATTTTCCGAGTACCCAAAACCCCCTTGGGGGGGAAAAACCCCCCTTTTGGGCACACCAACCCGAAGGGGGGAGGCCTTTGACTTTTAAAAAAAAAATTTGGGGCTAATTGAGATTGGCCCCCATTCGTTTTTGGGGAGAGCCCCGAAACCCCCTAAACGGGGGAAAAAACCCCCCACAAGTGACACCATTTTGGAAACTCCCCCCCCTTTAAGGAACTTATCTAAAATTTTTTTGGAGCATTTGCCCCCAAAGTTTTTCACAAAAGTTTAAATCCCGGGGTGTGAAAAAAAACAAAAAAAATTTTACAAAAATTTTTTTTTTAGTCCCAAATTTTTTTTTTTCCAAAGGGGAAATTTGGGCCCCAAAAACTTTTTTTCCCCAATTTGTCTGAGTCCCAAAAACCCCCCTATGGGGGGGGGGGGAAAACGTTTGGGCGACGGGGTTGGAAAGAAGCAAAAACGTTTTGGGAAAAAAAAAAACTTTGGGGGGGTCATGTTCCGTTTGTAGGCCCCGGGTCCCCCAAAACAGGGGCCCCCCCCACAAGCCCCCCAATTTTTTGGAAAAAAAACCCCCCAAAAAATTATCTAGTTTTTTGGGGGGAGCACTTTAACCCCCCCAAGTGCTTCACACAATTTAAAACCCCCGGGCTGAAAATAAAAAATCCTATTTTTTTCCCACAAAAATTAAATTTTTTGTCACTAATTTTAATTTTCTATGGGGAACGGAAAAATTTTGGGCCACTTTTTTGGCCCAAAATTTTCCTGAGTCGTGAAACCCCATATGGGGGGGGAACCACTGTTTGGGCGATGGCGAGCTAAAAAGGGGAAAGGGCACAAATTTTATTTTTTTTCCAAACCCAAAAATTTGGGGTGGGGAAATTTAGATTGGACCCTGTTTTTTTTGGGGACCCCTGAGTGGGCCCAAACAGGGGAAAACCCCCCCCCAAATGACCCCTTTGGGGGAAAAACCCCCCCCAAAAACTTATTAGATCGGGGGAGAAAATTTAAACCCCCCAAAAGGGTTCACAAAATTTTTTAAAAAATGGGGCCTAAAATTAAAAAATTAAATTTTTTCACAAAATTGATTTTTTCCCCAATTTTTTTTTTCCAAGGGAAACAAGCCCAAAAGTTATTGTGCAATTTGCCCCGATGCGTAAAACCCCCCCTATGTGGGGGAAAAACCACGGGGGGTGGGGAAAAATTTAAAAAGGGAAAAAAGGGGCGCCTTTTTATTTTTCAACGCAAAATTTGGGGTGGAGCCCTTTTTGTTTGGAGAGCTCCGTCTGCCTAAACAGGGGAAAAACCCCCCCAAAGACCCCTTTTTGGGGAAAATAGACCCTAAAAGGAAAATTTTTTAGTTTGGTGGTAGCACTCGAAACCCCAAAGTGCTTCACAGAAGTTTATAAAAAAACCGTAAAATAAAAAAATTTTTTTTTTTTTTTTTCAAAAATGTTTTTTTTTCCCCCAATTTTTTTTTTTTCACAAGGGAACGGGGGAAAAAAATTTGGGCCCCAAAATTGGGTTGTCCAATTTTTCCGATTTTCAAACCCCAAAAATAGGGAAAAAACTACTTTTGGGCGCACTTTCGGGGTCGGGGGGGAAGTTTTGATTTTTTTGGGTTGAGACTTTGGGGAAGGCTGGGGGGGTTTGTCGCTTTTTGGGACCCCCCGATGCGCCAAAAAAGGGGAAAAACCC
Source organism: Oophaga sylvatica (assembly GCA_033576555.1). NCBI lineage: Eukaryota > Metazoa > Chordata > Amphibia > Anura > Dendrobatidae > Oophaga > Oophaga sylvatica. The sequence goes on along the minus strand of JARQOD010000003.1, from coordinate 284,307,290 downwards.
CCCCAAATGCCCCATTTTTTAAAAAACCCCCCCCAAAAGGGAAAATTTTTTTGATGTGGGTGGCACTTTAACCCCCAATTGCTTACAAAGTTTTTAAACGTACCCCCTAAAAATAAAAAACCCTTTTTTTTTTTTTAAAAAAAAGTTTTTTTTCCCCCCCCAAAATTTTTTTTTAAAAGGGGGAAAAAAGGGGGAAAAAATTGGGGGCCCCCAAATTTTTTGGGGCCCAAATTTTTTTTTTTATACCGATCCCCAAAAGGGGAGAAACTACTGTAGGGGGGGACCGTGGGGGTCGGAAGGGAATAGTGGCTTTTTTATTGCAGACTTTGAGGGAAAAAGGGTTGGGGGGGGGAAATGGCTTTGGGGGGACCCCCCGAGCCAAACGGGAAAACCCCCCCAAAAGTCCCCCCTTTTAAAAAAACCCCCCCAAAAAGGAAAAACTTATCTAGATGTGTGGGGGACCCTTTTTAAACCCCGAAGTGCTTCACAGAAGTTTATAACGTAAACCCAAAAAAAAAAAACCTTTTTTTTTTTTTTCAAAAATGATTTTTTCCCCCCCAATTTTTTATTTTCAAAAGGGGGAACAGGAGAAATTGGCCCCCCAAAAATTTTGTCCAATTTGCCTGATTACGTGAAAACCCAAAAGGAGAAAACTACTGTATGGGCACACGTGGGGGGTGGGAAGGGGGGAACAGGTTTTTTTTATTGCAGACTTTGATGGAATTTTTTGGGGGGGTCTGTCGCATTTGGGAACCCCTATGCGCCTAACGGGGAAAACCCCCCCCAAGTGCCCCTTTTTTTGGGAAAAAATAGCCCCAAAAAGGGAAAATTTTATCAGATGGTGGGACTTTTAACCCCCAAGTGCTTCACAGAAGTTTAAAAGTCCCCCCCGAAAAAAAAAAACCCCCTTTTTTTTTTTACAAAAATTTTTTTTTCGCCCCCAATATTTTTTTTTCCCAAAAAGGGAACGGGAAAGAAATTGGACCCTAAAATTTTTTTCCCCCAAAATTTTTCCTGAGTACCTGCCCCCCAAAATTTGGGGAGAAAACTACGTATGGGCCACGTCGGGGCTCAAAGGGAAGTAGTGGGTTTTGGATTGAGACTTTGATGGAAGGTCTGGGGGCATAGTGTTTTGGACCCCCCCTGTGCGCCTAAACAGGGGAAACCCCCCAAAAGCCCCCCCATTTTAAAAAAATAGCCCCCAAAAGGAACTTTTTAAAAATGTGGGGGCGCTATAACCCCCAAGTTTTTCAGAATTTTATAAATACAGCCAAAAAACAAAAAAATTTTTTTTTTTTTAAAAAAATTTTTTTTTTGGGGGCCCCATTTTTTTTTTTCCCCCAAGGGTAACGGGAGAAATGGGCCCAAAAATTGCACAAAACTTTTTGGGGGGTCCAGAGTATGCGATCCCCAATGTGGGGTAAACTATTTTTGGGCGCAGGGCAGAGCTCAGAATGAAGGACCCCTTTTTACTTTTTCAAGCAGTTTTCGGAAAAAGAGATCCCACCCAGTCACATTTCGAGAGCTCCTGAGTGCCTAAACAGCAAAACCCCCAATTTTTTAAATCCAACCCAAAACCCCCAAAAACCCCAAAAACCCCCCTCCCAACCCTAACCCCAAAACCCAAACCCAAACACCCTAACCTAATCCCAAACCCCCCTTCCCCCCGTTTTGCGCCAACCCTAACCCTAAACTAAGTTAGCCCAACCCTAACCCCAAATTTTTTTCCCCCCCCAACCCTAACGGGAAAATGGAAATAAAACATTTTTTTAATTTTATTAAATTTTTTCCCCCCTAAGGGGGTAAAAGGGGGGGTTTATTTACTATTTTTCCCGGGGTTTTTTTGATTGGGGCTGTCACGCTAAAAAACGCTTTTTATTTCAAAAATAGTTTTTTGCCCCACCACATTTTTGGGGGTAAAAAAAATTTTTTTGCCCATTTTGGCCCCCCGATCATGTGAGGTCTTATTTTTCGGGCGAGGTTTTTGTTTTTTTTTGTAAAACCCCCTTTTTAGCACGTGACGTTTTTTTCGCTTTTTTTTTTTATTTTTGGGTGGTTAGAATGAAAAAAAAAAGGCAATTTATGAATTTTTTTTGGGGGGGGCGTTTTTTTAGTTCCGCGGGGGGTAAAAAAATTTTTTTAAAACAGTTTTATTCTTGGGTCAGACATTTGGCGTTTCCTCATTTATATATTTTTTTAGGTTTTGGCGCTTTTTTTAGAATGAAAAAATTTTTTAAAAAAAATCATTATTTTTTATCGCTTTATTCTCACATAACTTTTTTTTTTTTCGTCATGACGTGTAAGGGTGTTTTTTGCGGACAAAGGGGTTTTTTTTTTTGTGGTACCCCCTTTTTTTTAATCGGTTTTTTGATCGCTGGGTTTTTTCACTTTTTTTTCGGGGGTATGATGATAAAGCATATTTTTTGCTTCGTTTTTTTTTTTTTTTTTTAAGGGGGGTTCCCCCAAGGGGGGTTTTAAAAAAGGGGGCATTTTTAGGGGGGGGCTTACGGGGCGCGGGGAACCCCAAAAATGTGAAAAATTTTTTGTTTTTGGGTTTTTTTTTTTTTCAGGAAAAAATGAATTTTTTTGGGGAAAAATTTTTTTTTTTTTTTTATTTATTTTTTTTTAAAAACCCTTTTTTTTTTTATTTTTTTACTTTTTTACTTTGTCCCAGGGGGGGAATCATGATTTTTTTTAGATCGGGTGTGACAGGGGCACAGCAAACTGTCACACCCGCGATCGCTTGGCACTGCTGCAGGCTTCCCCGCGCCTGCTTCAGCAGGCCGAGGAAGCCGCCTCCCTGCGGGACCCCGGCGCCATCTTGATCCGGGGACCTGGAGGGAGGACGGACCCTCGGAACAGCGCGACACATCGCGCTGCTCTGAGGGTCTCAGGGGAGCGCGCAGGAGCCCCCTGCCTGCGCGATCCTCCCCTGTGCCCCGGGTACACCGCGATCATGTTTGATCGCGGTGTGCCAAGGGTTAATGTGCCGGAGCGGTCCGTGACCGCTCCTGACACACAGTCACGGGTGTCAGCTGTGATAATCAGCTGACCCCCGGCGGCGATCAGCTGCGTCCCCACGGGGAGCGCAGCTGATCGCCCATGACGTACTATTCCGTCCATGGGAATTAGGTCCAGGGTCACATGGACGGAATAGTACGTCTGATGGCAGAGAGGGGTTAAATAGAGAGGTGGTAACTTTTTGTCGCGTCCTGTGGGGTATGTGCGCGCTCTAAGACCCCACAATACCGTCCGTCTGGGGCCCTTTTACCGTTAAAAATCCCGGAGCGTCCATGGACCCATCTGTCTATGGACTTCATTACGGACCTTCCCCGTCTTCAGGTAAAACTGTCATACTAGTTGTAGTTGACAGGTTCAGCAAAATGGCACATTTATTGCTCTTCCTGCTCTTCCTAATGCTAAAACTCTGGCGCAGGTGTTCATTGGGAGATTGTGAGACTTCACGGGTTGCCTTCCGATGTGGTGTCGGATCGGGGTCTCAGTTTGTGTCCAAATCTGGAAGGCATTTTGTTCTCGTCAGGGGATGCAGTTGTCATTTTCTTCGGCTTTTCATCCGCAGGACCAATGGTCAACAGAGCGTCTGAATCAGAGCTTAGAGACATATCTCCGGTGTTTTGTCTCAGAGAACCAAGAGGACTGGTCTTCTTTCTTGCCTCTGGCAGAGTTCGCTCTTAACAGTAGGCGGAGCGAGTCCACTGGTAAGTCCCCGTTTTTTGGGGCATATGGTTTTCACCCCCAGTTTTGTACTTTCAATGGGGGAGGCTCTCTGGGGTTCCTGAGGAGGAACGTTTTCGTCGTCACTTGCTTCAGTGTGGAGAGGAGTGCTTAATAATCTGAGCACTATGGGGAACCGATACAAACGTATGGCTGTAGGAGGAGAGTGTCTGGTCCGGACCTAAGTGTGAACGATCTGGTATGGTTGTCTACCAAGAATATAAAACTTAAGGTTCCCTCCTGGAAACTCGGTCCAGATTCATCGGGCCATACAGGATCAGTTCAATAGTTAATCCGGTGGCTTTCCGTCTTGACCTCCCTCCTACATTTATAATCCACAATGTGTTCCACAAATCGTTGCTTAAGAGGTACGTGGCACCAGTTATACCGTCACCTCTACCTCCTCCTCCAGTGGTGGTCAATGGTAATTTGGAGTTTCAGGTATCGAAGATCATTGACTCACGTCTGAATCGCCGGTCCCTTCAGTACCTTGTTCATTGGAGGGGGTATGGTCCTGAGGAGAGGATGTGGGTTTCTGCGTGGATATTAACGCAGACCGTTTGGTTCGGGCCTTCCACACTACTCACCCAATAGACCAGGCCCTGAGGGCCAGAGGCCCCTCGTAGAAGGGGGTACTGTCACGGGTGTGTCGCGGCGGAGATCGTCGCGATTGCACACCCTGACTTCGCACAGCTGAGTTTCTGGTGCTGGGTGTTTTTCGGCACTGAGGGAGTTAATTCTTTCTCTCTCGGTGCTGGGCTGACCAGCCTCGCCCAGCTGCGATTGAGTTTTGTTAATTAGCTTCCTTCATATACCTGCTGGTCTGCTGGGGAAGTTGCCAGTGAAAGCATTCATTCAGACCAGCAGAGCGGATCGTTTCTGAGAAGACTTAAGCTAAGAGTGCCTGTTGTGGTTTTTCCTCTCCTCGCTTATTGTTTATCTCCTTAACCTTTTGTGTTCCTCTGTAGTGGAAGTGGTGTATGCAAGGCTGTGTTTTCTTTACCCCTTGTCTGTCTCGTTTGTCTTAGACTGTGTGTAAGCTGTGACCTGCCATTCCCTGTGGTGGTAATCAGGGTCCTTCTCAGGACTAGATTACAGTGGTCAGGGATCTACAGGAGACAGGGTTACGCTGGCGGCCTGGACCTCTGTACCATTAACAGTACCTCCAGGTAGAGGGACTAGTCAGGACCCCAGTTCAGGGTCAGCATAGACCCCGGTCCACCTCTATCCAGAGACAGCGTGACACGTACACAGTATTGACCCACAATACATAGGATATTATGTCAGGTAAGACATTGCTGGCAGATACTATGTATACATGTTGATTTTCTCTATTATATGAAATTTAGAATGATGTCACATTAGATATAGGTTGCTATCTTTGAATATATCTGTTATACGTCGTGACACCTGTCACCAGAAATAATGCTGTAAACCTGCTGATAGGCAGTTAATCTGCAGGTTAATGGGTTATGCTGCCTGGCGCCTGCACGCAGCCAAGTGCAGCAGGGAGAAAATTAACTTTATTCTCCCTGGCAGCATTCAGTTTCAGTCATGGGGTAAGAGGCGGCGCCGGTTCTGTCATTGCTTTGAGAATGCGGAACAGCTGCTGTAACTGCGCCCCCAACCCTTACAGACAGCCGACCTCAATGCAGAGCCAGGGACAGCGCACTGTTATAGGGGCAGCTCTGTATACTCAGAGCGGTGACCGAACTGGCACTGCCCCCACCTCCATGACTGAAACAGAGTGCTGTCAGGGAGAATAAAGTTAATTTTCTCCTGGCTGCATTCAAATGCGTGCAGGCACCATAATAATGCTATTAACTACATATGGGCGGACACCTGGATGTTCGGGTTCGGCCGAACAGTTACAAAATGTTCGGGTACCAGAACAGTACCCTGACCCCATTCACTTAAATGGGGGGGGCCCGAACATCCAGAATTTGCCACGATGTCATGTGCATGACATATCTGCAGGTTAATAGTGTTTTGTTCTGGTGACAGTTCCCTTTTAATTTTGGAGTACAATACTTCAATAAAATGGCGCCCAACTCAGCGTGGTATCGCGCTATCTGGCACCATTTTTCTTAAGACACTGTCTACTAATTCGCATATACAATGTCTTTAATAAAGTGGCGCCGGATAGCGCAGTATTCTCACTCGCGGACTCTGGTGCCTTTTTATTGAAGTAATGCACTACAACGTCAACATAGTAGTGCACATGCACCGCCCATCCCCATTATCTCTATGGCCAGGGCGTGCGCACTGCTATGTTGACATTGTAGTACATCAATAAAAAGGCACCAGAGTCAGCGCGTGCGAATAAGGCGCTTTCCGGTGCCACTATATTGAAGACACTGTATATGCGAATTCTACATAGAATTTGCAACTCACTATCTTATCTTACCTGCTAATTGTCATAAAATCTATCACAACTGAATGTGGCTTTATTACTGCATTGATTTATGAATGAGAAGGCCATATGGATATATTGTAAGCTAGTTATTGAACTAGTTTGTGTTGGTACATTTTCAGAGCTTTTTTTTTTAAGACACTGTTTATAAATTTGCACATACGATGTCTTCAATAAAATGGTGTGACGGAGATCGCAGTATGCGCACACGCCGACTCTTGCACCATTTTTATTGAAGTAATGTACTACAACGTCTACATAGTAGTGCACATGCACCGCCCATCGGCATTATCCTTATGGCCGGACTTGGTGAAAACAATTATGTATATAAGAATGCATATGACCAAAGTACCATATCAAAAATAAGTATGGTGTGGCAAGGGAGGAGCATAAAACAATTAATGAAACTGAAAATAAGGAAACCAGGAAAAAGGGGGGTTGCCTAATGAAAAAAGGGGCTAAGGTCTAGGATTTCCCTCAATTGAGGGAAAAGAGTACCCTCGGAAATTAAGATGACTAATGGGTGTACTGGAGAGAATCCACACCTGAAGAGTAATAAAAAAAAAGAAAAGTATCCATGTAAATACTGCTGCATTCCAAGAACCAGAACCGATAGAGTATGCAGAAATAAAAGGTCAACTGGAGAGTTAAAGTAGTACTTCATAGTATAAATTGTCAGACTATAACCAATCATACCGGATTGCCCATGAGAATAACATAGATGAGAAAGCCAGCGCTGGGTGAAACCGCTGCATCCACTGTTATGTGCGGGAAAGAGTCACTGACAGAGGTGAGACTGATGAGATATATATATATATTTATATATATATATAGAGGTGAGGTGTGGTGGACTGTAGCAACATCCAATCAGAATCCCTGACTGTGGAGGTGCAGTCCATGTGTTATCACTGTAGGCTTGTCCGGGAATCATGTGATAGCGCTGGACTGGTGCATGCGTACTGAGCAGAGAGGCTAGATGGCCCGTCCCAACGGTAGCTATGGGAATGCATAAAACAAAGCAGTGACAGCGTGTAAGTAAGGCTGTGAAGATATGTCAATCCAGAGTGCTCGTGTAGAGGCGTATAAATTGAGTGACCACAGCACTTCTGATCAGTAGGTGCCCTATTAGGATCCTATCCCGTAACATGAAGTTTAAGAAACTTGTCACTCTGAGATGATGATGGTGATCCGCTGTTGTCATGAAGTCATCTGGGACACCAGACACTAGTAAGTTAGTTAGATTATGTGCAGTTCACATGTTTACAGGGCTGACCGGGTATAAGGTATAGCAATGCTCTTGAATTGCTATACCTTATAATTGCAGTTAGACTGCAGAAAGTGAAAGTCCCATAGTGGGTAAAAAAAAAAAAAAAAAACTAGTAAAAATATATTTTTTAAATGTATATAAATTTACCCATAAATAAATATTATGGAAAAAGAAAAAAACAATAAGTACATATATTTGGTATCCGGAACGACCCAGTCTATAAAACTGTCCCTTTAGTGAACACCGTAAAAAAACAAGAGGCAAAAAGCAATGCTTTATAATCTAAATTGCCGAATAAAAAGTAGAATAAAATGCAATCAAAAAGGATAATGTTAATAAAAATGGTATCGCTGAAAACATCATCTTGTCTTGCAAAAAACAAGCTACCATACATCTCCATCATCCAAAAAATAAGTTATAGCTCTCAAAATAGAGATGCAAAAATAATTATTTTTTCTATTGTTTTTATTGTATAAAAGCTCCAAAACATAAAAAAAAGATTTAAATGCGGTATCACTAAAAATGTAAACTCGTCCCGCAAAAAGTCAACCCTCACATGACGCCGTCGGCCGAAATTTGGAAAAATTATAGCTTTCAAAATATGTTGATGCAAAAATTAGTTTTGGGGAAAAAAGCAACTTTTAGCATGTGACAGCAGCCAAACATAAAAAAACTATATAAACTGTAATCGCACCAACTAAAAGAATTGTCGTCTAATCATTTATACCACACGAGGAACAGCATAAAAAATAAATAAAACCAATTCTTCACCTGCTGTTGATTTGTTCATTCTGCCTCTCAAAGATCGCATTAAGGCTTGGCACACATTTATCCTGAGCTCTTACACCGGGATTTCCATGTAAATCTCTGAAATACGGCATTCAGACAAGACCCCGTAGAAGATTCCCTATAATTAGACAAATGGAGGCAATGTGAACGCTGTCTGACCTGTGATCGTCTTTTTATTAGGAGTGCATAAAATTGCCCTCGGCCACAGTTTTGTGCACCTCTGGGGAAAAAAAGGGCACCGCTGAATAGACTCCAGAGTAACTCTGCTGCCTTATTATAATGAATGGATCCCTCGACAGTTTCATCTGTCACGTCACTCAGAGATTTAGATGGAAACCCCAAAGTAAGTGCTCAGTGTACAGCGTCAGATGTGATCCCAAGTATTATGTAAAATGTTCCCAATAAAAGCTAAATCCAAAAAAAGCAAGTCCCCACTCCGGTCTGTCCACGTTACTGGTAGTACAAAAGATCTGGAAAAGCAAAATGGCACTGACCCCCCCAAAAGAAATTCAGCAAATTGTGCTCCCAAATACCCCACAGTGCCTAAACTGCAGTTGGTGTCAACATGTTTGGCATTTCTGTAGTGGTGAGAGCCTACCTAATTTACTGGTGCTTGAGCTGGGCACAATGTACTGGCACTAAAACGTACTGGTCACTGCAGTGTACTGGTCACTACAACGGCAGTTTGCAATTTTCACTCCGCAACATCCACTGCTGCTTGATTCTGGAAAACACCCATGGATTCAAAATCGTCACTACACCTGTAGACAAATTTCTAAAAGGGTAGCACTTACAAAATGTCACTTAAGGGGGATTATGCTCTTTAGCACTTGGGGATCTGTATATGAAGTCCGTAAATATTATAGAAAATTCTGCGCTCCGGGATGCCTCCTGAATAACAGTATGGCTTAGCCATACGGCGAGACTCGGGAGGGATGGATCGCTATTTGCAAGTCTCGCCATATGGCTAAGCAGTACTGTACAGCCACATATGGGTTATTTCTACACTCAGCAGAAATTTTGGGACAAATTTTGATGTAATTTTTACCCCTTTCCCAGTGTGAAAATGTAAAATTTGAGTCGAAAACAAAATTTTTGTGGTAAAAATGTAATTATTTTTTTCTTCATTGCCCAATGGTATAAAATTGTGACCCATCTATGATGTCAATATGGTCACTGCACCACTAGGTAAATTCATCGAGATGTGCAGTTTGTAAAAATGGGGTCTCTTATGGGGGATTCTGCTGTTCTGGCACCTTCGGGGCTCTGCCAACGTGCATGGTATGCTCAAACCAGTCCAGAAATGGGGCTAAAACAACATTTTGTGGGAAAATGTGATTTTTTTTTCTCTGCTCTTCATTATAAACTTATGTTAAGCACGGGTTTGAGGCGCTCGCCATACTTATGGATACATTCCTTGAGTGGTTTAGCTTCCAAATTGGTGTTAATTGTGTTTTTTTTTCCCTGTTTAGGTACATCAGTGGCTCTCCAAATGAGACATGACACCGACACACCATTTCATCAAAGTCTGTGTTCCAAAACGTCACTCCTTTTCGGAGCCCTACCATGAGCCCAAACAGTTTACTTTCACATATGGGGTAGCTACATACTCAGGAGATATTGAAAAACAAATTGTATGCTACTATTTCTCCAGTTACCCTTGTGAAAGTGCAAAATTTGGGGCTAAAAAAACATTTTTGTGGGGAAAACGTGTTTTTTCTGTTTTTTTTTTTTATTTTCACGGCTCTACCTTATAAACTTCTGTGAAGCACTTGGGGGTTCAAGGTGCTCATCTCACATCTAAATACATTCCTAGAGGGGTCTAGTTTCCAAAATAGTTTAACTTGTGGGTTTTCCACTGTTCAGACACATCAGGGGGTCTCCAAGTGTAACATGGTGTACGCTAATTATTCCAGCAAATTTTACATTTAAAGCGTCAAATGGCTCTCCTTCCCTTCCAGGCCCTGTCTTGTGCCCAAAAAGTAGTTTTCCCTTTCATATGGGATATCTGTATGCTAAGCAAAAATTTCACAACACATGTTGGTGTCTGTTCTTTCCTGTTACCCATGCGAAAATAAAAAAATGTGGGTTTAAATTCAAATTTTTGTGACAAAAAGTTAATGTTCATTTTTTTTCTTCCACATTCCAAAAACTCCTGTGAAGCACCTGAAGGGTTAATACATTTCTTGAATGTGGTTTTCAGCACTTGAGATGCGAAGCTTTTAGAATGGTATCACTTTTGGGTATTTTCTGTCTTATAGGCCCCCAAAGTCACTTCAAATGTGATGTGGTCCAAAAAAATGGTTTTTGCAAATTTTGTTGTAAAAATGAGAAATTGTTGGTCAACTTTTAACCCTTAGAACTTCCTAACAAATTTTTTTAAAAAAACATTATGGTCAACTTATAACCATTAGAACTTCCTAACAAAAAATTGTTTAAAAAATACTATTTATTCGGACTACCATGACAGCACTACGAGAGAGGGGATCTGCCCTTCAGGAACAGGAAACCTACAGATACAAAAAAGGCGGCTTCCTCACACGCATCAGTTGGTTTCCTGTTCCTGGAGACCGGATCCTACAGATGAATGAAGACATCCCAGACCCGGCCGGTCGGCTCAGGTAGCGGGGGGTCTCCTACCTCGGCCGGTGCGGTGATCCTGAGGCGCCATGGTGCTCCTGGCTGGTCAGCACGGCTGTGGACGGACAGCAGGGGCAGGGTCTGGAGGATCGCTGCCTCTGGAGATAGTAACGCCGGGTAAGTATACCCCCAGCCTCCCTGAAACAATCTCACGGTCTTGGCGGCACGCTGCTATGTGTGGTGTTCCCTCTCCTCGGTAACCTCCGGGGCTCCCCGGGTGAGCGCCGGGGGGGCCTGTATTGTCTCATGTGTCGGTTCTGCCGGTGCTGTGCGCGGTACGGTGAGCGGCGGTCCCCGCTGTCAGTAACTTACCGCTGTATTGCAGCGGCACCCGGAGTCTCGGTGCCGGCATGGTTTTCCCCCTCTGAGTGCTGCGATGCTGGGAGGCGCCATCTTGGCACCGTGTGACGTCTGGGGGCGAAGCCGCCGGTCACTTCTGGGACACAAGCGCCGACGGTGCTACTGAGCATGTGCGGACTCCCAAAAGATGGCGGCCGCCCTCCTGGGAGACAGGAGCCCTGTATGGATAACACAGGACAGGGGAGGCTGGGGGGGGAGGCGGAGCATAGCTGTCATGAACCGGATGGAGGGAGATATAAGGCAGCCAAGCAGGGGGACCCATGCTTCTGGCCGATTTCTTCATAATGGAGGATGAGCAGCTGCAACCTATGCAGCCGGACGAAGCCCCAGAGCAATCTGCAGTAAAAAAAAATCCCATAAGTCCCAGGTTTCCCAGAGATCCCAGAATCGTCAGAAAGCCCGGGACGCCAACCGGAACCAGTCAGGTCGGAAAGCTTCTTCCAGTCGGGGGACGGCTTCATCCAGATCTTCTCTCCCTCAGATTCCGGTACCTATTTTTCAGCAGACACTGGTAAGTGATCTTCGTGAAAGTTCACTCCGTGACGGGCTCCCCCTTATACTATCATTCTAGGGAAGAAATGCACAGACAAATCAAAGCACAGGGAATGTGCCCTCTGTGGATGCCCCCTTCTGGACAATCAGATTATGCCCCCCTTGTATACAGCAGATGGTAAGGTCTCAGGCAAGGGGAAGGGGAAGTAGCTCTAGCAAAAAGCAGTCTAGACTTCCCCTGTTTGGTATTTTCCTCAGGTGGCGGACTTTACCCTAAATCTGAAGGACCTCATCAGGTCCGAAGTAAGGGATTCCCTAAGATCAATGACACCTGCAGGAAGTCCCAAGCAGAAAGATATTCCAGAATCAGACTCATCAGTAGACTGGAGGAGAGATGAGGAATCCCCTGAACCATCCGTATCGGCTTCCTCGTCGGACGAGGACTCCAGCCGCTTCTGTCTGCCCCTAGACCGTGTGGACAAACTAGTGAAAGCGGTCAGGGATACTATGGGGATAGCGGAGGCCAAACCAGTAATGTCAGTAGAGGATATGATGTTCAAGGGTTTGGATCAAAGAAAGCGAAGGGACTTTCCCTTGAATAAGAAAATCTGGGATCTAATCCTCCACGAATGGAGGAAACCGGAAAAGAAAGGCTCCCTACCACCAGCCCTTAAACGAAGATATCACTTCGATGAGCCAGATACTAGTGTTTGGGATAAAGCGCCCAAGTTAGATGCCGCAGTTGCCAAAGCTTTGAAAAAAATCTGCCTTACCCTTCGAGGATATGGGGGCCCTTAAGGATCCCCTGGATAGGAAAGCGGACATCTTTCTTAAAGGAACCTGGGAGAAGGCCAGCAGTGGCATCAACGTGTATGGCCAGATCTGTGATGGTCTGGCTGGACCAACTAGAGAATCAGCTGAAAGAGGGGGTTCCCCGAGACTCAATCTTAGGTGCCCTATCAACAATACAGGGGGCTGCAGCTTTTCTCTCGGATGCATCAATAGATTCCGTCAGAATGGCAGCTAGGGCAGCGAGCCTCTCCAACGCGGCCCGTGGCTTAAATGCTGGCCGAGCGACATACAAACGAAGTCCAAACTGTGCGCCATACCCTGTGAAGGAGAATATCTATTTGGGCCTGTCCTAGACGAGTTGTTGGAAAAAGCAAGTGATGAGAAAAAGAAATTTCCCAGCCTAGCGTCCTCATCATATCAACGGCCGTTTAATAGGAGGAAGTTTGGTCAGAGAAGGCCGACTAGAGACCGTCCCAAATGGGAAGACAGGAAGAAGAAAGGTATGGGGTTCTTGTTCGGGCGTTCTTCTGGAGAACGGAAAAGACCCCTTCAATGACTAGCAACCCCCGTAGGGGGTAGACTGTCAGCGCATTATCTATCCTGGGCCAAAATCACCAACAGCAGTTGGGTGCGAGGGGTTATTTGAGCAGGTCTGAAGCTGGACTTCAGTTCAGTCCCTGGGGATAAATTTAGGATAACACCTATACGCTCCTCTCAAAATCAACAATTGGCCCTGGAAACGGAGATAACAGATTTGTGCCGCAAAAAGTTCTATTACCGGTACCAGCATTAGAGGAAGGTAAAGGGTTTTTAAGGGTTTACCTTATTTCTGATAAAGAAGCCAGATAATTCTTATCGAACCATCATTAATCTGCGGGGTCTGAATAAATTTCTGGTAGCTCTACCCTTTAAAATGGAGACTGTTGGCTCAGCAATAAAGTTATTGTTTCAAAACTGTTTCATGGTGGTTTTAGATTTAAAAGACGCGTACTACCATGTACCTATTTTAGCGGATCACCAACGGTTTTTGGGGGTGACGGTTTCCATGAGTGGGGTAATCCGTCACTTTCAATATAAAGCTTTACCCTTTGGGCTCTCAATGGCCCCTCGGGTATTCACAAAGTTGGTTTCTGAAATAATGGCCCATCTAAGAGAGTATGACATCTTGATTGTAGCATATTTAGACGACTTCTTGATTATTGGAACCTCTGCTGACCATTGCAGGTCTCAATTGGAAAAGTCTACATCCATCCTAGAACACTTAGGCTGGTTGATAAATCGGAAAAGTCCCGTTTACAACCCTTAAGGGTCCAGCAATTCCTTGGGTTTATCTTAGACTCAGAGGTTCAAGAATGTCGTCTGCCAACTTCGCCAACAGGTGTGTCGAGCAGTGAATAGGCAAACTATGACTCTCAGACATGCCATGTCCCTTTTAGGCTCCTTAACAGCTTGCATTCCAGCTGTCAGATGGGCCCAGCTCCACACCAGAACTCTGCAGAGGGATATACTGGATAATGAAAGGATCCTGGACTCATTAGATAGGAAAATGACTTTACGCCCTTCTACCGTAAAATCCTTAAGTTGGTGGCTCAGCAAACTTAACTTATCAATCGGGGTTCCCTGGGAAAATCACATATCCCGAGTCATAACCACAGATGCCAGCCCCTCGGGTTGGGGGGCCTGTATGGGGGAGATCATGGTCCAGGGGCAGTGGGATCCCTTGATAGAGTTCCTCTAACTTTAAGGAACTTTCCGTTGTAGAGCTGTCAATTAAAGAACTGTTTATATACCTGCAGAGTCAACATGTCAGGATTCTCTCAGACAACCAGGTGACAGTAGCATATATCAACCACCAAGGTGGAACACGGTCCGAGTCCCTGATGAGAGTGATGGAGCGCATATTCCAAACAGCAGAGAGACATTTTCTATCCCTGACGGCACTACATATAAGAGGAAAGGACAACACCACAGCAGACTTTCTAAGCCGCAACACACGAAGACAGGGAGAGTGGTGCCTAAATACAACTATTTTCACCCAGATCGTCATACTATGGGGTCAACCAGAGGTGGACCTCTTTGCTACCAGACAAAACAGGAAGGTGGAGAGGTTCTGTTCACTAAATCCGACAGAAGGACCTCTCGTGGTGGACGCTCTCCTAACAAATGGAACTTCGGCCTCGCTTATGACTTTCCCCCGCTAGCCCTGTTACCCTTAGTAATAAGAAAGATCAGGGAGGACAAAGCAAGAGTCATACTGATTGCCCCATTCTGTCCCAGAAGGGCCTGGTTTTCAGGGCTGAGAAAAATGTCAATCTGCGACCCCTGGGTTCTTCCAGATCTTCCGGACCTTCTCTTCCAGGGCCCAGTCAATCATCCGCAAGTAGCCGGACTCCATCTGACAGCGTGGAGTTTGAGAGGTCATTACTGAAGGATAAAGGATTCTCTGACAATCTGATTAATACCCTGCTTAATAGCAGGAAGTTAGTTACAACAAAAATTTATGTTAAGACCGGGGAAAAATTTCCAGCCACTGCTATCCTCGGAGCTGTATTGGAAATCCCTATAGGGCAGATTTTAGAATTCCTGCAGAAGGGGTTAGATCTAGGTCTAGCCACTAGTACCCTGAAAGTACAGGTATCAGCCCTCGGTGCCCTGTTCAACTGTGAGATTGCAAGAAATTACTGGATATCCAGGTTTATCAAAGCGGCAGATAGAACGAGACCTATACACAAAACAAGGTATGCACCATGGGACTTAAACCTAGTCCTTACGGCTTTGACGGAGGCTCCGTTAGAACCTATGGTGTCCGCCACAATTAAAAATCTGTCTCTCAAGTTAGCCTTCTTGGTAGCCATCACGTCTGCTCCAAGGATAGGCGATATACAGTCTCTCTCTAGGGACCCTCCTTACACACAGATTATGGAAGACAGGGTAATAATTAGACTGGACCCTGCACATTTACCCCAAGTCGCCTCTCGGTTCCATAGAACACAGGAAATAGTCCTCCCCTCGATCCTTCCTAACCCCACTAACCAGAAAAAGGAGAAACTCCATACACTAGATGTCAGAAGGTGTTTATTACATTCACTGATCCATGGAAGAAGGGCAGCGCCTTGTTTATATGTTTTCAGGGTGATAGGAAAGGCCTTAGAGTTTCCAAATGCACATTAGCAAGGTGGATTAGGGAGGCTGTTTCTCTAGCTTACTCAGCAGGTGGCGTTCCGGCTCCACAGAATCTGAGGGCGCATTCCACTCGAGCCATGGCAACCTCTTGGGCGGAAAGATCTGGAGTATACATCGACAAGATATGTAAGGCGGCCACATGGTCTTCTCCCAACACCTTTTTTAATCATTACAGATTAGACATGGGTGCCTCCTCTGATCTCTCCTTCGGGTTAAGGATGCTGCAGGCTGTAGTCCCTCCCTAGAATAGTGTTACATCTCTGTAATTCTCTCGTGGTGCTGTCATGGTAGTCCGAATAAAGTATTAAGTTACTTACCGGTAACGGTATTTTTCGGAAGACCATGACAGCACCCTTAGTTTTCTCCCTTGCACGTGTATCGAACACTCCCTTTAATTATAAAGTCCACGTAGACTAGATATTATATCGAGACTGTGTCTTTTACATTTACATTAGATCTCTGATTATGATCCATTGTGTGCAATTCTTCAGTTATTGTTAGTATGTCCTTATTTATCAGTAGCAGTTTAGACAAATCTTATAGCATAGATTAATAGTGTGTGTGTTCTCTTACATTTTTCCATCTGTATGCACTAACCCTGGAGTTTGAGGTGGATAGTGGATCTGTATACATTTTACTTGTCCACTCAGTATTCGGCACCCCAGCATGTATAATAGACTGATGCTATAGTGCACTCTGTTTATTTGCTGTACAGCGTTCTTGATACCTGTTCCTCGGCTGGGCTGCGCTACTTCCCCACTTTGACGTCAGGTGGGGATGCGGTTCGGCGACCGTTGACACTCGTTCATGACGCTGGACGTTGTCATGGTGACCCGTCTCGCTTGTTGGTTGTGGCCTCTCTCACTCCGATACTCGAGGTGGGAGGCTGCCACACCACGGGCGGGCGGGCACCATGATGACGTCTACATGATAGGTGTGGCCGTGGAGACGCGTCCGTCCGGCTTGTTGTGGCCTCTCCTCCTCTGACGTTTTGGAGGGGGAGGTGGCTGCACGGCCGGCGGATGTGCGTCTCAGCGGCTTCACATGTTACTTGCTGCCATGGAGATGCGCCGCGTCTGCTAGTTGTGGCCTCTCCCCCTCCGATGCTCTTGGATGGGGGGATGGCTGCAGGGCTGACGGGTGCGCATCTTATGTGCGTCACACGCTGAATACAGACCCGCTACACACATGTAATCAACTCCAGAGGTAATTGTATTACAATTTGAGATATATATAGCGGCACTTGATGCCCCTAACCACTCGAACAAATCCCCCAGGACGAAGCTAACGCGAAACGCGCGTCGGGGCTACTCCGGCATTCCCTCAGGTCGTATTTGCATATCCCTCTTTACTTTATATTATGTTTTTCACATTGCATATATTCTGTCACTCCAGTCATGTGTTATATACACCTTTTAGGCGCAATTAATCCCCTAGATGTTGTATACAATTTACTTGAAATTGGTATGCCGCCTGAACATTAGTATTTACCTTTGCTATATAGCATTATAATTATCTGTGCCACTGTTGACATGATTTGTGTACAATCTCTTAGGTGCATGTATCTGGTATAGTACATATAGCCATTCGATCTCATACTAAACTACTATGTACAACAGTTAGCTGTCTATATATGTGCATTGGTAGCCAATTTGTAATCTTCTTTGTCACTCGACTTAGGTGTTGAATCTCACATCTTATATTGTTTGGATAGTGGCACAATTGCCCCAATATACTCCAATATAGATTTTTTTCTAAATGATACATTTTTCTAAATGATACATGGCATATGGTATATTGAAACATATAGACATATATTCTTGAACTGCATCGTAGAGATATTAGATATGCACACAGCGTTTAGTGATCTGAATATTTTGGTGATTTTGCATACTATGATCTTTGGGATATTATTGGACTCACATCCCATTTTTAAGTGTTGTTTATATATTTTAATCATTTTTCAATAAAGTGTTTGTTATATAGCCATATGCTTCCAAGTCTTTGTTTGTAGGTTGTTTAGAGTTCGTTTATAATTTGTGTCATTAACCATGGAGGTCCTCTCGGCTCTGTAATCCAACTGATGCGTGTGAGGGAGCCGCCCTTTTTGTATCTGTAAGTTTCCTGTTCCTGAAGGGCGGATCCCCTCTCTCGTGGTGCTGTCATGGTCTTCTGAAAAATACCGTTACCGTTAAGTAACTTAATACTTTTGTGTGATGTAACTGATGTAATTGAATTGAACCGGGCCTCTTACACCATCAGAACAACCTCATTGCTTTAAATCAACAAGCCTTATAATCAGTGATTGAGGACAAGGATCTAATTATTAACCCTCATACTCCCATGTAAAAATGCACCTTCGGAGTCCCAAATGGGGTATTTTTTTGTACCCCATGCAATTTTTAATTTCCAGCGTTGTTTTTACTGTCATTGTTTATTATTGTAGTTACTATTGAAAAGAAAAGAGATTTATGATGTTATATATGGTTATTTTATTGAAACTGAAAAAATAAGACATATTAAGCAATACAATAAATTAACTTGCTGCACATGTGCTTTTGACATCAAATTTATTATGCTGAGAAGTAGTTGGAATCCATTTCTGGACATTGTTGCCAAATGTATGTATGTATGTTATACCAAAATGATTCATCTGTGGTCCACAAATCATTTGCATTTTTGTTGTTTTCGTGAAGAACACCACAGCAAAGCAACAACCCGAAAACGTTTTCATTTCAACATTATCTGTTGGAACAAAAGACTTTTTGCCATTCGAGTGATCTTCATTCCATTTTTCTATCACCCTAGATCCCTCTTCATTTTAGTACTGCACGATATTGTCTTTAATATCTTCAGATATCATCATACAAAAACTGTCGTCAGTGCTATGGATATTTTCAGACTTTTGTGTAAGGCGAGGCATTTTAGTGAGAATCTTTGAGGTTTGACATCTACATGGGTGTGGTGGTTTTTTGCACTAAGAAATATCAGTCTCACTAGAAAACGTCATTTTCTGTGTCACCAGAATCCTGATCATCAGAACTGTGAAGACTTTCGGTATCTGAAATTTCCTCTGCTTCCACATAATTTTCATCTTGAGATGTCTCGTAATCCGGGCAGATTACCATCACTTTAATCTAAAGCATCTAGTATTTCTGAATCTGTAAGATTTCTTCTTGCCATACAGAAAACAAAAAGCACAAAAACAAAAATATTTACCTATAGGAAAAACAAAGTTTTGAATATACTATTACAACTACAGTCTTATTCCACTAGCCTACCTTTTTCCCACACTAACAAGTTCTAAAATGCAATGTTGTACTAAAAAGAAGCATGAAAAAAAGCGCTAACTAATGGTCCCAGTACCAAACCAAAACACAGAAAAAATGTGACCAACAAAGTCCAAGTTATTATAAAAAATATATTTTATTAAATGCCAATCAGAACATGTAGACAGGGTGATGACTAGTGATGAGCCACCCCCGTACTGTTCGCCGAACAGCCGTGTGTTTGACGAACTGTTTGACGAACTGTTCGTCGAATACCATTAAAACCAATGGCAGGCAAACCAAAACACATAGAAACACAAAGAAAACACATAGAAAACACTTCAAAGGTGTCCAAAAGCTGACAAATTGCTCACAAGACACAACTAACACATGGAAAAGTGACACGTACATATAGGCATGCGAAAAGAAAAGAGGTGGAGGAGTAAAAGGAGGGGCAGACACAGATATAGGCATGTCATGCCCTTCTAAAACCAAAAAAGTGCCAAGCCGACACAGCCAGTCCATTCCTGCCCGTGCGACCTGCGTGTCGCCGGGTTTGTGCCAGAGCTGCGGTGGACCCTGACGGCCAGCCACCCTCTCCCAATACTGGTGCCTGTCCGCTAGTGGGTCGAGCGAGCCCCCCTGCGGTGGAGGCAGGTCTAATCATTTGTATTTAAATTGTCTCTCTAATTTGAATGAGTACACAAGGATCTATTGGAGGGCAAGTCTCATGCCAGCAGCTGCGGTAATGCCAGGTCCAGTAGCGTCCAGTAAAGCTGCTGCAGTTAAAAAACTTTTATAAGGATTGAGCTTGGCGGTCCACCGCAAGGCGTCCTACCGCCACTCACAGCCCCTGTGCCTTGGGGTGCCTCCCCGATGCTCTTCACTGAGTGTCCCGGGGGCCCAAAGCATTTCCTTTGAAAAAATTAAGTGTCCAAAGTACAGGTGGTGTAGCTTGCTTAACAGCTGTTTTAATCCGCTGACTAGCAGACACTTCTACTAGGCCCAAAATTATTGATGTTTTTTCGGAAAAACTGAACTCTTCAAAATCTAGTTGCCCCCAGCAACACAACTCTCAAGTCCTTATCTTCATCTGCAACCTGGATAAATTCTAATCTGGGTTGTTTTGCATGTAGGACCTCTAAGTATTTATGTTGCGTCTCTATTATGAATGGGGTGCAAGAATTTCAATCTCGAACCACAGGCACCATTTTTAAAATCAACTGTCATGTCAATTGCCAATCGTGCTACATTATTTATTTAATTGAGTGCGGTTGTGGGTTGCAGTACATCGGTCGGACGATACAGACAATGCATGCAAGGCTCAACAAGCACCGTCAAAATATCCAAAATGGGTTCATGCTACACAGTCTCTCAAAACATTTCTCCCTAGTGCACCAAAAGAATTTGAATTCGTTAAAACTCACTGTTATTGACCAGATACCACATGATATGCCTGATCGGTATAATAATCTAATAAGA
Source organism: Oophaga sylvatica (assembly GCA_033576555.1). Lineage (NCBI taxonomy): Eukaryota > Metazoa > Chordata > Amphibia > Anura > Dendrobatidae > Oophaga > Oophaga sylvatica. Next base: position 284,286,868 of record JARQOD010000003.1, on the reverse strand, counting down.
AGGGAGAGTTTCTGGATTTTTAAACTTGGTACACTGGCCCCTGAGGGGTTAAACCTCACTATTGAAAAAGTCACGTAATATATGCATTTTTTTATTTATTCATTTATTTTCATTTATTTTTCCTTGTGTACATTGTTTTTATGTCGTTTTTAGGTTGGTTTTATTAAATTTTTTTTTTTTTTCTTTTTTGCAGTCATATTTGCATTTTTAATCATGTGGGTGTTCTGATTAATTGCCTTTTAATTTTCATTTGCTGCTCCACCTTTATATAGCTTTCCTACTCCATTCTATGTATAACTGCGACCTGAGGAAGACGGAGCTATTCCGTTGAAACGCGTTGTGGATATCAATAAATGAAGACTTTTTAATATCAGCTGAATTGCGTCCCTCGCGCTCCTTATGACGGGATTGCTTTATCATCACTTATGTCTGATCCTCTCTTGAGGTACCCAGCCGGAGCTGCAGCGGACAACCTTAATCTCATCTGCCTTTATCGCCAGCCTGGCGCTCCTTTGAAACCGTCTATCTGAATTTGGTTGCAAAATTATTGTCTGGGTTAGATGCAGATAAAAATTTGTAATTATATCTACAGCCGGTGGCTACTCCGCTGACTAGCAGACACTGCTACTAGGCCCAAAATTATTGTCCAGGCAAGATGCAGTTAAAAATTTGTAATTATATCTACAGCCGGTGGCTACTCCGCTGACTAGCAGACACTGCTACTAGGTCCAAAATTATTGTCTGGGTTAGATGCAGTTAAAAATTTGTAATTATATCTACAGCCGGTGGCTACTCCACTGACTAGCAGACACTGCTACTAGGCCCAAAATTATTGTCTGGGTTAGATGCAGTTAAAATTTGTAATTATATCTACAGCCAGTGGCTACTCCACTGACTAGCAGACACTCAAGCTTTGGAGCAGACCTCTGATTCCCAGGCTATAGTATGAGTAAACAGCTCTAATCTTCACACTCAACCATCTGTGTTACCCCAAGCCATAGTGTATGTAGTTTCTTACGGTTAAAAGCGGGGTGGGGAAAGACCCAACCCACCTGTAATTGACGATGCCAACGTCACGTAAAAAACAGCAAGGGGACTCCAAAAAGAGTCTCCATTTTTTCCAAAAATTTGGGGCACAGACACCACTTAAGTAGCATCAATTGCCCCAGAGTTGCTTAAAACGTTTGGTGAGGTGATTTTACCAAATCCTCAAGCTTTTACTCTCCCCAGGAAGACACAGGGGTAGAAAAGTCCTTGCGGATCCATGATATGTTCATCTTTATGAACGTGAGTCTGTCTACATTCTCAGTGGACAGCCGCGTGCGCTTATCTGTCAGCACACCACCAGCAGCGCTGAACAGACGTTCAGAGAGAACGCTGGCTGCGGGGCATGACAAGATCTCCAAGGCGTGAGTGGCGAGCTCCGGCCATTTATCCTGATTGGAAGCCCAAAAAGAGCAAGGGTCCAGTCACACAGTCATGGCTTCGATGTTCAGTTGGAGATACTCCTGTACCATCGTCTCTAGGCGTTGACTATGTGTCTGACTTCTTGTCTCCTGTGGCCTTGCAAAGTATGGGCTAAAAAACAGGTGAAAGGATTCCACAAAATTGCTGTGAACACCAGCAGATACTGTGTTTCTGTTACGGTTTGAGTGCTGAACACTCGACAGTCCCACGGTTGGCAAGTTAGAACTGTGAGATTCACTACGTGCACCACTGGTGTTTTGTGGAAAAGCACATGTAAGATTCTGCAACAGTCTCTGCTGATACTCCTGCATGCGTGAATCCCTTTCTATGGCTGGAATTATTTTGGCAAATTTACTTTTGTACCGGGGATCTAACAGTGTGGCTACCCAGTAGTCGGGATTATTTCCAATTCTGACAATTCGAGGGTCATGTTGCAGGTAGTGCAGCAAGAAGGCACTCATGTGTCTTGCGCATCCAGGAGCACCAAGTCCCTGTTGTGTTGGTGAGGAGGTACGACTCATGCTTCTTTCCTCTGCCCTCTCCCCCCAACCCCGCACAACAGAAATGTGATCAAGGTCTCACTCATCTGATGAGTCTTCTATGCCCATCGCCAGTTCGTCATCCACTCCTGGGCTCCTGCACCTTCCTCACTAGTTTGGCTGTTACCATGCGCCCTGGTTAATCCCTCTCACCCACCCTTCCATGCCAGCCGCCTTGGTGCTGCCGACCGTCTGGACCTTGCAGATGTTAGCCCTTCCGCATACAACTCCTCCTCCTCTACTTCCTCCACCTCCTCTTGTTCCACCACCTGACTCCAAATTCTGTTTAACATCTGCTCCAGCCTGTAAATCACCAGAATAGTCATGCTGATAATGGCATCGTCAGCACTAAACATCTTCGTGGCCATTTCAAAACTGTGCAGAAGGGTGCATAGGTCCCTGATCTGAGACCACTCCTCCAGCGTGATTTGCCCCACCTCTGGATCTCGTTGGCCCAGGCTATAATTCAGAACGTATTGCACCAGGGCTTGTCGGTTCTGCCACAGTCGCTGCAACATGTGCAGAGTTGAATTCCACCGTGTTGGCACATCGCATTTGAGCCGGTGAAGTGGCAGGCCCAACGACTTCTGTAGAGATGTAAGTCACTGAGCTGCGGGATGCGAACGGCGGAAGTGAGCACACAGCGACCGTGCCCTCTGCTGAAGGCCATGTAGTCCGGGATAGTGGGCTAAAAATTGCTGGACAACCAGGTTCAACACGTGAGCCATACAAGGCACGTGTATGACATTGCCCCAGGTTTGCCGCATTGTCTCACATGGCCTTCCCTGGTTGCAGGTCCAGTGGAGACAACCGTTCATGAAACTGGTTCTCCAGAGCTGACCACAACTCCTCAGCTGTGTGACTCACATTTCCCAGACATTTCAATGTAAAGACCGCCTGATTACATTGAGCCCTTCTGCCAGCATAGCAAGGAAGTGTGCTGCAGGATCCCTTCTGCGCAGTTAGAAAGCCCGTGGCATGACCAGACAGGCTTTGGGTGCAGGTGGAGGACCGAGAGGAGGTTGAGGAGGCAGAAGCAGTGGAGGAACTTTGAGATAAAGAGGATTGACGCACAACTCGTGGGGACGGCAAGACTTGGACAGCAGCCCCTTGTCCTGATGTCACGATAGTTACCCAGTGCCCAGTCAGCGACATGTAACGCCCCTGTCCATGCCTACTCGTCCAAGTGTCTGTGGTGAAATGCACCCTGTCACACACTGAGTTTCTCCAAGAAACGGTGATGTTGTGTGCGACATGCTGGTGGAGCGCAGGCACACCTTTCTTTGAGAAGTAGTGCCGACTGGGCATGTGGTACTGGGGCACTGCGACGGACATAAGGGCTCGAAAATCCTCTGTGTCCACAAGGCGGAAAGGCAGCACTTCTGTAGCCAAGAGCTTGCAGATGGTGAAATTCAACCTCTTAGCTTTCTCATGGCTAGGAGGAAATGGTCTTTTACTTGTCCACATCTGAGTGACCGTGGGCTGGCTGTTGTGCGTAGACGGGGTTGAGTAGGGTGTCCCCGGACAACTGACGGTCTGTGAGGAAGATGCAGGCGCAAAAGTTAGGTTGCCTTGATCCAAAAGTGGTGCTCTCGATGTCGGAGAGCGCTCAACACCAGCTGGTGTTTCCACTTCCAAATGAACTGATGACCTGCCAATCTGACTGGCTGTTGCTGGTAAAGAGGTGCCAGGTCTGAGTCTCAAAACAGGTCTGACTGCTGTCCCCCCAGTCACAGAGGATGCGCAAGATGGGGCAGACGGTGGTTGGGCCGGCCCTCTAGGCCACATTGTAGCACAGTGAGCTTGCCACTGCAACTTATGCTTCATATCCATGTGACGGTTCATGCATGAAGTACTCAAACTATGGATTTTTTGGCCTCTACTTAGCTTTTGGTCACAAATGTTACAGATAACACGAGTTGGGTCATCCTTATCGATGTTAAAAAATGCCCAGGCTATGCAAGGCTTAGAACCCATGCGACCTGAAGAGCCACCTTGACTTGTGGTCAGAGGCAGAGTTGTGGTTGAGGATGCAGTTAGTGACGTGCTTCCAGTTCTACGTCTCTGTCCAGGAAGGCGCACCCTGACCTCGTCGTCACTCGAATCCTCCTCCACCTCCTCTGCTGACCTCATCGACTGTCTCACTGTGGGTTGACAGTAAGTGGGATCTACAACCTCGTCATCATCACCCTGTGTGTTCTCACCCCCGTCGTCCTCAGAGCCAACCTTTCCTGCCCTGACACAAAACTCAAGTTGTCGCTCACATCTGGTATTTGAGTCTCATCATCGTATTCCTCATTGTCTCCACCAACAGGAGTTACAGTTTGGGAACGAGGGTCTACATTAAGCTCAGAACCTTCTTCATCTGGTCCTGGATCAGACTCATAAACATTCTGTGCATCAGTGCAGATAATTTCCTCATCTGGATTCACAGAAGCTGTGGAGATGACCTCTGATTCCCAGGCTATAGTATGAGTAAACAGCTCTGCAGACTCAACCATCTGTTCTACCCCATACTCAGACTGGCAGCTGGAGACTTGGGAGCTGTGAGGAAGCAAGTGCGATTGGGGTGACACCTCTGAGGACTGGAGTTTTTGTGTTGATAAAGTAGAGGTGGAGAGCCGACTTGAAGGAGCACTTGATATCTGTTGAAGCACCTTATTTTTTTGTGCCTCATCTGGAATTTGTAGCGATGGGCGTGCCCGTAAGAAAGGGATCGTACCACATTGTCCACTAAAAGAAGTAGACATCTTAGTTTGGCTGGAAGATGGTCTTCTGCAGATGTTACTGTTGCTTTAACACCTACCCCACGGACACAACATTTTTTTCCCTTCACAACACACCTATTCCCCTTTCCACCAGCAGCAGGCCTTTTGACACTCATTTTGGTGGTTACCTAATTGACAACTGTGGAGCTGTTTGCACAAAAAACGATGGCTGCAAAAAATTCTTAGTATTTGAACGCGGGTGGAGCTTTGTATAGATGGCCTAATACAATGAGTACCACAGACTGCTACTATGCCCAAAATTATTGTCCAGGCAACATGCAGATAGAAATTCTTTTTTTTTATAAGGCTGCTGGAGCTTTGTATAGATGGCCTAATACAATGAGTACCACAGACTGCTACTATGCCTAAAAATTATTGTCCAGGCAACATGCAGATAGAAATTCTTTTTTTTTTTTTTATAAGGCTGGTGGAGCTTTGTATAGATGGCCTAATACAATGATTACCACAGACTGCTACTATGCCCAAAATTATTGTCCAGGCAACATGCAGATAGAATTTTTTGTTTTTTAAGGCTGGTGGAGCTTTGTATAGATGGCCTAATACAAAGAGTACCACAGACTGCAACTATGCCCAAAATTATTGCCCAGGCAACATGCAGATAGAAATTCTTTTTATTTTAGAAGGCTGGTGGAGCTTTGTATAGATGGCCTAATAGAATGAGTAACACACACTGCTACTATGCCCAAAATAATTGTCCAGGCAACATGCAGATAGAGTTTTTTTTTTTAAGGCTGGTTGAGCTTTGTATAGATGCCCTAATAGAATGAGTACCACACACTGCTACTATGCACACAATATTACACAATAATTTGGAGTGATTTGAACGCTGGTGTAGCTGGCAAAAAGTGATAGCAACTGCTGTAACCTAGCCCTTAAAAGGGCTGCAATTACAAATAGTCACTGTCCCAACTTGACCTATCTGTCTATTTAACCCCTTCATGACCCAGCCTATTTTGACCTTAAAGACCTTGCCATTTTTTGCAATTCTGACCAGTGTCCCTTTATGAGGTAATAACTCAGGAACGCTTCAACGGATCCTAGTGATTCTGAGATTGTTTTTTCGTGACATATTGGGCTTCTTGATAGTGGTAAATTTAGGTCGATAATTTTTGCGTTTATTTGTGAAAAAAATGGAAATTTGGCAAAAATTTTGAAAATTTCGCAATTTTCAAATTTTGAATTTTTATTCTGTTAAACCAGAGAGTTATGTGGCACAAAATAGTTAATAAATAACATTTCCCACATGTCTACTTTACATCAGCACAATTTTGGAAACAAAATTTTTTTTGTTAGGAAGTTATAAGGGTTAAAAGTTGACCAGCGATTTCTCATTTTTACAACAAAATTTACAAACGCCATTTTTTTTACGGACCACCTCACATTTAAAGTCACTTTTAGCGGTCTATATGGCAGAAAATACCCAAATGTGACAACATTATAAAAACTGCACCCTTCAAGCTACTCAAAACTACATTCAAGAAGATTATTAACCCTTCAGGTGCTTCACAGGAACTAAAGCAACGTGGAAGGAAAAAATGGACATTTTAATTTTTCCAACAAAAATTTTCTTTTAGCATCAATTTTTTCATTTTTGCATGGGCAACAGGATAAAATGGATCCTAAAATTTGTTGGGAAATTTCTCCTGAGTACACCGATACCTCATATGTGGTCATAAACCACTGTTTGGATGCACGGCAGGGCTCAGAAGGGAAGGAGCGCCATTTGACTTTTTGAATCGAAAATATGCTGGAATATTTAGCGGTTGCCATGTTGTTAGAACTCTCCTGTTAGGTTTTTTTTCTATCTTGCTGGTCACATGACCTTTTTTGCCTACTTAATCCTTCTCCGCCCTTCTGGCTTTGCTGGACTTCATTGTAACTTCTACTCTTAAGCTAGCCGGGTGCTTTTGTACCTTACTCAAATAGTTTTGCTTGGTCTTCTGACCTCTATGTTCTATGTTGTTTTGTTTTTCTTTTTACTGCTACAACTTCTGTTAGGAGGTGTCCATCTTTTCTCCCAGTCCCTAGTGCTTGTAGGGATCCCTTCCTCGCATCTATAGGTCTTCGTTCAGACTAGCTGAGGACTTTAGCGGGTCTGATCGCAGGATCAGGTTCCCCGTTACATAGTAGGGATTGAGCTTAGTTCTATTGTAGGGACAGTTTTCCCTTTCTTTCCTTAGTGTTTGTAGCAGAACCTAACACATGTCACATTTGGAGAGTCCCTGTGTGCCTAAACATTGGAGCTCCCCCACAAGTGACCCCATTTTGGAAACTAGACCCCCCAAGGAACGTATCTAGATGCATAGTGAGCACTTTGAACCCCCAGGTGCTTCACAAATTGATCCGTAAAAAAAAATTACTTTTTTTTCACAAAAGTTTTCTTTTAGCCTCAGTTTTTTCATTTTCACATGGGCAACAGAATAAAATGGATCCTAAAATTTGTAGGGCAATTTACCCTGAGTACACAGATACCTCATATGTGGTCATAAACCACTGCTTGGGCGCACAACAGGGCCCAGAAGGGAAGGAGCACCATTTGACTTTTTGAATGGAAAATTAGCTCCAATCGTTAGCGGACACCATGACGCGTTTGGAGAGCCCCTGTGTGCTTAAACAGTGAAAAACAACCACATGTGACACCATTTTGGAAACTAGAACCCTTATGGAACTTATCTAGATGTGTTGTGAGCACTCTGAACCCCCAAGTGCTTCACAGAAGTTTATAACGCAAAGCAGTGAAAATAAAAAAAATCATTTTTTTTCCTCAAAAATGATTTTTTAGTCCGCTATTTTTTATTTTCACAAGGGTAACAGGAGAAATTGGACCACAAAAGTTGTGCAATTTGTACTGAGTACACCAATACCCCATATGTGGGGGGAACCACTGTTTTGGCGCATGGGAGAGCTCAGAAGGGAAGGAGCGCCATTTTGGAATGCAGACTTGATGGAATGTTCTGCGGGCGTCAAGTTACGTTTGCAGAGCTCCTGATGTGCCTAAACAGTAGAAACCCCCCACAAGTGACCCCATTTTGGAAACTAGACCCCCCAAGGAGCTTTTTTAGATGTGTAGTGAGCACTTTGAACCCCCAAGTGCTTCACAGAAGTTTATAAACGCAGAGCAGTGAAAATAACAAAATCATTTTTGTTCCTCAAAAATAATTTTTTAGCCCGCTATTTTTTATTTTCCCAAGGGTAACAGGATAAATTGGACCCCAAAAGTTGTTGTCCAGTTTTTCCTGAGTACGCTGGTGCCCAATATGTGGGGGGAACCACTGTTTGGGCGCACGGCAGGGCTCAGAAGGGAATGAGCGCCATTTGACTTTTTTAATGGAAATTAGCTCCAATCGTTAGCGGACACCATGTCGTGTTTGGAGATCCCCTGTGTGCCTAAACTTTGGAACTCCCCCACAAATGACCCCATTTTGAAAACTAGACCACCTAAGGAACTTATCTAAATGCACAGTGAGCACTTTGAAACCGCAGGTGCTTTACAGAAGTTTATAACGCAGAGCCGTTAAAATAAAAAATCATTTTTTTTTCTCAAAAAATCATTTTTTAGTCCCCTATTTTTTATTTTCACAATGGTTACAGGAGAAATTGGACCCCGTAGGTTGTTGTCCAGTTTGTCCTGAGTACGCTGGTACCCCATATGTGGGGGGGAACCACTGTTTGGGCACACGTCAGGGCTCGGAAGGGAAGTAGTGACGTTTTGAAATGCCGACTTGATGGAATGGTCTGCGGGCATCATGTTACGTTTGCAGAGCCCCTGATGTGCCTAAACAGTAGAAACTCCCCACAAGTGACCCCATTTTGGAAACTAGACCCCACAAGGAACTTATCTAGATGTGTGGTGAGCACTTTGAATCACCAAGGGCTACACAAGTTTATAACGCCCGGGCATGAAAATAAAAAAAATCATATTTTTTCCACAAACATGATCTTTTATTCCCCAATTTTTTATTTTCCCAAGGGTAACAGGAGAAATTAGACCCCAAAAGTTGTTGTCCAATTTGTCCTGAGTACGCTGATATCCCATATGTGGGAGAAAACTACTGTCTGGGCACACGTCGGGGCTTGGAAGGGAAGTAGTGATGTTTTGAAATGACGACTTGATGGAATGGTCTGCGGGCATCATGTTATGTTTGCAGAGCCCCTGATGTGCCTAAACTGTGGAAACCCCCCCAAGTGACCCCATTTTGGAAACTAGACCACCCAAGGAACTTATCTAGATGTGTAGTGAGCACTTTGAACCCCCAAGTGCTTCACAGAAATTTATAACCCAGAGCCATGAAAATAAAAAATTATTTTTTCCCTCAAAAAATGATTTTATAGCCTACAATTTTTTATTTTCACAAGGGTAACAGGACAAATTGGACCCCAAAAGTTGTTGTCCTCTTTGTTCTGAGTATGCTGGTACCCCATATGTGCGGGGGAACCACTGTTTGGGCACACGTGGGGGCTCGGAAAGGAAGTAGTGACGTTTTGTAATACCGACTTGATGGAATGGTCTGCGGGCATCATTTTACGTTTGCAGAGCCCATGATGTGCCTAAACAGTAGAAATCCCCCCAATTGACCCCATTTTGGAAACTAGATCCCCCATGGAACTCCTCTAGATGTGTGGTGAGCACTTTGAATCTCCAAGTTCTTCACAGAAGTTTAAAACGCAGAGCCGTGAAAATAAAAAATCATTTTTTTTCTACAAACATGATCTTTTAGTCCCCAATATTTTTTTCCCTAGGGTAGCAGGAGAAATTAGACCCCCAAAGTTGTTGTGCAATTTTTCCTGAGTACACTGATACCCCATATGTGGGGGTAAAACCACTGTTTGGGCACACGTCGGGGCTCGGAATAAAGGGAGCACTGTTTGACGTTTTGAACTCAAAATTTGCAGGAATCAATGGTGGCACCATGTCGTGTTTGGAGACCCCCTGATGTGCCTAAATAGTGGAAACCCCTCAATTCTAACTGCAACCCTAACCCCAATACACCCCTAACCACAACCCTAACCCCTACACACCCCTAATCCAAACCCTAACCATAACCCTAACCCCAACACACCCCTAACCATAATCCTAACCATAACCCTAACTACAAGCCTAACTCCAACCCTAACTCTAATTCCAACCCTAATTCTAACCGTAACCCTAATTCCAACCCTAACCCAAATTCCAACCCTAATTCTAACCGTAACCCTAATTCTAACCCTAATGCTAAAGGCTAGGTTCACATTACGTTTTACCAGCCCGTTCAACACATAGCGCTGACGGGCTGATAACGGTATAGTATAACGCGATCGCGTTATGCTATAACTGCCAGCGCAGAGGAATCAGCAGATGATTCATCTGCGCTAGCGGTGACAGAGCCCAGACGCTGCAGGCCGCGTCCGAGGCTCCATCACTGAATGACGGCACGTCGCGAACGCATGCCGCTTTACAGCATGCGTCGCGATGCGCCCGCAAATGGGGGTGAATGGCAGCGTTAACACTGCGTTACGCCGCGTTACACCGTGGTGTAACGCAGTCCGTCTAACGGACTGCCATAACGCGATATGAATACAGCCTAACCCTAATTATAACCCTAATGCTAACCCTAGTCCTAACCCTAACCTAACCCTAAGGCTAGGTTCACATTACGTTTTACCAGCCCGTTCAACACATAGCATTGACGGGCTGGTAACGGTATAGCATAACGCGATCGCGTTATGCTATACCCGCTAGCGCAAAGGAATCAGCAGATGATTCATCTGCACTAGCGGTGAAGGAGCCTAGACGCTGCAGCCCGCGTCCGAGGCTCCGTCACTGAATGACAGCACGTCGCGAACGCATGCCGCTTTACGGCATGCGTTGCGATGCGCCCGCAAATGGGGGTGAATGGTAGCGTTAACGGACTGCGTTACACCTCGATATACCACGGTGTAACGCAGCCCATCTAACGGACTGCCATAATGCAATATAAATCCAGCATAATCCTAATGCTAACCCTAATCCTAACCCTAAGGCTAACCCTAAGGCTAACCCTAACCTAACCCTAACTGTAATTCTAACCCTAATAGAAAAAAAATATATATATATATTTTAATTTTTGTCCCTACCTATGGGGGTGATGAAGGGGGCGTTTATTTACATTTTTTTATTTTGATCACTATGAGAGTTTATCACAGTGATCAAAATAAATTTTTGGACTTTAGAAGGCGCACAGCGCATGCGCCGGCCGGCGGGCGCACTGCGCATGCACCAGCCATTTTCCAAGATGGCGGCGCCCATGAAGAGTCCAGGACGGACGCCGGGACGGATCCACGGGCGCCAGGAGACCGGGAGAGGTGAGATGACACTGGGGGGGGATCGGAAGGCGGGGGGCAGCAGACCGGAGCGGAGGGGAGAGGACCGGAGCGCAGGGCAGGAGATAGTAACGGCGGTGACCGATCGCTGCCATGAAATCGGTGGCGGTGGCCGATCACCGCGGTTACTCATTGTGGGGAGGGTCGTAACTCTGTGTCCAGCCATGGCAGAAACTATTGCAGCATCGGCCATGGCTGGATTGTAATATTTCACCAAATTTCATTGGTGAAATATTACAAATCGATCTGATTGGCTGTTTCACTTTTAACAGCCAATCAGAGCGATCGTAGCCACGTGGGGGTTAAGCCACCCCCACTGTGGTGATGCACAAAGGGTCTTGTGCCTGCAGGTCGGGTGACCTTTCAGTGACCCCGGTCACCCGACCCGCAGGAACATGATTTATAGCATGACGCCTACGTTGGCATCATGGGTCGGGATGCCACTGGTTTTCATGACGCCAACGTAGTCGTCATGGGTCGGGAAGGGGTTAAGAGTGAGCACAGACCTGCCTGCTAAAACTGCTAGGAACTGATATAACGTAGCCCTCAAAAGGGCTGCAATTACGAACTAGTTCCTACTCCCTAAACCTTCCTCTATTTCTCAGCGATTTCGCTTGCAAGTCGCAGTTGCACAATGCACACACAATATAGCGCTAACAGCAGCAGTGCCGTCTAACACTGAGCTGCAGCACTGAGAAAATGGTGGCGAGGGGGGAAATGGCTGGGTCTTATAGGGCAAGGACATGTGACATACACAGCCAATGACACATGCCCTTGCTTGTGTGAAAAAAAGCACTTCGCTCCATGTGTGCGCTGCTGATAGGCTGACAGACTGCACCGCCCACTGGAAATGCGGGAAAGAGAAAAAAAAATGGAGATCTTCATTATTTCTGCAGAGATCCATCCCATGCCCCTCCCCGCCCCGCTGTACACTCAAACTGTGTATTAACAGTTATTCTCAGCATAACTGTGAAAAAATCCAGTGACGATTTAGGTGCACGAACAGTTATTGAACATAACCTCGAACAGCCGGATTTTTTCCAAATCGTTCGGGTTCGTCGAACGACTCGAACACCGCCCAAAACAGCTCGAATTTGAGATTGACGAACAGTTCGCTTCGAACACCGCTCATCTCTAGTGATGACACTAAAGTGCAAATGTACAGTACAGAAGAATACGGGACGCAGGAGTGCTGCTCAAATATTACTGAGTAACAATTGATAACCTAAATAGACATGTGGACAAATAATCATGCTATGTTATTCCCTCAAATATATATCAAAAGACCTGGCAGTTTTCATCACAGTGGCATAGAGTACAGCCACACAGACGTATATGTGCTATCAAACATTATAGTAGGACAAATATGATCATGTGTAAGATAAGAGACAGCAAAACATACCGCTTATATGATTAATAAAAGCCACCCGGGAGGTCAGCAATTGAAGAGGGTAGGATCAGCACAACAACCAAGCACCCCGACGCGCTTTTCGGCAGAAGACTTCGTCATGGGGCGTGGAGTGAACAGTGAGGTGAGTTTAAAAAGGGAGCTGAACCAATCGGCAGTGGCCGAAAATAATTAGCATTACCTGGGTAACATCCACAAACAAACTACGTACAGCCGGTGAAAAGACCGGAAGTGACGCTGTCAATCTAGTGAAAGAAACCGGAAGTGACTCTCGTTGCCATAGTGATAGCCAACGCTACATCGCTCACCCTGTCTACTCAGGGCACGCCGGGACAACCCGCACAGCGCTCTCACTGAGGACAGAGGAGACAGAGTGCAAGCAGAAGGCTGGGCAGAAGGTAAGAGACGATGTCAATGAATGTTATCAGTGATGTGACGCATGCATGCCAGGCAGTCACTCCAGCCATGACGGCGACGCCGTCAGAGGGAGGCGGTGCCAGAGGTCACATGACCCACAGCGTCGGTCCCAAAAGACAGCGAGAGCCGGCAGGCCTGATGAACGCATGGATCGCATGCGTACCTGACAGAAAAATAAACAAATAAGGGAATGTGGAAGGCATAATTAGAAGCACCAAAACAATGGGCAATATAGTGTGGGCATGTTACAAAGTATCTAATGCCGCAACAAATCAGGAAATGATATACATTTGAAGAATATCACATATAATTAGCACCCAATACAGAACGAATAGACATATCATCTGTATATATGCCCAGAAGACATATATAAAAATAAAATAACACATTTGTCATATATCTATATCCCCAATATTGCACATATATAGTTCTAGCATATAAAAGGGATATATAGTACATCAAAATAAAACACATAATAAGGATAATAAGAGTATGACATATTCAACAATGTAATGTGTGGAACATAGATGTACATCAATTGATGGAAATATCCAAAATAATACCATCTCTAAGGTCACATATAGAATGTATAATAACCAATGGTATATATATTTAGAACAGAAAAAGACATGTCCAGATATATAAAAGATGAAGATGCCTCATGCAGGATCCTGAAGATGTAGCTGCCCATCGTGAAGAATATTGTTTGTCCACTAATATGGTGTTTGCTACTTTGCAAAATATGCAATAATGAAAAAGAACTTAGACTCAAAATACTGTTTCCCAATAGGGGTGTTTCTAGTATCCCAATGAAAAAATTTGCTGTGAAATCTGCAGAACTGTATGATTTCTACTTGTTTTATGAAAAAAGTGTCAATTATTTTAAAATGTACCTACAGTGAACAACAAATATATAGTTTCAGAATTGGTAGAAAAATGGCAAGAAAAATTGAGTTGGGTACTAAATATACCCCACTTGGGACTCCGAAGGTTAAACCCGACGACAAAGAGGGAGCAATAATGGTAATGAACAAGGCCGACTAATTGGAGGAAGTTTAACCCCTTAATGACTGCTGATACGCCTTTTAACGGCGGTCATTAAGGGTTATTAAGGGTACTTAAACCACAGCGCCGTTAATTAACGGCGCTGTGGAAAAAGTGTATAGCGCCCCCCACAGTTGGATTTTCTCTGGGGTCTCACCTCCGGGGGGTTTTACCTCCCCCGAGTTGGATCGCCGTTATAACCCTATAAGGCATCGCAAAAAAAAAATAAATTTGATGTGCCATTTTTTCTCTTCCCTGATGTGTGGACATCAAGAAAAGAAATAGGGTCCCCGGGGGCCCCCCCCCTTTTTTGCTCCCGGGCCTAGGGCCCCCGGCCCCCGGGGTGGGCCCGCCATGCTAAAAAACCAAGAAAAGGTGGGCCATGCGCATGCGCCCCCGGAGTGCCGGGGGGATGGGGTTTTTCCCTCCGAGGTCCTCGGCGCCGGACCCCAGAAAATGATCATGGGGTTATTTACCGCCCCTTCGCTTCCTTTTAATAGTATAAGGGGACCAAAAAAAAAAAAAAAAAGATTTTCTCCCTCGATGACGCACATAGGGGGTGAAAATATGTCCCCAGGCCCCCCCGACCCCCCCCTTTAAAACCTCCGGTTTTCCCATCTTGTCCTGCAGCCCCGGCCCCCGGGCTTTTTCCGTTAAAAAAAAGGGGGCTAGGGGCTTTTCAAAAAATAAATGATTCTTTCATTCCAAAATATTTTTGTCGTGTGATAAACTTCACAGTGATCAAAAAAAAAAAAAACAGTACTAAACCCCCCCCCCTTTTTTACCCCGTTAGTTAGGGACAAAAAAAAAATAAAAAAATTGTATTTATTTTCATTTTTAGTTAGGTTATAATTAGGGAGGGTTTTGCTTTTGGGTAGGCTGGGTTCAACTGCGTATAACCAGTAAAGCGGGTAATGCATGTTAAAACTCATTCCCCCCCATTTGAGGGCCACGGACGAAAAGGTTTAAAAGGAGCTTCCGAGGGCCGCTTTTTGTGACGGACCTCAAGGGGGCCGCAAGCTCTCCGTCACCCGTAGCGCGATAATATCTGCGATTTCCCTTTGCGTTTGGGTAAGCAAAACGCGATGCGAAAATATACCGCTACCCCCCATCAACCTACTTTGAAGGGCTGGTAAACGCAAAATGAACCAGCCTATTTGGGGGAAAATTTTGGTTAGGGGGGAATTAGGGTTGGGGGTTAAAAATTACCCCCGGGTTTTACAGGACGAAAACGCCGACGCTGCATTGAAACCCCCCCTCGGCCGCACCGGGGGTGGAGTTTCGGCGCATGTATTTCTATGCACCGCTCGCTCCCCCTGAGTCCAAGCGGGTTTTTTCTGCACTTTGGAATTTTTTGTCCAGTGTGACCCGGGGCCCTTAGGGTTGGGGGTTTAAAAAAAGGGTTTTTGGGTTGGGGGGGTGTTGGGTTAGGGGGGAGCAGAATTGAGGGGTTCCACTTTTGGGGGACATCAGGGGGTCCCCAAAGCCGAGTGGGGGTTTAAAAAGTAAAAGGGCTCCCCCCCCTTCCTGGGCCCGCCGGTGCCCAAAAGTGGTTTTCAACATAGGGGGATCAGCGTA
>JARQOD010000003.1:284043829-284271187 GCA_033576555.1 Oophaga sylvatica | reverse complement strand
AAAATAGGGTCATTTGTGGGGGAGCTCCACAGTTTAGGCATACAGGGGCTCTCCAAACACAACATGGTGTCCGCTAACGATTGGAGCTAATTTTCATTAAAAAAGTCAAATGGCGCTCCTTCCCTTCTGAGCCCTACCGTGCGCCCAAACAGTGGTTTATGACCACATATGAGGTATCTGTGTACTCAGGAGAAATTTCCCAACAAATTTTAGGATCCTTTTTTGTCCTGTTGCCCATGTAAAAATGAAAAAATTGATGCTAAAAGAAAATTTTTGTTGGAAAAATTAAAATGTCAATTTTTTCCTTCCACGTTGCTTTAGTTCCTGTGAAGCACGTGAAGGGTTAATAATCTTCTTGAATGTAGTTTTGAGTAGCTTAAGGGGTGCAGTTTTTATAATGGTGTCACCTTTGGGTATTTTCTGCCATATAGACCCCTCAAAGTGACTTCAAGTGTGAGGTGGTCCGTAAAAAAAATGGTTTTGTAAATTTTGTTGTAAAAATGAGAAATCGCTGGTCAATTTTTAACCCTTATAACTTCCTAACAAAAAAAATTTTGTTTCCAAAATTGTGCTGATGTTAAGTAGACATGTGGGAAATGTTATTTATTAACCATTTTTTGTCACATAACTCTCTGGTTTAACAGAATAAAAATTCAAAATTTGAAAATTGCGAAATTTTCAAAATTTTTGCCAAATTTCCATTTTTTTTCACAAATAAACGCAAAAATTATCGACCTAAATTTACCACTGACATGAAGCCCAATATGTCACGAAAAAACAATCTCAGAATCACTAGGATCCGTTGAAGCGTTCCTGAGTTATTACCTCATAAAGGACACTGGTCAGAATTGCAAAAAATGGCAAGGTCTTTAAGGTCAAAATAGGCTGGGTCATGAAGGGGTTAAAGTCTTCCTAAAATCGTTCCAAAGTAAAAAGACCCGTTTTCAAAATACAATACACTGCTAAAAAAAAACACTAAAAAACAGGCATTATTTTTCTTTCTGCAGCTAAAACCTGTTCTCCTGCCACAAGTATTGGGGCATTTTTGTGTGAAAAAATCTGCTGCATTTTTTTTGGCACTTTTGTATTGCTTTCTATGGGTGAAAAACGCTGCAAAAATGCTGAAAGAATTAATATGCTGCAGATTTCAAGAACGCTGCTGTGCTCAAATTCAGTCAGGAGAAAAAACACAAGTGTGTGCATGTGATTCCTGAAATCTCACAGCTTTCACAGGTACTGTAAAATGCAGATTCTGTTCTGCAGCAAAAAGAATTCTGCAAAAATGCTGCATGTGAGCATAGCATAAAAGGGGATCTGTCAGAACAATCCATTTATATGGTCATGTTGGTCTCTGAAAAATAACCCACACTTTCACTTATTTTAACCCCTTAGAGGGAACCTGTCACTCCCCAGGACCTTTTTAAGTAAAAGAGCCACCTTCAGCAGCACTAAGGCTGCATTCTGTGAAGGTGGCCCTTATGTTTCTGATCGCTAGGAACGTTGAAATATACACTTTTATAATCTGTCCGACATACCTTTATAATAATAATCTTTGTTTTTATATAGCGCTAAGATATTCCGCAGCGCTTTACAGTTTGCACTCATTATCGTCGCTGTCCCCAAAGGGGCTCACAATCTAGATTCCCTATCTGTATGTTTTTGGAGTGTGGGAGGAAACCGGAGTACCCGGAGGAAACCCACGCAAACACGGGGAGAACATGCAAACTCCTTGCAGATGTTGTCCTTGGTGGGATTCGAACCCAGGACTCCAGCGCTGCAAGGCTGCAGTGCTATTCACTGAGCCACCATGCTGCCTCAGCGGTGTCAATCATCCCCTTCTTGTTTCCGGCCCCCGCCTCCTTTCCTTCTTGCAAAGTCACCGGCGCAGATATGATGTATTCACACTGCGGGGCTGGGAATCTGGCGCCTGCACAGTGAGGAAAGCGGCGGAGGGAGATGAGGGACAGGCGCAGAGGGGGATGATTGACACCGCTAAGGCAGTTGACACAGGGGGAGAAGACATACCTACCTGACACAATAGAGGCATGTCGGACAGATCATAAAAGTGTATATTTCAGCATTCAGAAACATAAGAGCCACCTTCACAGAATGCAGCCTTAGTGCTGCTGAAGGTGGCTCTTTTACTTAAAAAGGCCCTGGGGGGGTGACAGGTTCCCTTTAACGACTGCTGATACGCCTTTTAACGGCGGCAGTTAAGGGTACCTATGCCTCAGCGCCGCTTTTTAAAGGCGCTGAGAAATAAGTGTATAGCGCCCCCCAGAGTCGGAATTTCTCCAGGTTCTCGACTACCGGGGGTCAGCCGAGACCCCCAGAGAACAGGACTCGGGTCAGTTTTCACCAACCCTAGTATTGCGATCGCCGTTATTAACGGAATAACGACGACCACAAGAAAAAAAAAAGCCAGATTTCCCATTTAATTTCTCTCTCCTCTGATGTGATCGCACATCAGAGGAAAGAGAAATGGGGTTCCCCGAATCCCCCCCTGGTGTCCCTGGACCCTCCAGCATCCTCCAGTAATGTCCTCTGGCTGGCGGCATCTTCTTCTGGGAATAAAATAGCGGGGGAATACGAATTGCGCCCGCCGAGATCTGCTGGCCGGCACCAATAGGAAATTTTTCCTATTGGTTCATTTTGATCACTGTTGATAGACCCTAGTTAGGTAAAAATAATAAAATAAAAAAAAAAGTATTTATTTCCATTTTTCCATTAGGGTTAGGGTTGGGCTAAAGTTAGGGTTGGGCTACAGTTAGGGTTGTGGGTATGGTTGAGATTACAGTTAAGGTTGGGATTAGGGTTAGGGGTGTGTTAGGGTTATGGCTAGGGTTGGGATTAGGGTTAGGGGTGTGTGTTGGGTTTAGTGTTGTGGTTAGGGTTGGAGTTAGAATTGGGGGATTCCACTGTTTAGGTACACCAGGGGTCTCCAAACGCGACACGGTGAGTCAAACGGTGCTCCCTCCCTTCTGAGCCCTGCTATGCACCCAAATAGTGACTGTTCCCCAGATACAGGGTATTGGCGTACTCAGGAGAAAGTGCCCAACAAATTTTGTGGTCCATTTCTCCTGATACCCTTGTGAAAAAAAGTAAAATGTTAATTTTTTCCTTCCACATTGCATTAGTTCTCGTAAAGCACTTGAAGGGTTAATAAACTTCTTGAATGTGGTTTTGCGCACATTGAGTGCTGCAGTTTTTAGAATGGTGTCACTTTGGGTATTTTCTGACCCCCAAACTCACTTAAAATGTGAAGTGGTCCCTAAAAAAATGGTTTTGTTAATTTTGTTGGAAAAATGAGAAATCGCTGGTCAACTTTTAACCCTAACAAAAAAAAAACTATGTTTCCATAATTGTGCTGATGTAAAGTTGACATGTGGGAAATGCTATTTGTTAACTATTTTGTGAGACACCACTCTCCGATTTAACCCTTTCTGACGTTGACTAAATTTACGCTGATGTCGACTCCCTCCCTTTGATGTGGACTCGGAGGTGAGCCCACATCCTTTCCGGGACATGTCAGCTGTTTTGAACAGCTGACATGTGCTCGGAATAGCCGGTGGTAGAATCGCAATCCGCCTGTGGCTATTAACCTGCTATACTGTATTATTATATATTATACTATACTATATGGAGGCCTATGCGGAGTGCATTATACTGTATGGAGGCCTATGTGGAGTGCATTCTACTATATGGAGGCCTATGCGGAGTGCATTATACTATATAGAGGCCTACGGGGAGCGCATTATACTATATGAAGATCTATGGGGAGTGCATTATACTTTATGGAAGCCTATGGGGAGTGAATTATATTGTATGGAGGCTATGGGGAGTGCTTTATACTATACAGAGGCCTATGGGGAGTGAATTATGCTGTATGGAGGACTATTGGGAGTGCATTATACTACACTGCTCAAAAAAATAAAGGGAACACTCAAATAACACATCCTAGATCTAAATGAATGAAATATTCTCACTGAATCCGATTGAGCACATCTGGGACAGTATGTCTTGCTCCATCCACCAACGTCACGTTGCACCACAGACTGTCCAGGAGTTGACGGATGCTTTAGTCCAGGTCTGGGAGGAGTTCCCTCAGGAGAACATCCGCAACCACATCAGGAGCATGCCCAGGCGTTGTAGGGAGGTCATACAGGCACGTGGAAGCCACACACAATACTGAGCATCATTTTGACTTGTTTCCACTTTAATTTTGTCTTGTTTTGATTTTCATTTTGACTTGATTCCACTTTCATTTTGGGGGTCTCTCCAAATCCAGGCATCCATTGGTTAATAAATTTGATTTCCATTGATGATTTTTGTGTGATTTTTATTGTCAGCACATTCAACTTTGTACACAACAAAGTATTCAATGAGAATATTTCATTCATTCAGATCTAGGATGTGTTTTTTGAGTGTTCCCATTATTGTTTTGAACAGTGTATATGTTCCGACCACGCACTTCTTGGATACGGTAAACCCCTGTCTGGGTCCTACCGGTCTTCACTTTTACAACTCTCAATGACGTCTTCCACTCCCGGGGCTGGAATGACGCGATGATCTTTTGATCTCATTACGAACAAGTCATGGCCTGATATTAACGTTTGCGTAGCCACTGTTCTTGTTTCAACGGGGGACCCAACGGGTATGTCCCTGCGGTAAGACACGGTTTGCGTCGCTGCAAGAGCCACATTTACTTGCGATGCAGAATAGGGCGATGCAGAGTAGGTCGCCGTGTGTGATGCAGTGTAGATCGCCGATTGCGATGCTGGGTAGGTCGCCAATTGCGATGTAGAGCAGGTCGCCGACTGCGATGTAGGGGGCGATGCTGGTGCACGGCCTGGTGCGGTGGGAGCCCGGGACTGGGACGCTTCGGTACCGGCGTCGGGGACGGGGTCACTAACGATGGAGACGTTCAGGGCATACCACCCCTTTAAACCCCAGTGACGGGTGTAGCTCACAATGTCCCCATTCATCAGGTCCCTCCCAGGATGACCGATGGGCAAGTGGGACTCCACGTCCCGGCGGCTTACAAAGACCCCTGCGAAGAGGCCCGGCTCGCGGATAAAGCCCCAGCCCTTGCGGAGCTGAAACTCAGTAACGCACCCCTGCCGCCGCGGTTCCCGTCGGGTACCTTTGTCTCTGCGGACGGTCTCCTTATCAGCGATGAACTCCTCATGCTGCTGTTGTCGGGACCGCTGGATCTTTCTCTCTTCCTCCTGCTGTCGCCTCACTCTCTCGCAGTGCTGCCAGGCATTTCCGGTCTGGAGGTCGTAAGTCATGTCGTCCAGACGCTCCATCTCACCCCAGTCGATTTCTGGCAGTGACGGCTGGGACCCCTCCGGTGATCTCGCTGGGGATCCATACTCTGCTGTGGCCTCCTGGCTTGGCTGGCACTCCGGACCGGGTAGGACCTCCTCAGCCTCCTTCGCCTCCACCTCCGCATCGGTGGGATCAGGTACAGCACTTTTGGTAGCATCCTCCGGTCGTCCCTCAGCCTTCCTCAGCAGTGATCTCGGGAAATCAGGAGACGGCGTTATGCTTGTAGGAGAGAAAACCGCGTCCCACAGCAGCCGCTGTGTCTGGGCCCGCCAGCGTCTCTCCGTCTCCTTTAAATCTGTATGGCTCTGGAGCTTCCTTCTCAACTCCGCGTTCTCCATCTGTAGCTCTAGTATGGCGGGGTCGGTGTCCCGATCCGGGGACAGCTCTGGCACAGACCGTACATCTTCAGGGGAGCAGGGCCGGTACACCTCCGGTCCTCTGCACAAATTCTCCTGTCCTTCCGCCATCTCATCCCAGGCCAGACTGTAGTTTCCATCTGGAACTGTCTGGTCTCTTCCGTGGAGGCGGGATTTGCGTCTCCTCCTCTTCGGATAGAGGATGAAGAGGAGGCGGATTTCTTTAGCAGTGGGGCAGGACCGCACATTATAGTAGCCTTTGGAGAGGGCGGCCATATCTTTCGCGCCTCAGGGGGGTACACGCCCACGAATGCACGCCCACCTTCTTCACCAGCGCCTCAGGGCGCCAATATGGCGGAAAAATGGCGGTTTTTGGCGCCAAATGCAGCAAACAGTCTTTTTCACCAAACAGTTCAATATAGGCACACAGGACTCACAATTGCAAGTTTCGCATCCTGTTCGTGACGCCAAA
The DNA here is from genome assembly GCA_033576555.1 of Oophaga sylvatica. Lineage (NCBI taxonomy): Eukaryota > Metazoa > Chordata > Amphibia > Anura > Dendrobatidae > Oophaga > Oophaga sylvatica. The sequence goes on along the minus strand of JARQOD010000003.1, from coordinate 284,265,028 downwards.
GTTGTTCCGACCACGCACCACAATTGTGGATACCAGGGCTATGGGGTACTCGGAGCCGAGCCCATTGATTTCTATGGGAGTTGTCACTGGTAGCGGTGGCTCGGTCCGTGGCCCTGGCGGTCGTGCAATGGGGGATATTTACAGGGGATTGTTAGGATAGGTAGTTCGTGACGCCACCTGTGGTATCTGGTCAATTGAACCAGCGCTGCTATAATGATCTTCACAGGGATGTTATGGGGGCAGCTGGGTGGTAAGTCTCCCACAGGTGAGACTGGTCCCTGGAAGTCTATGGTGAAGATGCAGGGTGTAGATAATAATTCAGTCGCACACAATGCAGCTTCTTTTCATACCTTTTACTGGTAGATGGTTCAAGCAGATCCCGGGGAGCTGGTCGGGGTGGAGAGTGCACACTCGGGTAACAGCTGAGCAGGTTAGAGGCCTCCTTTACTTCCATATACTTGTGAGTCCAACTTGCCTGAAGCGAAGTTAACTCTGATCTCCAGCTTTCTCAGTAGCTGTAATGCCCGGCCAATATTGTGGTGGAGCCTTCTATGTCTCTGCCTAGCAGACGTTGAGAGAACTAAGTCCTTACTTTTGCATGGCCTTGCTCAAAGTCCTTGTTCCCCCTGACTCCGGTTACGTATTGACACTTAGGGCTGCTCTCTGCGACCTGTAGTCCAGATGCCTCCGGTTTTCTTGTTACTAAGCTTGAAACTGTAGCAACGCTTCGGACCCCGGTGTCCGGCAATTTAGTGCAGGTAATCCAATACCTGTAGCACTTCTCTATCTTCTCCACTGTGCCCTTCGCCCTGCTTCCCGCTCTTAACATAAGCACATGTGGCTTTTTAAGGGAATGTCAGATTCCTCCAGAGCTCGCTGCACAGCTCTCAGTTTCCTCCAAGTCCCAACTGGACTGAGACTGAATGGCTGCTCTGTCCTTCAGACAGAAGCTAACAGACTGAAGTTCAACCGAACACTACTCCCTCAAGATCTCTCTCCTCCAGACTAATCTGAAATCTGCCACGTGTCACTCCCCCTTATATCTCAGATGGGTGTGTCTGAAAGTGTGAGTGACTGTGAATGAATATCAAGCGTTGCTGTTACCTTCCTGTGCACTCTCCTGGATTTTTATGTGTGCCTGCGTAGCTGGGCCACACATCTATAACGGCCTATGGGAGTGCATTACACTGATCATAGCTAGAGGTTTTTATACATAACCCTGCTCAGCGACTACACAGAGGTGGTACTAAAGAAAAAAATGGCAAAAATAAGCGATCAAGTACTGATTAGCGATTGATGGCAGAAAGGGGTTTGGGGAAGGGGAGTGGAAAAGAGGGGTTATAAATAAGCAGGAGACAGGAACAGGTCAGGAACTTCTATCTACAGTTCTTCAAGTCTTAAATTGTTAGCAGCAGTAGAAGTGATGGCACAGTCTGGAAAAAGTCAGTGACACAACAAGTCTCAGCAGGTGAGAAGCAGAAAGACACAATGACTGGTGTGTACACATCTCCAAACAGGAGTAAGGTGGTGCAGAGCGATTATCAACAAGTTAAACTGCCCTCTTGATCACCGATTGGTCAGAGGGATGTGATCGTCCAATCACACCACCTAGCACTGCTATAGCACTGACCATAGCTGGACAGCAATGTTTCAGGAACTCTTAGTTGCATAAACATTGAAATTGCTGGACTGACTGTTCAGAATTGAACAATTACAATGGTCAATGTCGATACAGGAAAGATGTATATCTTAGTACCGTGTTAGCCAGTAGATAGAAAAATATTTAGAATTGAGAGTCCTCAGTGGTTGATACCTTTTAATGGCTAGCTGAAAAGATGGTAACAAATTGCAAGCTTTCGAGACTACTCAGGTCTCTTCATCAGGAAAAGACTAATACAAAATCTGAAGAATCACATATTTATACACAACACAGCACAGAAACAATGCAATAATGGTCAATGTCATAATAATTTTAATAATGTCCTTTCTCTTGTATATATATATATATATATATATATATATAATATATATATGTATATATATAAATAATATTGCATGACATTTAACCTCCTAGACATAGAACAATATTAATTGAAGTATTGTGCAAACTAGATATGTGTGCTAACTCTTGTGATTTTTAGCTGGCTTTCCTTATCTAACTAAAAACTAAGATGTCATTGCTTGCTTTTTCTTGTATTGTAGATAACAGAATGCTTACGGTCAAGCTATATGACCTGTCATATGTGCAGCTACATTCAAATTTCTGCAAATTCTGTACTTTCAAAGCAAACGTTTTTGTTAAGAAACCCCTTTATCTTTATCTATTTAAAACGTGAAGAAGTTGTATTGGGGCAGACAGGATGTGCTGACATCTTTGTTCAGCCATCATTCTCTCTCCATACTAGCATGTTCGATAAATAACAAATTATCTTAAAAATTCAGGTATGGACGATTTCTAATTGGAATGAGACTAAAAACTCCACTGATCATCATTGTTGCAGGGGAGAACGAATCCCCGTGTGGTGAGATGTACAGGTTCTCTGCTGTCAGCGACAGCAGACAACTTTCCTCGATCACAGGGTTTTCAGACATGATGACTCGAGGTTCCCGTGATATAACTGTACATCCTTTTGAGGGAACCCCTTCACAATCATGACGTACCGTTACGTCAAATATCGTGACGGGGTTAACCTTTCATATTTACAAAACATCTGTATTTATAAGAATAATACAAGTAATACCAACCAGTGTTTTGGGGGTCTCCTTTGTTCACCACTTCAAGGGTCCATGTGCCTCGTGGATTTTCATCCCATGTGTGTGTACTCATGAAGGACCAGTTTTGATACCCTGCAGAACTGGTATCATATGGTCTAGAAAATTGACACATGTTAGACTTATTCAGCTTTGATAAGCTAGAATTTCTACTGTTACAAGCTTACCTCAATGCCACAAGCACAGAACGTGTACCCATCGGGCTGGTGAGGGAGATTTCAAGATCGCCCCTACGGCTATAGCTGAGAGAGGTTTGGGCTTGCACATGCTCAAGAGACCTGACATAGTTTGGTCTTCCTGAGCAGCCACTGATATTGCGACTTACTACAAGATGTGAGGTTAGCTTTCTATAAGAAAAAAGGAATAATCACAAAGGACTAACCAATATCACAGTTCAAGGCAATAAACAGATTTTAGTCAGGGATAGCAGATCAACATTGACACTTACTGAGGACTACTCACAAGCTTCACCAAGCACATTCTCTGAGGACGTACAGCTTGCCATTTTAGAGCTAGGTCCACCAATTTTCCAGCATTCAAAAGTCCATACCCATAATGGTGGCTCACTCAAAAAAAAAAAAAATTGTTACACAATTACAACTCACTAATTTTCTGTTAAAGGGTTGGTCCAAAACTAATATTGATTTTAATCCTAAATAGCCATCTATTGTAATAATTTAATAGCTTTTCTAATATTTTCATTAAAACGTCTCTATGATTTTCTCTCTAATCTATCTAAAAATTTTATTTTATTATTTTTTTTACTTAGTTCTGTTTCCATGACGTTTCATTTAAGAATCCCCAGTGCATGCTGGAATACTCAAACAAGACCTCATGAGGGGGCAGAGGTTGTGGTCACTGCCACAGCCTTAGTCTCCACCTAAAAAGAAGCATAATCAGTGACATCAATGTCAAGGGCTGTGCTAGTCTCTGCTCTACTGAGTACATGTTACGCTGGTGGGCAAATTTAATGCTGGTGATTGTGGACCCACTGTGTCACGGGCTACGCTCACCCTAGAGGGGCGTGAATAGGTGCTACCGGGTCTTCACTAGAACCTTTAGTCTGGAGGATGGGCTGGGTGGCTGGTAGACACCAGGTGCCACTCCGGGGCAGTTCCTGGGAGTGCAGCAGCTGACCAGAGGGTCAGAGGCACAGGTATTCAGTACAGGAGGCCAAAGACAAAGAAGTGGTCAAACGGTCTGAGGTCTGGGCAGACAGCACAGGTTCGGGATACAGAGCGGAGAGATCAGACAAGATGGGTACACAAACAGCGTCAAAACCGGAAGGAACAAACACATTAAGCACAAACTGGACACTAGCTGAACAAACAGGCTAGGAACCAACATTTGGGCAGAGAGTGGAGGGCGGATCTGCCTAATATAAATCCCACTGACACGGGATTGGCCGGGGAACCTAATCTTTGCAGGACATAGCAGGGTTAAATTCCTGCAAACAACGTCCCTCTAAGGCCAATGGAAGCAACATGCTGTGAAGTCGCGTTGTGACCACAGTGAGAAGGAAGTCGCTAAGAGGGCTTGCGAGTTTCCACTATGCCAGTATCCCCCTTATTACCCTCCCTTTTTAGGCCAGACCACTAAGGAATGGTAGGGGTGAAAATATTTTCAGCAGGCTTCCTTCTAGAGGACTCACACTATTAACATCCCGAAAACCCTCAGATGGCTTGGGTTTTATGTTGCCAAGACAAGATCCTCCTCCTAATAAAAATCAAGCTCTTATCCAGAGAGACATCACCTACAGGGACAGGAGCTGCTTCAACCACCTCAGTCGGGTAACGAGTCTCAGGCAGGGAAGGCAGAACTGAAGGCAAGTAAGAATGGGACTTGAGCATGACCTTGGCAAGGCAGGGGGAGAACACAATGATCCTCTTTGAAGCACCTGACGCAGTAGACCAGTTAACAACGAGCTGTAGACAGAACCATGTAAGATCTAAAATAATAGAGCCTATTGAGCTAGGTAGCACATAAAAAAATTAATTCTTCTAGAGTGTTGTTTTCCAAATTACAGGGTGACAGGCAGTGTGACAAATAGGCTACGCCAAGGATTGTTCATCAATGAAGGCAACAACCAAGCCACACAAGCTGTTGTGTAAGAAGATGAAGCTGACGAACCAGGTCAGAAAGAATGAAGTTGGCTTCGGAGAGCTAACTTTCCTATCCAAGGTCATCTTTCCGACTGTCCCAAAGCGTCGCAGGCTTCCAGGCCTCACTGGTAACTGACAATGTCCATCGCTTCCACATTACATGCGCACGTTGTCAATATGCCTTTGCTGTCACTGTTCTACAGAGATTTTGGCTCACTCTACCTGAATCAGTTCTACAGCAGGAGGGGGAGCTTATGGCAAAAAAGGATACTGAATGGTTGGAAACGAGCTGGGAGGTTCTACAAAAAAAGCGGGAAAAACAGGAAAAAAAATCCAAGTGCAGTGAAACTGCAAAAAAAGTGAAATTCCACAATTTTTCTTTTTTTTTTTTTACCATGTTCACCAAATGCTAAAACTGACCTGCCATTATGATTCTCCAGGTAATTATGAGTTCATAGATACCAAACATGCATAGTTTCTTTTTTATTTGAGTAGTGAAAAAAAAATCCAGTTGGTTTAGAAAACAAAAATTTCGTTATTTTCCAAGACTCGTAGAGTCTACATTTTTCAGATCTGGGTTTGGGTGAAAACTTATTTTATGCGCGCTGAGCTGACGTTTTTATTGATACCATTTTGGTGTAGATGTGATGATTTGATCGCCCTTTATTACATTTGAATGCAACGTTGAAGCGACCAAAAAAACTATTCTGGCGTTTTGACTTTTTTCCCCGTTTACAGATCAGATTAATTCTTTTTAAATATTGATACATTGTGTGATTCTGAACGCGGCAATATCAAATACGTGTATTCTTTTTTCATTGTTTTATTTTGAATGGGGTGTATGAGGGGTGATTTAAACTTTTTTTTTTTTTTTACATTTTTTTAATAGTTTTAAAAACTTTTTTTTTTTTACTTTATACTTGTTTCTATAGTCTCCGTGGAAGACTAGTAGCTGCAAACATCTGATTGCTTGTGCTACAAAGAGTAGGGCTTCAACCCTGCTCTGTGTAGCATAAATGCTCAATTGCTATGAGTGCCAACCACTGGATGGCAGCTATCCAGCAATGACAACCACAGGGGTCTCTTGCAGACCCCGGGTTGTCAAGCCAGCTCATCAGCAAACCATGGTCATGTGACACTGCGCCGATGGGCGGGATTAGTGACACGCTTCCAGCGAGATCATGTTAAATGCCGCTGTCAGAGAATGACAACGCATTTAACAGGTTAACAGCCACGGATGGATCGCGATTCCACTTGTGGCTGTTATGAGTACATGTCAGCTGTTGAAATCAACTGACATGTGCCGGAAAAAATGTGAGCTCAGTGCCAGAGCCCACATCAAAGGGGGAGACCCGACATGTGCCGTACATGTACAGCGCATGTTGTGAAAGGGTTAATTGCAGGCTTCAGCTGGTCTTGAGATATGGGGTCAGTGATTCCCAATTTGTCAGCAGTGGGTCCATGGCTAAAAATGTAATGTTACGCTGGCAGACTAATGTAACACTGGTGAATGTGGACCCACTGCGCCACAGGCTGGGCTTTCCCTGAAGGTGCAGTAGGTGCCTACTAGGGTCTCTGGTGGTGAGGATAGGCTGGGTTGCCTGGTGCCACTCCAAGGAAGCCCCGGAACTACAGGAGTTGGCTGGAAGGTCAGACGTACTGGAGTGCAGTACAAGAGGGCAAATACGTGGTGAGACGGTCCGAGGTGGGGGCAGGCATCACAGGTTCAGGATACGTAGCCGAGGTCAGGAAGGAACAAACACATGATGCACTAACTGGACACTAGCTGGACAAACAGGCAAGAAACTAACATTCAGGGAGAGAGTGGAGGGTGGAGATGCCTAATATAGGACCTGCCGCAATGGAATAGGCCGGGGAATCTAATCTCTGAAAACAAAGCAGGGTTAAATTCCTGAACAGACTAGGCCACATGGAAGCAACATGCTGAGAAGCTGTGCGGTGGCCAAGGTGAATAAGGAGGTGAGGAGCGGGAATGCAAGTTACTGCCATGAAAGTATGTATCAGTTGTCAATTCCAACATATGCAGAGACCAGATCCGGCCTGGATAGTAATAACTGTGAGATTAAAATCAATATTAGTTTTTGACTAGCCCTTTAAGAGGAAACGGTTTCTGGCCTCACCATTTCTGCCAACTCCATTAATCTCCCAGTCATCAGCCTTTAGGTTGGCAGGACTTGACGCACGCACAACAATGTGTTGTATATCTCTCCATGTCAGAGCAGGACTGTGTTCACAAAATTTAAAAAAATCAGACAAGGGATATTTTCTAAAGTTCTTCGCAGAAACATTCTAATCCATTCATTTCTTACTTTGCTTCCAGTGCAAGTGCAATAATTCCAGCAGCTAGGGGGGCAGATGCAGATGTGCCAGAGTGGTGCTCTGTACAACGATAGCGTATATCAGTAGTGATCTGCAAAAGGTTGATAGCACTACAAGGTTAAAAAGTCTTGCTAAAGTATTACTTAACCTACAGGTAAGGAGCATACAAAACACTTGCAGGGAATTGCTACTAAGTTATGTGCTGGGGTAGGGAATAAAGTACGAGGAAAAACAAAAATGGCAACTTGAAAAGAATACCAACTCCATCACGTAGATAGCCTAATAATGTACAGTGAAGGAAATGATTATTCAATCCCTTGCAGATTTTGTAAGTTTGCCTACTGACAAAGACATGAACAGTCTATAATGTTAAGGGTAGGTTAATTTTAACATTGAGAGATAGAATATCAAAAATAAAATCCAGAAACTCACATTGCATAAATTATACAAATTTATTTGCATTTTGCAGTGAGAAATAAGTATTTGATCCCTCTGGCAAACAAGACTTAATACTTGGTGGTAAAACCCTTTGTTGGTAAGCACAGCAGTAAGACGTTTTCTGTAGTTGATGATGAGGTTTGCGCACATGTCAGGAGGAATTTTCTTCCACTCCTCTTTGCAGATCATCTCTAAATCTTTAAGATTTTGAGGCTGTCACTTGGCAACTTGGAGATTCAACTCCCTCCATAAGTTTTCTATGAGATTAAGGTCTGGAGACTGGCTAGGCCACTCCATGAGCTTAATGTGCTTCTGGTTGAGCCACTCATTTGTTGCCTTGGCTGTATGTTTTGGGTCATTGTCTTGCTGGAATACCCAGACACGACCCATTTTTAATGTCCTGGCGGAGGGAAGGAGGTTGTCACTCAGGATTTTACGGTACATGGCTCCATCCGTTCTCCCTTTGATGTGCTGAAGAAGTCATGTGCCCTTAGTAGAGAAACACCCCCAAAACATAATGTTTCCATCTCCATGCTTGACAGTGGGGACGGTGTTCTTTGGTCATAGGCAGCATTTCTCTTCCTCCAAACATGACGAGTTAATGATGAAGAGCTCCATTTTTGTCTCATCTGACCACAGCACCTTCTCCCAATCATCCAGGTGTTCATTGGCAAACTTCAGATGGGCCTGCACATGTGCCTTCTTGAGCAGGGGGACCTTGCAGGCACTGCAGGATTTTAAACCTTTACGGCGCAATGTGTTACCAATGGTTTTCTTGGTGACTGTGGTCCCAGCTACCTTGAGATCATTAACAGAGATGAGCAAATATTTCAATGTTTGGTTTACGTTTGCAAAATTTGCAATATTCGCCGATTAATTCATCGAATATTCACAGAACATTACCGAACACCATTCACCTCAAAGGGAGGCAAAAACAAACGCATGCACAAAACCTTAGAACTGCCCCAAATGCTGCCAAAACACATCCAATGAGGGACAGACACCAGGAAAGTGGCCTCAATTCACCCACACTACAGATTTTAGCATGGCACTGCAGCAATCAGCCAGGCATTTAGGTATCAGGGTCTGGGACAGCATTTACAGCTTTCAACTGAACATCACAGTAAGACGAGGTGGGTTAGGGATCGGTGTAGGGCCTCTTTGCTGGGAGCCCTGTTACCACATGCAATACCTCTACATGCTTACATGCTGAGCCACACTCAGATGACACAAATATCATTTTTGTAGACTACCACTGTCAGAAAAATTTTAGGATAGATAGTAACAGGGGTAAAAACACAACTTGAAAACTAGCCTCACCAGATCTTGTAAAATGACCAGTGCACTAGCAGGATGCAGTCGATTCCAATAGATAAAGGCTGGAGAAGCACAGGTGCCCACCACTGATGAGGACAGCCACCCTATCACAAAAATTCAAGGATAGAAAGGATTTAAAACTCCTGAAAATTTTTTTTTTGTATTTTTTGCACTTTTTATCATTTTTTGCAGGATGCAGCTAGGCTCCTTTTTGATGGCTTGGTTTTCTGTGTTATGCATAAATAGTGCTGAACAGCCCGCCTTCCATTATAGGCGTTACAAATAGGCTGCTATCCAGACACTATGAATTGCACTTTCCTGTGTAACTTATGTCCAGCCTTACTTGTGTGCTTTTTTCCACTAGAAAGCTAACACCTTCATCATCACTATTTTTGTGATAGGGTGGCTGTCCTCATCAGTGGTGGGCACCTGTGCTGCTCCAGCCTTTATCTATGGGAGCCGGCTGCATCCTGCTAGTGCACTGGTCATTTTACAAGATCTGGTGAGGCTATTTTTCAAATTGTGTTTTTGCTAAAAAAAAAAATCAGGATTTTTAAGTCCTTTCTATCCTTGTCTGTAAGCTTTGAATTGATGTTAGATAGTCGCTCGTAATATAATGGGGAACCTTGCCGTTGGTTTGCGAGCAAATCTGCTTTGGACAAAATAGTAACTAATACCTCATTTGATGAATTTATCATATGCATTTTTTGCACTTTTTATCATTTTTTGCAGGATGCATCTAGACTCCTTTTTGATGGCTTGGTTTTCTATGTTATGCATATATATTGCTGAACAGCCCGCCTTCCATTATAGGCGTTACAAATAGGCTGATATCCAGACACTATGCATTGCACTTTCCTGTGTGACTTATGTCCTAAGCAAGCCTTATTTGTGTGCTTTTTCCACTAGGCAGCTAACACCTTCATCATCACTATTTTTGTGATAGGGTGGCTGTCCTCATCAGTCGTGGGCACCTGTGTTTCTCCAGCCTTTATCTATGGGAGCCAGCTGAATCCTGCTAGTGCACTGGTCATTTTACAAGATCTGGTCAGGCTATTTTTCAAGTTGAGTTTTTGCTAAAAAAATTTCAGGATTTTTAAGTCATTTCTATCCTTGTCTGTGAGCTTAGTAACATGGGTAGGTGAGTCCAAGGAAGTGGAGGTCTGACAGTCTCGAAGGCCTACTGCTACAGGCAACACGGATGAAGGAGACCCAACCAGGAGTGTTCACATTTCCAAAAATTAGTGGCAGACACCAACAAAGTGGCATCAATTGCAATAAAGTAGAATTAGTATAACGGGGACCAACACCTCTTCCACTACAGCCAACCCAGCAGATGGAGACTGTAACGGGCAAGGTGGTGGAATCACTGTTCCGTATCCCTCTGAAAGCCTGGAAGGGGCGTAACTAGGTAGCCTACCAAATTCCTACTCAGACAAGTGGCAGCAGGCAAAAACTGTAAATCAAGGAGGTACATAAAGGTGGCACCAGGTGCTACTCCATGGCCAACAATGTGTCAGCTGACCCCCTACAGCAGGTAAGCTGCTACAGCCCAAAGGAGGGATGAAAAATGCACGTAGGCACTGTAGAGATTCTGGAACCATGGGTGCAGGTGGGACCGGTTGAATAACAGAAAAGCACTGGCAGCTGCAGGCTGGATCAGCTGATGGACAGAAGAGCAAACACAGATACGAGCAGATGGGCACACACAGGTAAGAGCAGACGGGTACAGGGTAGACAAGCAGACAGGCGGACCTGGGGAACCTGACAACTAGCAAGCATGCAAGGCAAACTAACAACATAGCTCAGGCACCTCCATATTGGAGGAGAAGCCTTAAATAGGTGTCGCCCAGCTATAGGTTCGGAATACCTTAGGTTGATGCAGGCAGTCCCTTTAAGAGGGAGGGAGCGCACGTGTGTGCCCTCTAAGACTAGCTCTCGGTCCAACAACTGAACCTTGGTGGACACCGACATATAGAGGGCGAGATGAGGTGGTGTGTAAGTGGGAGACACTTTAATGTCTTGTCTGTTAGGTAAGAGGAGGTCCAACAAAAGGGCCAAGTCTGTAATGTCAACAGATCAGAAAGTTTGTAGTTAGAAGGAATGGTCCACTTTGTTAAAGACAGATGCCAGGTCCAGGAGAATGAGGAGGACAAACTCGTGTCGCTTTTATTTGGCGGTTAGTAGATCATTGGTGACTTTACTCAGGGCAGTTTCAGTGGAATGGTGCGGTCTGAAGTCAGATTGTAAGCAGTCAAAGAGGGAGCAAGAGGAGAGGTGGGAGGACAGTTCAAAATGGACGTGTTGTTCCAGTAGTTTGGAGGCATAGGGGAAAAATGATAAGGGGCGATAGGAGACACAGGTCAAGGGTGGGCTTTTTGAGGATGGGTGTGATCGAGGTATGTTTCAATCAGGATGGAAGACACCAGATGTCAGTGACAAGATGAAGAGGTGGGTTATGCTTGGGATGAAGACTGCGGTAAAGTTTGGAATGAGGTGGGACGTTATTGTGTCATGTTCACAGGTGGTGAGGCAAAGTATTCAGCTGAAAAGAGAGGAGATTGAGGGGGAACTGGTGGATGCAGGAAAGAATTGAAAGTCCTGAATAGCTGTTTAGGGTTGTGAGACAGGTATGATATGAGGGACGAGAAGTCGGTTTGTTTTGCTGCAGTCAGAATTTGCGTAGCATTTTTACAACTTGCTACGGGACAGACAACTCTGCACCCTTTCTTTGGCAGCTGTACAACGGTATGCTTTGTAGATGAGGGCCAGAAAGAACATGTGCTCAAATAGATGACAAGCGTTGCATCAAGTGGCTTCTGTTCCTCTTCCTCCACCTTAACATCACACATCGTACAATCCTCAGCGGTGGTACCCCAATTGACCTTTTTTTCCCCCAAATCACTACTCTACAACTGACTGTTGGGAACCACAGATGGCCGAGTCTGCAGATGCAGATCTCTTCACACATTGTCTGCCATAGGCATAGGAAGTGCACTCTAAAGATTCACAGAGTCAAGAAGAGGAAATCATCTGCACGGATGACCAAATTTTTTCTCACTTTGATCCATGGCCGGACTAAGTTTTGTTCGAGTATAAACCAAACCCTCGTGATCCACTTGTGACGAGACTCAGATATTTTAGGCGCCCGCGGACTGTACTTGTGCTGTCAAGGCAGGAAGAGGAGGAGGGTGACTCTCAGGGCGAGGAGTGGGAGAACAGAGAGGATGACGAGGAAGTAGATCACACTTGGTGTAAACCCAGAAGTACACAGCTGAGTAGCTCAGCAGAGGAAGATGAAGAGGTTACGTAGACACAGAGTTATGCAACCACGACAACCAATGTATCCTGAGGCCGAACTCTGGCAGTGGACAGCAGCGTTTGAGGTTCTGCATTTGGCTATTTTGGGTCTTTTTTTCAGATCGGCAAAAAATGAAAAATATCATGCTATCTGTCAACTTTTTTAAAAAAACAACCTAGTATAGTAAAAAGAATGAAATAATTTCAGTATTACATGCATGACCTGGCATATGCGCGATCAACATGTAGACTAGCGGGTCTCGCCAACCACTGTCCACTCCATCAACTGCATCTTCTAATTCTTCCCCCTCCTCCACAGTGGCAAGTGTTGTCACACAGGCCTACGGCTGAAGAACTTCCACTTGTTTACCCCCTACTGTTGGGGTGATTGATAGCCTGTCAGCTGATACTGAGTTGGACATGCCTGCTGTTTTTGACTGATCTTACAAACCAAGCACACACCATCTTTCTAAATCCACTGTAACAACCCCGCCTGCACCTATCACAGTCCAGCAGCTTGTCGTGTTCATCCTACTCCACCCTGTGTCGGCATCGCAGCAAACCCTCGCTTGTGCAGTTGTGCTCACGTAAAAGATTCTTTACTCCTATACATGGCAAAGTTAACAGCTTGAATTTCACCATCTTCAATCTACTAATAATAACCTTTATTTATATATCACAAACACATTCCGTATAGCTTTATGAGTCAGCAGTTCATATAAAACAGTCAAAAGTTACCAAGTTTAAGATAATCAAACAAATAAAGCAAAAATAATGACGACCCTACTCTTCAGAACTTACAATCTACAATGAGGTGGGGGTGACACCAATTCCAGGTGCTTATTTACAATGATGTACAACCATCTTGAGGAAATGGGTGGTAGCTAAAGGCTACATGAGCCTTTTGGGTACGGTTGAGTTTGATGGTGAATTATGTTCAGGGAAGTAGAGAATAAGCTGTTTATATATAAAAAGGACTTTGATTAGGGAATGTGATAGACCGCCCTAAACAGATGTGTTTTAGGGAGCACCTAAAAATGTCTAAGTTGTGGTTATACTCCTAATTTCATGGGGGACAAAGGGTAAGAGGTGAGTCATTTGGTAGGAGATTGAACTTAACCGGACAAAGTCCAGATCAGGGATGTTAACGTCTTTGTGTGTCTCAGAGTTCAAAGGTTGTGAGAGGCCACAAGAATAGGCTACAGACAGATGCTGGAATGAAGTTGGGGAAGTGGAGCTGTTGAAGTCTCCCAGGACAAGGTTTTTCAATTCTGAGGGCATGAAGTGTGGACGCAATGCATAAAAGTGGTCAAGAAAGTGGGTCGGTGAGCCTGGGGGCTGGTATATGACTGCTACTCTGAGGGAGAGGGGATTGAACACCCTGATGGTGTGAACCTCAAAAGAAGAATGGCATCCAATCAGCCTGCATTTATTGGGTTAAAAACAGCATTGTTGTTGGCAGTGAGGAGTGTAGGGTTATTGTGGAGTAAGCAGAGATCATACAGCGGGATATACACATTCCATGTGTTGTAATCTGGACAATGATAAGCCATACACTCACTATTACTTTTCTGAAAACTAATTATTGTTAACTGCCTGTGGCCTCCTTGGATGATTTGTCGCCCAATCGTTTGATTGTCTGGACGATCGGGGCCATCTGAGAGCTATACGCTACAATGATTACAGCGCTTGTTTCTATATGACTCATGGCCTGTGATCTCTGTGATTATTGCATGGCCACGCCAATCTGTTGGCCACAGAAATGCAGCCTTTTCGCCTTATGGATACTGACGTTTTCCGAAAACTGATGGCCGTTGCAGTCCCCCCTATAACAGTTGCCCAGTCACCATTACTTCTGTAAGAAAAATGTGCCTGCGCTACACCATCACCTGTTCCCTGAAAAATTCTATGTCTGACAGGGTGCATTTCAACAATGACACCTGGATGAGCAAGCATGGACAGGGGACTTACAGCTAGATGACTGGGCACTAGGTGACTCTGGTGGCTGTAGGGGCAGTCAGGGAAGGGGCTGCTCCACAAGTCTTGCAATCCCCAAGGCTTGCAAGGCACTTGGGGATGGATAAATAAGCCACTACACACGATAAGATGAATAACTGAACTACTAGACAACAGGGGTTGGAGAACTAAACTACTAAACAGCTAGGATTGAAGAACTAAACCACTACACTATACGATGTAGAACTAAACTAATAGACAACAGGGATTGGAGAACTAAACTTGTACATACCAGGGGATGGAGAATTAAAGCAGTAGACACCAAGGTGTCACTAGACACCAAGATTTGAAATTCCCAGGGCTTGCGGAACAAAACTCTGTATGTAACAGTTTCTGCAGTACTACTGCCTCCTCCACCTCCTCTAGGGCCTCCACCAGTGCCCTCAACCTCTGCCTTAATTAAACACACGGTTCAACACTGCAGAGAAAATCCTTCCCCCACCTCCATACTATGCAGCCATGGCTCACCGTAATCAGGCAGTGTTTATAATAATATGCCTTGGAGATCGCATTCATACAGATCAATAGTTGTGAACAGATATCCATGCCGAGTTTGAGCAATGGCTGTCTACACTTAACCTGGAGCTAGGGAAGGCTGTGTGCAATAACGGTACAAACCTGGTGGTGGCCCTACGACAGGCCAACCTTACAAACGTGCCTTGCTGTACCATCAGCTTGTGGATACGAACCATGCAATTCCTCCGCCACTGTCCCATCCTGGATGTGCTGCTGCAGAAATTACTGTAGTGCTGACTTCCACCATGCCACTTCAGTTGGTATAGAGATCTTTCGAACAACCGGTTAACCGGTTGATATGTGATATGACCAGACCATGGAATTAAACTTTGCACATGTTGCAGCGACTGTGGCAGCAGCGCCGAGACCTGGTGCAGGATAACATTTTTCACAGCCTGGGACAACACAGTACGGACGTGGTGCAATTCACACTTGCGAACTGGATACAGATGAAGGACCTCTGCACCCTTCTGTATGTTTTCTTAATGGCTACTAAGATGGTTAGCGGTGATGATGCAGTCATCAGCATCCCTATTACTGTCATCTACATGCTGGAGCACACTTGAAATAGTGTGGGTGAGCAGGTGGTGGTCTGGGGGAAGAGGAGGAAGCAGAGGAGGACACCTTTAGGGTTAGCAATAGTGTTGAGCGATACGATACCGCAAGTATCGGGTATCGGCCGATATTAGCTGTATCGGACTTTCGATATTGACTTTCGATATTTCCCATATATCGTATACCGGAATCGGAATTGTCACTGTCACTGTGAGTGTCTGTCGGTCGGGTCTGTCAGGAGTCAGCGGCACTTACCTGGCAGAAGATCTCCGGTGGTCACGGCCTGGACTGGTTGATGGCCGCCATCATCTTTCCCCGGCGGTCACATGCAGTTTCTCGCGATAACTGCAGTGACTGCTGGGTAATCCTGGCCGTAAAGCAGTCAGTCCGATGACGTCACCGCCGGGGAAGCAGGTAATCAGCTGTGCTGCGCCGGGATGACAGCCTCTGCCTGTCATTCCGATGTAGCAGAGCTGGATCGTCGTGGGACAGTCGTTACTATGGACTGCGTCGGACAGGTGATATACTGTTGGTTTGTTTTTTTCCTTTTTTTACAGGAGATCGATGGCGTCGCAGGATGAGAGTATAATAAAAGAAATGAAAACTGTGTTGTCTCTTTTATTTCATTAAAATACTTTTTTCTTGCTGTGTCTTTTTTTTTATACATTTAAAAACTTTGGGATTAATAATGGATCGGTGTCTTATTGACGCCTCTCCATTATTAACCGGGCTTATTGTCACCGTGCAATCAACGGTGACATTAACCCCTTATTACCCCACTTGCCACCGCTACAGGGCAGTGGGAAGAGCCGGGTAAAGTGCCACAATTGGCACATCTTTTGATGCGCCAAATGTGGGGCTGCTGTAGCCTGGTATTATCAGGCTGTTGAGGGCCAAAATCCATGGGCCTTGACAGTCTTTTAATACCAGGCCGCAGCAGTCTGCATTTTACTTGGCTGGTTAACAAAAATAGGGGGACCCCTACGCCGTTTTTTTTTTCGAGGGGATCCCCTATTTTTGTTAACCAGCAAAGATAAGCAGACTGCTGTGGCCTGGTATTATCAGGCTGGCAAGCAGGGTCGGACTGAGGCACCGGAGAAACCTATGGTGGGCCCCAGCTCCTGTGTGGTGGGCCCTGATTTGAAAGGATAGGTCGCGGGGCAGAGGGGGCGGTGGCCCTGGGGCCCGCGCTCTGAGGGGGCCCACCCGGAGCTACGATACAGTTACATTCTGCGGCAGAGCAGGGAGAATCGCTCTCCCTGCTCTGCCGCCCGGAAGCTATGGGGCCTGAACAGGCGTTTGGGGGGCCCGGTGCCAGCAGTGGGCCCCCCACCGGTCATCGGAGGGTCAGCTGTTACGGCATCCAGCCGATAAAGCTGACCGCATAGAGAGAGAAGGAGCGAGCGCTCCTTCTCTCCCATAATCCCCCTCTCAGCGTATGACAGCGGGCGCAATAACATCACCTGCCGGCAACCGCTGTCAGACGCTGAGAGGGAGAACAGTGAGCAGCACAGGAGCCGGGAGGTGAGTATTTTTTTTATTTTTTTTTTAATGGGGGTGCAGTCGAGTCCTGGCTGGAGAAGTCGTCATGTCGGTGTGGGCCAGATGGAAAAGACATGAAAAGTGAACAATTCCATTAGAAAGAACATCAGCGGTAAGTCATTATCTGTACCTGTGCTGTAATCTATATGTTCTGTAGGACTGGTATTATTTAACACAGACCATATGGCGGTAATATCAATATTGGTCTTTTTATATATAGATTATTTTGGCCAACAGCGCGGTCATTTGCTGAGGTTCTCTGATGATGGGCCCACTCAGAAGTTTTGTCCCCACTAAACCAAAACCCTAGCTACGCCTATGGCTCTCTCTCTAGTCTTTCTTTCTCGCTCTCTGTTCTTTCCTTCTCGCTCTCTGTTCGTTCTTTCTTTCTCTCTTTTCTTTCTTTCCTCTCTTTCTTTCTGTTTGTTCTTTCTCTCTCGCTGCTCTTTCTTTCTTTTCCTCAGTACCAGCCACTGTGCCCTCATTACCAGTCAGTGTGATCAGCAGTGCTAAATGGTTACGCTTGGGGCGAGGATATGGGTGTGATTAGCTGTGAAATGGGTGTTGTCGGGGCGTGGCCTAAAATTTTCAGCGGCGCGCAACACGCGCCGCAGCCTTTAATCCTCTTTCCTGTCTTCCAAATTTGGGAGGTATGCTGTATGACCTCCCTACAACTTCTGGCCATGCTCCTGATGAGCGCGACGGATGGTCTCGTGAGGGATCTCCTCCCGCACCTGGACTAAAGCATCCACCAACTCCTGGACAGTCTGTGGTGCAACGTGGCATGGCCTAAAATTTTCTGCAGCATGCACAGCGTGCCACAGCCTTTGTCCCTCTTTCCCTTATTCAAAGGTTGGGAAGTATGATGTTGGGCCGCAAGAATATATTTTCTCTGGTGGGCCCAAGGTACTCCAGTCCGACGCTGCTGGCAAGGTCCATGTATGTTGGCTCCTTAACAGCCTTAAATACTATGCCTCAGCAGCAGGGGCGTACATATAAATCATGGGGCCCCATAGCAAAAGTCTGAATGTTCCCCACCCCCCCAAAAAAAAACCCCAGAGGCATTGTAAATGTAAAGTGCCAGCACAGTGAGGGAAGTTGAGTCGCACAGAGACAGGGGTTTTGGGGGTACTCGGCACTAGTGTTGAGCGATACTGCTCGATATCTAAAAATATCGGATCGGAATGGTATCGCCGATATCACTAAATATCGTCGATATCCGATTCCGATACCGGAAGTCCAATGTAAGTCTATGGGAACAAAATATCGCAACTAAAAAAAACCTTTATTTCCTTGTAAACACTAAATATACACACATAGAATACATATATATATATATATATATATATACATGTCATTGTGACATATATATATACATATATGTATAGTTTATACACTTCTACATAGTAAAATATCCTCTGATTCAATTGCCGGGTAAAGCCGGCTTCTGTGAAAAGACAGAAGCACCCGACATGAAATGACACTTGGTGTACATAGGGTTAACCATGTCTTTTCATGTCCTTTGCTATCTGATTTGCACAAACAATTACATCAGTCTATGTGTGCAAAATTTCACACCTGTAGGGGTTAATTAAAGGTGTAAATTCGTTGTAAAAAAACCGGACTTTTTTGCTACGAATTTACACCTTTAATTAACCCCTACAGGTGTGAAATTTTGCACACATAGACTGATGTAATTGTTTGTGCAAATCAGATAGCAAAGGACATGAAAAGACATGGTTAACCCTATGTACACCAAGTGTCATTTCATGTCGGGTTCTGCATTTTCACAAAAGCCTGCAATTGAATTAGCGGCTATTATACTATGTAGAAGTGTATGAACTATAAATATATATATATGTGTCACAAATTCAATGACATGTATATATATATATATATATATATATATATATATATATATATATATATATATATTATATATATATATATATATATATATGAGGTGTAAAATTGTTTAAAAAAAATGCGTGGGCTCCCGCCCTATTTTCGCAACCAGACAGACAAAGCCAGCGAATGGGGGCAGATAATAATAGCCCAGAGAGGGACCATTATTTTTGGCCCCCCCTGGCTACTAACATCTGCCCCCAGACACCCCAGAAAAGACAAATCTATAATTAGATTCGCCCTTTCTGGCACTTTGCCCGTCTATTCCCATTGCCCTGTAGCGGTGGCGAATGGGTTAATATGGGGTTAAAGCCACATTGCAATTGAAAGGTGACCTTAAGCCAGGTTAATAATTGAGAGCTGTCAATTAGACAACTATCAATTATTAATCCTATTGCATGAAATAAAAATAAAACACACACACTTTAATTAAAAATCATTTTAATGAAATAAAGACACATGTTTTTGACCATCTTTTATTTGACTGCAAAAACCATTTCCTGTAATAAAAATAAAATAAAAAAGTAAAATTATTCTTACCTATCCCATGCACAGTCAGGTCCCACGGTGTAATCCTTCAGAAAGGGTTAATGTTTACTGCAGGGACCGCAGCTAATGCTGCAGCCTCACAGTAAACCCCCAAATTAATAAGTTCCTCTCCTGGCTGACAGGAGAGGAAGTGGAAAGCTTAATTGATTGCTTTCCACTTTCACTTCAGGTCAGCCAGGGACACAATCAGTGACGTCAGAGGGAACTGATTAACAAAAATAGGGGTTCCCTTCGAATAAAAAATGGCGTGGGGTCCCCCTATTTTTGTTAACCAGCCAGATGAAGCAGACCGCTGAGGCCTGGATTTTCAGGCTGTTAAGGAGCCAAGATCCATGGACCTTGCCAGCCTGATAATACCAGGCCACAGCAGTCTGCATATCTTGGCTGATTAACAAAAATAGGGGATCCCCTCGAAAAAAATTGGCGTGGGGTCCCCCCTATTTTTGTTAACCAGCCAGATGAAGCAGACCGCTGAGGCCTGGATTTTCTGGCTGTTAAGGAGCCAAGATCCATGGACCTTGCCAGCCTGATAATACCAGGCCACAGCAGTCTGCATATCTTGGCTGATTAACAAAAATAGGGGATCCCCTCGAAAAAAATTGGCGTGGGGTCCCCCCTATTTTTGTTAACCAGCCAGATGAAGCAGACCTCTGAGGCCTGGTTTTTCAGGCTGGTAAGGATCCAATATCCATGGACCTTGCAAGCCTGATAATACCAGGCCACAGCAGTCTGCTTAGCTTGGCTGGTTAACAAAAATAGGGGATCCCCTCGAAAAAAAAACGGCGTAGGGGTCCCCCTATTTTTGTTAACCAGCCAAGTAAAATGCAGACTGCTGCGGCCTGGTATTAAAAGACTGTCAAGGCCCATGGATTTTGGCCCTCAACAGCCTGATAATACCAGGCTACAGCAGCCCCACATTTGGCGCATCAAAAGATGTGCCAATTGTGGCACTTTACCCGGCTGTAATGTAAGGAGTACAGTTCATATAGTGTCTTGTGCTTGGGTGCGATGAAAACACAGGAGTCACAGGTTTGATATAGAAGGTCTTGTATTACTTCATACAAGTGGCAATAATAGTCACACAGTTTGCAGATACAAAAGCAGGAGACACAGCAGGCCAGAGTAACTTAAGCTCAGCAATCACTCTCACAACAGGTTCAGGATCTCTTCTCTGTTACCATAAGTCCATGCAAACGTGGATTTATCAAATAGCAAGGTTCCAAAGTCCACGAGTGTTCCAAAGTTCCAC
This sequence comes from Oophaga sylvatica, assembly GCA_033576555.1. Taxonomy (NCBI): domain Eukaryota; kingdom Metazoa; phylum Chordata; class Amphibia; order Anura; family Dendrobatidae; genus Oophaga; species Oophaga sylvatica. Next base: position 284,244,427 of record JARQOD010000003.1, on the reverse strand, counting down.
AATAGGAAATAACTGGAGTACAAGGTCCAAGGCTTCCAGGAGTCAGGTCACAGGTTCACTGCAGGCTTGATTCTGAAGCACTGATTGCTCAGCTGTGGCTGCTTAAGAAGCAAGAGGGAGAGAATCAGGGCGGGAACATGCAAGCTGGAAACTCCATATTGACTGAGGGCAAGACAGCTGCAGCAAGACAGAAAGTAAAATGGCTGACGGAAAAACTGAGTTTCAGGAACATGTACACAGAACCTTACATTACTCCCCCCTTAGGGACAACCTCCGGATGACCTCAGACCAGGCTTGTGTGGGTACCTCTGATGAAACTGACGGAGCAAGCGAGGAGCATTAACGTTATTGACTGGCTCCCATGAATTGTCCTCCACTGGGTAGCCCTGCCATTTAATCAAATATTGTAACTGATTTCTATACAACCTGGAATCTAGAATCCTTTCCACCACAAATTCTTCCTGACCATCGACTAGCACTGGGTCAGGGCAAGGAGAAGAACGTCCAGGAAACGTATTGGGTGTCGCAGCCTTTAGTAGAGATACATGAAAGACAGGGTGGATTCTCATAGTTCTGGGCAGTTGAAGACGACAAGCGACAGCACTTATAATTTTACTGATTTTATAAGGTCCAATGTATTTATGTCCCAACTTAGATGATGGAATTCTTAACTTAAGATTTCTGGTTGACAGCCAGACCAGGTCTCCTACCTTGAAAGCTGGTGCAGGTTTACGAAATTTATCTGCGGCTTTCTTGTACCTTTCCTGAGCCAATTCCAGATTTCCCTTTAGAAGATCCATATTCTTTTGTAAAGACGTGATTCTTTCAGCCACTGCTGGCAAAGGCGTTTCTATGGGAAATCGAGGAAGAATATTAGGATGATAACCTAAATTGGAGTAAAAAGGAGACTGCTTAGTGGAGGCGCTCTGAGAGTTGTTATAAGAGAACTCAGCCAGTGGAAGTAGATTCACCCAATCATCCTGTAGGTGGCAGATAAAGCAGCGAAGATACTGCTCCAGGGTCTGATTGGTTCGTTCCGTCTGTCCATTAGTCTGAGGATGAAAAGCAGAAGAAAGGTTCACTTTAATGTCCAATGCTGCACAGAAATTTTGCCAAAACCTTGAAGTGAATTGCACCCCTCGATCCGAAATAACCTCATCTGGTACTCCATGTAAATGAAACACATTTTTAATCATCAAATCTGATGTCTGTCTTGCAGTGGGTAAGCCGACACAAGGGATAAAATGAGCTGCTTTTGTTAAACGATCAACCACCACTAGAATGGTGTTCTTCCCTTGAGAGGTTGGTAACTCCACAATGAAGTCCATAGAAATGGATCCCCACGGGCGGGACGGGGTGGGAAGAGGTTGCAACAGACCAGTTGGTGAGGAGCGAGGTGTTTTGCATCTTGCACAGACTTCACATGAAGTGACATAGTTTAAAACATCCTTCCTGCAAGTGGGCCACCAAAAGAAACGAGAAAGAAATTCCTGTGTCTTTAGAATTCCTCTATGCCCAGCTATCTTGGAATCGTGAATGAGTTGCAATACTCTTAATCTGACTGTTTCAGGAATATACAGACGTTGTCCCTGAATCCACACACCATTCTTAAAGACAAGACTTACGTCCCTTGGGGGTTGTGCCAAAAAGGAATCCGCATGGTATGCTTCCTTGATGTCCTTAAGTAGGTCTTGATTATGAATCACTCCCAGGAATCTAGAGTCAGGAAGAATAGTCTTAGGAGGAGTAAGTGGACGTGTCTCTGCTGAATAAATCCTAGAGAGTGCATCAGTCTTTCCATTGCGCGATCCTGGTCTATAAGAAATGATAAAATTAAATTGGTTTAAGAAAAGATTCCAGCGAGCCTGGCGAGGAGTCAGGCACTTAGCCGACCTGATAAATTCAAGGTTACGATGGTCTGACAGGACGACTATTTGCTGTGCAGCTCCCTGAAGAAGGTGTCTCCATTCTTTGAAGGCGGCAATAATGGCCAACAACTCTCTATTGCCCACATCGTAGTTCCTCTCAGCCGAAGACAACTGCTGGGAAAAGAAGGCACAGGGATGCAAAACATTCTTCTCACCTGTTCTCTGAGAGAGTATAGCTCCAACAGCACCGTCTGAAGCATCCACCTCTATTATGAAGGCAAGTTCGGGGTTGGGATGTACTAAGATAGGTGCAGTGGTAAATTTATCTTTTAGACGGGAAAATGCTTCCTGGGCTTGGGGAGTCCAGGAGAACCTAGACTCTTTCCGGGTAAGTTGGGTGATAGGTGACACTACCTCAGAGAAATTCCTAATGAAACGTCTATAGAAGTTGGCAAACCCGATGAAGCGCTGCACCTCCTTCACATTTCTAGGACTTGGCCAATCCTTGATGGCTTGGGTCTTGCTTCCATCCATACTAATTCCTTGTGTAGACAGTACATACCCCAGAAATTGAATTTCGGTCCTATGGAATTCACACTTTTCAAGTTTGATGTAAAGATGATTTTGTCTTAGACGTTCCAAGACCATTCTCACATGTCCATGATGTTCCTCTGTGGAGTTAGAAAAAATTAGAATATCATCCAAATAAATCACCACAAATGTATCTAGGAGATCCCTGAAGATGTCATTCACCAAGTGTTGGAAAGTGGCTGGGGCGGTACTCAGACCAAAAGGCATAACTAGATATTCAAAGTGTCCATAGCGTGACCTGAATGCAGTCTTCCATTCACCCCAGGTCTAATACGGACTAAGTTATAGGCCCCACGGAGATCTAGTTTAGAGAAAATTTTGGCATGTCGCACTCTCTCCAATAACTCAGGGATTAAAGGCAATGGATAACGGTTTCTAATAGTAACCTTATTGAGTTCCCTATAGTCTACGCAGGGTCTCAGAGATCCATCTTTCTTCTTTACAAAGAAGATGGGTGCACCTGCAGGAGATGAAGAGGGGCGTATGAAGCCCTTGGCTAGATTTTCGTCTATGTAATCCTTTAAAGCCTTTAGCTCGGGCCCCGCCAGGGGGTAGATCTTACCAAAAGGTATCTCTGCTCCAGGCAATAATTCAATTGGACAATCATATGGACGGTGAGGGGGAAGCTGGTCAGCGTTCTTCTTGTCACATAAATCCACATAGTCCTGGTATACAGCTGGTAGTTCAGGGACTGACATGGTTCCTTTAGGAACAGAGCAAGCTGAAAACTTTTGGACTCATCTGTTTCTCTGGAAAGTGTAATTCCTTGGTCTCCCAGTTAATGGTAGGATTCTGAGCCTGCAGCCATGGTAGCCCTAGAATAATGGGAAAGTGGGGAGAAGAGATAAGCATAAAGGACAGTTTCTCTTGATGATCTTTACCCATAAGAACCCTCAAAGTCTCTGTTTCCTGATCCACTGGTCCAGAGGTCAGCAGGGAGCCATCCACAGTTTCCATCTGTACTGGAGTAGCCTTCTTCACTGAACGTATCCCCTGTTTCAGAGCAAAGGAGACATCCATAAAATTTCCACTTGCCCCTGAGTCGATCATAGCAGAGCTAGACACCCAAGCTGAGTCAACCCAGAGTTTGATGGAAAGAAAGCAATGAGAATTGTTTTTCTTACAACTCAGCTGGGACACCGCTGAGGAAACTTGAAAAATTGCAGCGTTTACACAGTCAACGTCCTCAGAAGTAACGGAGTTTAAGTCCGAGAAATCAAGATCTGTTGCTGCAGATCTCTCTGGAGCCTGAGGCTCGGACCTAACAGATCCCCTCTCGCAACACTCACAGTGAATGAGTGCTGCAGTAGTCTTACGAGAACGGCTGGGGCAGTTTATAATGAAGTGCCCTGACTTACCACAATAGAAACATAGATTCTCCTTAAAACGATGTTCCTTGCGTGCATCACTAACCCGTCGTTGTAAAGAGTCTACCTGCATGGGTTCAGGTTCAGGTTCCCGTGTGATCCTACTCAAAGGTTCCTTAGCTGGAGAGGAAGGTAGGAAAAGGTTAGTGCGATTGCTTTCGAACCATCTCTCTTGCCTGCGTTCAGTCAGACGAGTATCAATACGGATGCAGTAGTTAATAAAGTCACCTAACGCAGTGGGAGGGTCGGCACGAGCAAGTTCATCCTTAATCAGTGGAGATAACCCTTTTCGAAAAATAGATTTTTTGGCGGAACTGTCCCAGGTGGTATCAAGGGCCCATCTCCTGAAATCCAAGGCATATTCAGCTACCGAGTGCTTACCTTGGCGCAAAGCTAACATGGCTGCTTCAGCTGTTGCACCTCGATTGGGGTCATCAAACACCTGCCCCATGGCTGAAATGAAAGCATCAAGATGATCCAAACATTCATCCTCAGTCTCAATCAGAGGGTTTGCCCACATCAAAGCCTTGTTGGTAAGCAACATAATTATAGTAAGCACTTTAGATCGTTCAGTGGGAAATTGTGAAGCATGTGCAGAAAAAAAAGATTGCATTGATTAATAAATCCCCTGAATTTCTCACGTTCACCGCCAAAACGAAAAGCGGGCAACTTAGGAATCCCAGAACTCGGGGCTACGGCAGGAGCCTGGACTCGCTCCTCTAGAACCTCAATCCTGGCTTGCAAATCCTGGGCAGTCTGTCCAAACACTTGCAAATTGTGATTAGTGAGGTCCTGTAGGTTTGTAAAACGGGTTTTTATAGTCTGCAAATCTGCAAGGATGTTATCAGTCACGCCGCAAAGTTCCTTTATGCGGGCCTCCATTTTCCAGATCTTTTAAGACAGGAGTACTGGAATGGTTGTGAGAAGTCACAACCACTGTCATCACAGAAAGTTCAACCGGACATCTGATATCCACAGTTACAGCAGACACAAAAGAGGAAAGAAAAAAAAAAACAATAGTGTTTACCTGTGGTAACACTGCAGAAAAAAAAACTTAAGGGAATTGCTCACCTGGAATGGTTGTGAGAAGTCACAACCACTGTCATCACAGAAAGTACAACCGGACATCTGATATCCACAGTTACAGCAGACACAGCCTTTCCAGACCCAGCAGACACTAACGTTTGGCTTCAGAATCTTGTAATGTAAGGAGTACAGTTCATATAGTGTCTTGTGCTTGGGTGCGATGAAAACACAAGAGTCACAGGTTTGATATAGAAGGTCTTGTATTACTTCATACAAGTGGCAATAATAGTCACACAGTTTGCAGATACAAAAGCAGGAGACACAGCAGGCCAGAGTAACTTAAGCTCAGCAATCACTCTCACAACAGGTTCAGGATCTCTTCTCTGTTACCATAAGTCCATGCAAACGTGGATTTATCAAATAGCAAGGTTCCAAAGTCCACGAGTATTCCAAAGTTCCACAATAGGAAATAACTGGAGTACAAGGTCCAAGGCTTCCAGGAGTCAGGTCACAGGTTCACTGCAGGCTTGATTCTGAAGCACTGATTGCTCAGCTGTGGCTGCTTAAGAAGCAAGAGGGAGAGAATCAGGGCGGGAACATGCAAGCTGGAAACTCCATATTGACTGAGGGCAAGACAGCTGCAGCAAGACAGAAAGTAAAATGGCTGACGGAAAAACTGAGTTTCAGGAACATGTACACAGAACCTTACACCGGCTCTTCCCACTGCCCTGTAGCGGTGGCAAGTGGGGTAATAAGGGGTTAATGTCACCGTTGATTGCACGGTGACAATAAGCCTGGTTAATAATGGAGAGGCGTCAATAAGACACCGATCCATTATTAATCCCAAAGTTATTAAATGCATAAAAAAAAGACAAAGCAAGAAAAAAGTATTTAATGAAATAAAAGAGACAACACAGTTTTCATTTCTTTTATTGTACTCTCATTCCTGCGACGCCATCGATCTCCTGTAAAAAAAGAAAAAAAACAAACCAACAGTATACCACCTGTCCGACGCAGTCCATAGTAACGACTGTCCCACGACGATCCAGCTCTGCTACATCGCAATGACAGGCAGAGCCTGTCATCGCGACGCAGCACAGCTGATTACCTGCTTCCCCGGCGGTGACGTCATCGGACTGACTGCTTTAAAGCCGGGATTACCCAGCAGTCACTGCAGTTATCGCGAGAAACTGCATGTGACCGCCGGGGAGAAGAGGATGGCGGCCATGAAGCAGTCCAGGCCGTGACCGCCGGAGATCTTCTGCCAGGTAAGTGCCGCTGACTCCTGACAGACCCGACCGACGGACACTGACAGTGACAGACCCGACCGACGGACACTGACAGTGACAGTGACAATCCCGATTCCGGTATCCGATATGACGAAAATATCGGTACTCGGAATCGAAAGCCCGATACAGCTAATATCGGCCGATACCCGATATTTGCAGTATCGTATCGCTCAACACTACTCGGCACCGATCACGTCGACTTCTATGGGGGATGTGACGAGTAGCACAGCTCGGTCCGTGACCTGGGCGATCACTGGAATGTGGGATATTCCCAGGGGATGATAGAATGTTCGTGTAGTTTGTCGTGACGCCACCTGTAGTACCTGGTCAGGGTGTCCAGCGCTGCTGTGCAGGTCCTCTGGAAGGGATGGTGTAGTGCAGGTAGGTGATAAGTCTTCTACAGGTAACACGCTATCCTTCCAGGGCAGATAGATGTGAGATAGAGCAATGGTGCAGAGTGATGTAGCAGAGTGGACTATGCGACGTAGTAAGAAAGCAGGAAACACTTCAAGTTAAATGTTGCATAATAAAAATTTTAATAATAACATTACAAAAGTGCAAATAGCATTACTGCCGAAGTTCGTTGAGACTTCTTAGGACTACCCCCACCGGGGTAACTTCACAGTGTCCTTTACTTGTGCTTGTGGAGGACCCGCTCCAAACCTCCAATGGTGGTCTTGGGTGGGCTGCAAGACTTTCCTTGAGCAGACCTCACTTTCGGCCACACCAAACGGGTTTTTAGTTTCTGAGGTAGTTGAAAATAGTGCACAGTTAAGTTTTTTGTAAAACCAAGATGGAGCACCGAAGTGCCAACTATTTACAGAAAAGTTTGTGAGCCAGTACAGTTCATGGCTTCAAAGTTCAACATTTTCATTACATTGAAACACCATTACCCAACCTGGGTATATTAAGGCAACAATAAACTTGTTCTTCTGAACATTCACCCGTCCGGGTACATCAAACCATTACCCAACCTGGGTATATTAAGGCAACAATAAACTTCTTTTTATGAACATTCACCCGTCCGGGTACATCAATAATTTAACTATTTACATACAGAGACCCTGTCCGGGTTATTTAGACTTCTTTGGCTGGCCTCTTCCAGGTACCACCTGGTACTCTTCTGGAGCTTGCCAAACATCCGTGACAGGAGGGTCCACCCAGACCTGATGACGTCGTGTGGCCTGTACAGTTACGTCGTGACCCGCTATCTGGGTCTGTGTGGCCACCTCTTTCGTCTCCCTCCAGGTCTGGAACCCTATGTCCCGGACTGAACGAACCCCAGGGGGCCTAACAGGCGCCGGGTACGGGCCAGCTATCATTATCATGTCCATAGCTGGGGCTGCTGAGGAGACCACTGAGGGAGGCTGGGGAGATTTACGGCGTGGGGTGGGCACTTGTGCAGAGGCCTGGTTGGGGGAGGCTGAAGGCTCGGAGGGTCTGTCAGTTTCCTGACACTCTGGGGAGTAGGGGTCGCACCTGGTAACATTTAGGGCGTATCATCCATTGTAACCCCAGTGTCGGGTGTAAGTCACCAAGTCTCTTGCCAACAGGTCCCTCCCCGGGTGTCCTTCTGGGAGGTGAGCCTCCACGTCCCGCCGGGTTACAAAGACTTCTAAATAAAGTCCAGGCTCCTGGATGAAGCCCCAACCACCTTTTAACTTAAAGTTCCGTACTGCACCCTTATGCCGCGGCTCCCTCAGCGTACTTTTATCCTTTCTCATACGTGCCTTCTCTGCCAGGTCCTTGTCCAGGTGACGTTGCTGAAGCTTTTGGGATTCTCGCTGCTCCCTTTGTCGCTCTGCTTCCCGCTCCCGACGTCTCCACTCTTCCTCCTGACGCCGGTTGTAATTCTCCTCCACCAGCAGCTCCATGTCTCCACCATCAAACGCCAGCTTACGATGTCCGGTTTGCGGCAGCTCTCCTGGCGCCCGCCAGTCCTGGTGGCGCTCACCTGTGGCGGAAGCAGCCGGCTCTGGAACAGATGACGGTCGGGGCTCCGGTACAGGCAGGTAGAGCTCTGGTGCCTGCGCGGCCTCCTCCATGAGGACGGGTGTCGCTTCTTCTGCCTCAGCGACGGGGGCAGACAGCGGGATCTGGGGTGCTGGTGCAGCGTTTTCTGCAGGAACGGGTGCCTCCACTGTGATACTCGCAACCGGTTCAGATTGCAAGGGCTGGGATGCCCGCACGGCCTCCTCTACTGGAACGGGTGCCTCCACTGAGATACTGGCAACCAGTTCAGATTGCAAGGGCTGGGATGCCCGCACGGCCTCCTGTACTGGAACGGGTGCCTCCACTGAGATACTGGCAACCGGTTCAGATTGCAAGGGCTGGGATGCCCGCACTGTTGTGAATGGGTTTGAGATGAGTTCTGAGCAGAGACTTCCTCTGGTGGTTACAAGCGGTGCTGGTCTGTCCAGTGAAGATTGTGAGGACTGGGAATCAGGTGTTACTGACTGGTCTTATATAAGGGAGTCACCTTCCCATCAGGGTTGCCGGTGATCAATTGTTCTGGTCTGAATCCTTCATTCCTGTTTCCCTTGTAGCCTGCTGTGTCGTGTCTGCATCTCCTGCTAACAGATAAGACATTTTCTTCTTTTTGTTTTTGTGCTATATTTTTGCATTTTGTCCTGCACTTCTGTGGGGGCCTTCGGGGTCCCCTCCGGGGGCTTTTGCCCTCTCAGTTTAGTTCAGCCACTGATGTTTGTACTTTTGCTTTTTCCAGTTTTTTCAGTGGCTGCTGTTTTGATTTTGTTACACCAGAGAACTAATTTAGGTGGAAGAGGTCGTGTGATCTCAGGTGTTTTTGAAATTAGTAGAGTTGGTGCTTTTCAGGGTTTTCTGGGATTGCAGTAAGTACCCTTCCTATCCTTTTCTATTTAGTTAGTTTGGGCCCCAGCGTTTGCTCATACTATTTTCTTTCTGTGTCAGTATTTCATCTTGTCTAACCGCCATTACTTGTTTGGGGGCTTTCTATTATCTTTGGGGTTCTGCTCTGGGGCAGATAGCTTTCCTATTTCTATCTTTAGGTGTAGTTAGTTTCTCAGGCTGTGACGAGGCGTCTAGGACCAACGTAGGAACGCTCCACGGCTGCCTCTAGTTGTGGTGGTTAGTCAGGGTACTGCAATCTCATAGATTCCAACTGCTCTGGTGTATTGCCTTTTTTACCTGCACTCCTCAGCTACCGAAACATAACACCGCACGGCCTCCTGTACTGGAACGGGTGCCTCCACTGAGATACTGGCAACCGGTTCAGATTGCAAGGGCTGGGATGCCCGCACGGCCTCCTCTACTGGAACGGGTGCCTCACCTTCCGGTACAGACACTTCAGGGGGTAAGAGGGATTGGCGCCGCTCCAACTGTAGTTTTAGGGCACGCCAGCTCGCTTCCATCCTGGCGACCTCCTCCCGGTGCCGGGCCAGGTCTCTCAGGGTATCCTCCGCTTCTTCCAGCGTAGGACGGTTTCCAGGCCGGGTGCCAAACGGTGGCTCCGTGCCGATCGGGTCGCTTCCGTGGGGGGAGAGCTCTGACTCCTCCATCCCTTCCCACTTCTGCTCACGTCCATTCGCCATCTCTGCCAAGTCACATGTGTCATTAGCATCAGGAGAGGCGATATCTTTTGTAGGGAGGCGGGACCTTCGCGTTCGTTTCCGCCCACTGAGGAGGATGAGGAGGCGGAACTCCAGAGCTGTGGGGCACGATCTTACATTGCAGTAACATTTAGAGTGGGCGGACATCGTTTTCGCGCCACGGAGTGAGTGTATGCCCATGAGAGCAAGCCCTTATTCTTCACCTGTGCCTCGTGGCGCAGATATGACGGAAAAATGGCAAATACAGTCTATGATGATTTTTGCAATTCTCAAGCAAAAAAACAGTTCAATTAAGGCACACAGGACTCGCTTATAGCGAGCTTCTGAATCCTGTTCGTGACGCCAAAGTTGAGTCGCACAGAGCCACAGGTTTTGGGGGTACTCGGCACCAAGCCCGTCGACTTCTATGGGGGATGTGACGGGTAGCACAGCTATGTCCGTGCCCTGGTCGCTCACTGGAATGTGGGATATTTCCAGGGGATGATAGAATGTTTGTGTAGTTTGTCGTGACGCCACCTGTAGTACCTGGTCAGGGTGAACAGCGCTGCTGTGCAGGTCCTCTGGCAGGGATGGTGTAGTGCAGCTAGGTGATAAGTCTTCTACAGGTAAGACGGTATCCTTCCAGGGCAGATAGATGTGAGATAGAGCAATGGTGCAGAGTGATGTAGCAGAGTGGAGTATGCGACGTAGTAAGAAAGCAGGAATGGAAACAATTCTTACTACAAAGACATTCAGCATAAGGCTGCCTCAACCCCTCCCATCCAACTAGCTACACCCTGTTCTAACCAGCCTGAGCTAGACCATCCCATTGGGTCCGCCTACACTCAGCTGGCATAGTGTACTGTTGAATGCAGTGGTTGGAGTCAATGGGGTGTTTCCTCCTTACCTGAGAGTAAGTTGTCACACCGCTGGGTGCGATGCAACATCTCTGTGGCGACTGGACCCTCGGGTGCTTCTGTCTTTTCACAAATGCCGGCTTTACCCGGCAATTGAATCAGAGGCTATTTTACTATGTAGAAGTGAATAAACTATAAATATATGTATATATATATGTCACAATGACATGTATATATATATATATATATATATATATATATATATATATATATATATATATACATATGTATTCTATGTGTGTATATTTTGTGTTTACAAGGAAAGAAAGTGTTTTTTTAGTTGCGATATTTTGTTCCCATAGACTTACATGGGACTTCCGGTATCGGTATCGGGTATCGCCGATATTTTAGTGATATCGGCGATACCATTCCGATCCGATATTTTTGGATATCGAAAAGTATCGCTCAACACACTAGTTAGCAATATCTATAAGTTCAGGTCTGTCGTCTCACAGACGTTTACCATGGAAGGAACAAATGGAGAAGGACCATAAAAAGAACAAGGAAGCGGTGATGGGCGCACAATAGTTAGATGATAATGATTCCCTCTATGTTGTCCGTGGTTGTCAGGAGAGGATGGAGGAAGAAAGCTTGAGTGTTATACCACCACCAACACACTGTGGAGTTGGACCTTATGAAAAAGACCAACCCATGAGCGTCTTCTTGCAGCACTATCTGCAACATGATTGTTATCTGTGTAGTTCTGATTCCAAATAATGCTGACTACTGGGTTGCCAGTGTGTTCTAGCCAAAATACAAAAGTAAATTTTGCCTGTTGCTTCTACCCCTAGAAAGGGACGCGCCCATGATGCAGTATCAAAAGTTGACAGTGGTTGACAGTGGTTTTCACCAACACAGCAGTGATGCACACAGTTTGAATCGCAGTGATAGCCTTCCAACCAGAGAAACGTTCAGTTGTCAACGCAAAAACATCAGTCTTGTAGTAGTCCTGTAGTCCTTTGTTACAACCCCACCAAGGACAGCATCTGCAAAGAGTTTGTATGTTCTACCGGTGTTTGCGAGGGTTTACTCCCAGTAATTATATTTCTACCCACACTACAAAAACATACAGATAGTAAACAATCATCAATACAAAAGGATACCACGCTCACAACTACACTAAAAGAAATAAATTGATAGCTGCTGATAAGAAATTGCCCCCAATTATCCCTGGTGGCTAAAAAAACAAAAAAAGAGGGCACCAGAAATAGCAATGCATAAACTGACTCCCCAGTAATACTTAATAGTAAATCTGATGAAGAGGGACAGAGTCCCTCGAAAGGTGTCGGTTGTCTTTTGACCGTCCGTGCTCTCCGTAGCGGCAGTGACGTTACAGGCCTTGCACACGCGGTCAGCCATTTTTTTCTTTTCCCGCCGGGTAACCAGGGACGCTACCGGCCGGAGCGCCCTGGCTCTACCCCTTTTGATGCCCACACCCGCCTCTGCTTCCTAGGCGAACGTCAATATCACGGCGTGCCCCCAACAAGCAGTCTTGGCCATTTCCTGCACCTTGCGACCATTCAACTTCCACCTACTAAGGGTAAAATTACAACTCCTAGAAAGACTATTACCCAGTAAGTAAATTTATGTGTTATTCTGTGATAATTGTTTGCCGAGGCACGTATTGGATGATCACTATACCTGTTATGATTTGGTAGCTGAGGAGAGCAGGCAAAAAAGGCAATACACCAGAGAGGTTGGAATCTATTGGATTGCAGTACCCTGACTAACAACCACAACTAAAGGCAGCCGTGGAGCGTACCTACGTTGGTCCTAGACGCCTCGTCACAGCCTGAGAAGCTAACTACACCTAAAGACAGAAAGAGGAAAACTATCTGCCCCGGAGCAGATCCCCAAAGAACATAGGAAGCCCCCAAACATGTAATGGCGGTTAGACAAGAGGAAAACACAGACACAGACAGAAAATAGTATGAGCAAACGTTGGGGCCCAAACTTCCTAGAAAGAAAAGGATAGGAAGGTCACTTACTGCAATCAAAAAAACCCTAAAAAAATACCAACACACTAATTGCAAAAACACCTGAGATCACACGACCTCTACCACCTAAATTAGTTCTCTGGTGTAACAAAACCAAACAGCAGCCACTGAAAAAAAACTGGAAAAGGCAAATGAACAAATAACAGTGGCTGAACTAAACTGAGAGGGGCACAAGCCCCCGGAGGGGACCCGGCAGACCCCCACAGAAGTGCAGGACAAAATGCAAAAAGCAATCACAAAAAACAAAGGAAGAAAAAGTCTTATCTGTTAGCAGAAGATGCAGGCACGAAACAGCAAGCTTCAAAGTGAAACAGGAATCACAGTTGAGACCAGAACAATTGATCACCGGCAACCCTGATGGGAGGGAACCTCCCTTATATAAGACCAGTCAGTAACACCTGATCGCCAATCTTCACAATCTTCATTGAATAGTTCAGTACTGTTTGTAACCACCAGAGGGAGCTTCTGCTCAGAATTCATTTCTAGCACATTCACAACAGTACCTTCCCTTTGAGGAGGGGTCACCGAACCCTCATTTGGGCAACCAGGTCGGTCAGAATGAGCTCTGTGATACGCACGGATGAGTTTCCTAGCATGGATGTCCGAAGCAAACACCCAAGAATTGTCCTCCTGACCATAACCTCTCCACTTAACCAAATACTGGAGTTTCTGTCTAGAAAAACGAGAATCCAATATTTTCTCAACCACAAACTCCAGATTGCCCTCAACCAAAACAGGGTCAGGAGGCACCACCATAGGAACCACCGGCTCGACAAACCTCTTCAATAAAGACTTGTGGAACACGTTATGGATCTTAAATGTCCCTGGAAGAAGTAAACGAAAGGAAACAGGATTAAGAATCTCCATGATCTTATAAGGTCCAATGAACCTAGGCTTAAACTTAGGAGATGCAACTCTCATAGGGATATTTCTTGAGGACAACCAGACCAAGTCCCCCACTTCAAACCGAGGACCATCAGTCCTATGCCGGTTGGCAAACCGCCGGGCCCACTCCTGAGAGAGGGACAACCTCTCCACCACCTGGTCCCAAATCTGCTGCATACGCTCCACAACAGAGGCAACACCCGGACAGACAGAAGCCTCCGTCTGTCCCGAAGAAAATCGAGGGTAAAACCCAAAATTGCAGAAAAATGGAGACATCAAGGTTGCAGAGCTAGCCCTATTATTAAGGGCAAACTCAGCCAAAGGCAAAAAAGAGACCCAGTCACCCTGATCAGCAGACACAAAGCATCTCAGATAAGTCTCCAATGTCTGGTTTGTTCTCTCAGTTTGTCCATTGGTCTGAGGATGAAAAGCCGAGGAGAAAGACAATTGAACACCAAGTTTAGAACAAAAAGTCCTCCAAAATCTGGAAACAAACTGGACTCCTCTGTCAGACACAATGTTCTCAGGAATACCGTGTAACCGAACCACGTGCTGAAGGAACAAAGGCACTAATTCGGAGGAGGAAGGCAACTTAGGTAATGGCACAAGATGTATCATTTTGGAAAACCTATCACAAATCACCCAGATAACGGTCATTCTCTGAGAAACAGGAAGGTCGGAAATGAAATCCATAGAAATATGGGTCCATGGTCTCTTGGGCACAGGCAATGGCATCAACAAACCACTAGGGCGAGAGCAAGGCTTGGAGCGAGAGCAAGTCCCGCAGGACTGCACAAATTCCCTGACGTCACGAGACAAAGTAGGCCACCAAAAGGACCGACTAACCAAGTCTCTGGTACCAAAAATTCCGGGATGACCGGCCAACGCGGAACAATGAATCTCAGACATCACACACTTTTTCCACCGGTCTGGGACAAACAATTTCCCAATAGGGCAGAGTTCGGGTTTATCCTCCTGACACCCTTCCAGAGCCAGTCTCAAATTGGGCGAGATGGCGGAAAGAACTACACCCTCTTTCAAAATAACAGCAGGATCAGATAACTCAGGAGAGTCAGCAAGGAAACTCCTCGAGAGGGCATCCGCTTTAACATTCTTAGTGCCAGGAAGAAAGGAAACCTCAAAATTAAAACATGTGAAAAACAAGGCCCACCTGGCCTGTCTAGGATTAAGTCGCTTGGCTGATTCCAGATAAACCAGATTCTTATGGTCCGTGAGGACCACAACCTGATGTTTGGCTCCCTCCAGCCAATGTCTCCACTCTTCAAAAGCCCACTTCATGGCCAATAACTCCCGATTACCCACGTCATAATTACGTTCAGTTGGAGAAAATTTTCGAGAGAAAAAGGCACAAGGTTTACTTTAAGAGGTCTCTGGATCTTTTTGGGACAAAACGGCACCTGCCCCAATTTCAGAGGCATCAACCTCCACCTGAAATGGCAGAGAAACATCAGGCTGCCGTAGAACAGGAGCAGAAGTGAATCTCTGCTTAAGTTCCTGAAATGCAGAAACTGCCTCAGGAGGCCAATTCACCACATCAGAACCCTTCTTGGTCAAATCAGTCAATGGTTTAACAATAACAGAGAAATTACCAATAAATTTACGATAAAAATTGGCAAAACCCAAGAATCTCTGAAGAGCCTTTAATGAAGTAGGTTGGACCCAATCACAGATGGCCTGAACCTTGACCGGGTCCATTTCAATAACAGATGGGGACAAAATGAATCCCAGAAATTAGATCCTCTGTACGCCAAAAAGACACTTTGATCCCTTCACATACAGAGCATTCTCTCTCAAAATCTGGAACACAGTCCGAACATGTTTCACATGAGAGTCCCAATCATTGGAAAAAATCAAGATATCATCCAAATAAACAATCAGAAATTTATCCACAAAATCCCTGAAAATGTCATTCATGAAGGACTAGAAGACGGAAGGAGCATTAGTGAGCCCAAAGGGCATCACTAGGTACTCAAAATGCACCTCTGGGGTATTAAATGCCATCTTCCATTCATCCCCGTGCTTAATGCGAATAAGGTATATGCCCCCCCTGAGGTCAAGCTTGGTAAACCAAGTAGCACTTTTCACCCTGGAAAACAGGTCAGAAATCAAGGGTAACGGATATTGATATTTCAAAGTGATCTTGTTCAAGAGACGATAATCAATACACGGCCTTAATGAACCATCCTTTTTGGCCACAAAGAAAAAACCGGCACCCAAGGGTGAAGAGGATGGTCTGATATGACCCTTCTCCAATGACTCCTTGATATAAGACCGCATAGCGTCATGTTCAGGTACAGACAAGTTAAAAAGGCGACCTTTAGGGAATTTACTACCAGGCACTAATTCAATAGCGCAGTCATAGCTCCTATGGGGGGGCAAGGATGCAGATTTACTTTCGCTAAACACATCAGAAAAATCAGTCAAAAAGTCAGGAACATCCTGTGCCTGGGGAGAGGCAGAAAAAACAGGAGTGTTGGCATTAACACATTGGCAGCCCCAACTGGTTACAGACACAGATTTCCAATCCAAAACAGGATTATGAGACTGCAACCAAGGGAAACCCAGAACAATAATGTCATGCAGATTATATAGCACCAAAAATTTGCAACTCTCCTGATGATCAGGTTCAACCCTCATTATCACCTGAGTAGAGAACTGGGGTTTATTCTCAGCCAAAGGGGTAGAATCGATTCCCAGTAGGGGAATAGACTTCCGTAGGGTATCAAGGGAAACCCACAACGTTTAGCAAAATCAAAATCCATCAGGTTAATAGCTGCTCCCGAATCAACAAAAGCCTGAGCAGAAAACGTGGACAGGGAGCAAATCAGGGTAACAGTCAACAAAAATTTAGTCTGAACACTACCCAAGACAACTGAACGTGCAAAACGTCTTCCCCGCTTAGGGCAGACTGAAATAGCATGAGAGGCATCACCACAGTAGAAACATAACCCATTGCGTTTTCGAAAGTCATGACGCTGTGCCCCAGAAGCCACTCTATCACACTGCATGGGTTCAGAAGCTGGTTCACAAGGCAACACTATTCCACGCATACATCTACGCTCACGCAAACGTCTGTCAATTTGAATTGCTAATGACATAGAATCATTGAGACCAGAGGGACAGGGAATCCCACCATAACATCCTTTACATTCTCTGACAGACCCTTCCGAAAAAGGGCTGCCAAAGCATCATCATTCCATTTGGTCAGGACTGCCCACCTTCGGAATCTCTGACAGTATAACTCAGCGTCCTCAAGCCCCTGATTTAATGCCAACAAGGCTTTTTCAGCTTGATCAGTGACATTAGGCTCATCGTACAATAACCCCAGAGCCTGAAAAAATGCATCAACATTACTCAAAACAGGATCCCCAGGTGTCAGGGAAAAAGCCCAATCCTGAGGATCGCCGCGCAGGAGAGAGATGACAATTTGAACCTGCTGCGCTGCGTTCCCTGAGGACTTAGATTTTAAGGCAAAAAACAACTTACAGTTATTTTTGAAATTCAGAAATTTAGCTCGATCCCCTAAAAACAAATCTGGCATGGGAATCCTAGGTTCCACAACAGGCAACCCTGCAAGATAGGTAGCAATACTCCGAACTTCAGTGGCAAGCTGATCCACACGGCCAGACAACTGTGCAAACTCCATTGAGAGAAAAAAAAATCTCTGACAACTCTGACAATCTTCTTTCTTTCACACTATTTTTCCCTTCTGTGAGTACCATATAATTATGAGTTTTTTGGCCGGTGATACGGTTATGATTTGGTAGCTGAGGAGAGCAGGCAAAAAAGGCAATACACCAGAGAGGTTGGAATCTATTGGATTGCAGTACCCTGACTAACCACCACAACTAAAGGCAGCCGTGGAGCGTACCTACGTTGGTCCTAGACGCCTCGTCACAGCCTGAGAAGCTAACTACACCTAAAGATAGAAAGAGGAAAACTATCTGCCCCGGAACAGATCCCCAAAGAACATAGGAAGCCCCCAAACATGTAATGGCGGTTAGACAAGAGGAAAACACAGACACAGACAGAAAATAGTATGAGCAAACGTTGGGGCCCAAACTTCCTAGAAAGAAAAGGATAGGAAGGTCACTTACTGCAATCCAAAAAAACCCTAAAAAAATACCAACACACTAATTGCAAAAACACCTGAGATCACACGACCTCTACCACCTAAATTAGTTCTCTGGTGTAACAAAACCAAACAGCAGCCACTGAAAAAAAACTGGAAAAGGCAAATGAACAAATAACAGTGGCTGAACTAAACTGAGAGGGGCACAAGCCCCCGGAGGGGACCCGGCAGACCCCCACAGAAGTGCAGGACAAAATGCAAAAAGCAATCACAAAAAACAAAGGAAGAAAAAGTCTTATCTGTTAGCAGAAGATGCAGGCACGAAACAGCAAGCTTCAAAGTGAAACAGGAATCACAGTTGAGACCAGAACAATTGATCACCGGCAACCCTGATGGGAGGGAACCTCCCTTATATAAGACCAGTCAGTAACACCTGATCGCCAATCTTCACAATCTTCATTGAATAGTTCAGTACTGTTTGTAACCACCAGAGGGAGCTTCTGCTCAGAATTCATTTCTAGCACATTCACAACATATCCCCCATACAAGCGTGCACATATTTATCTACTTGTCTAATTAAGCAGCCCTAAGGTATTTAAGATTTAATATTAAGTATCACTGGGAAGTCAGTGATTGTTTACTTAGCCAACAGACTTAGCACAGAGTTTTTTAAGACCCGTCGCACATAGCGACACACCAACGATCCCGACAATGATATGCACTTGTCAGGATCGCTGGTGTGTCGCTACATGATCGCTGGTGAGCTGCCAAACAGGCAGCTCAGGCAGCAATCATGACAGCGACACTGCGGGTAAAATCGCTTTGTTAGCCGCAGTGTACGTTGGATACCAGCCCGCTGGTGCAGGGAGCTGGTAACCAAGGTACACATCGGGTTTCCAGGCGCTGCGCGGCGCCTGGAAACCCTATGTGTACCTTGGTTACCCAGCTGATCGCTGGTTTCCTGCCTGCCACATGCAGCGATGCGTGCTGGCCAGCAGGAGACCAACGATCAAAAAAATGTCCAGGACATTCAGCGACGATCAGCGATACCCAGCAGGGGGGCTGATCGTCGCTGAATGTCACACACAGCGATATCGCTGGGGAGATCGCTGTTGCATCACAAAACTAGTGACTCAGCAGCGATCTCGCTAGCGAGATCGCTGTGTGTGACGGGGGCTTTAGTCTCCTGCTGCAACTCATATCAGGAGGGCGCCAGTGTATTTTATTTTGGTTTACATACAGATAGTACATTTAGATAATGAGTCACAATGATGACAGTGCCAGTAATGTTTGTAACGCGAATGCTGAATTATTGGCGCTATATGAGTGATAAAATCCCCCAAAAAATTTAAAGTGATGCTCAGCCACACTCACATGGCACACATATCAGTTTCGTAGATTACTATTGTCAGAAAAATGTAAGGATAGTAACACGGGTAGTTGACTCAAAGACCGTGGAGGACTGCCGTATCGGAGGCCTACTGCTACAGGCAACACACATTAAGCAGACCCAACGCGGAATCTACACATTTACAAAAATTAGTGTCAGACACTAACAAAGTGGCATCAATTTTACCACAGTAGAAATAGTATAATAGGGACCGACAAGTCTTCCACTACACTCAACCCAGCAAATGGGCATGCAAGCAGGAATGTTCACATTTCCACAAATTATTGTTAACATCAGCAGCAGCAACAGCAGGCACATAAGCCCCACTAAAGATATCAGAGACTGCAATTACGCAAGAACAATGCAACACACTAAAAACTTCAACATCCAATAACAAAAGTTGTCAGTTGTCTTTGGATAGGACATCACGTTAGTGGTTCACTAGTGCTTTCAGCAGGGCCGGCTCCAGGTTTTTATGGGCCCCGGGCGAAGGAGCCTCAGTGGTCCCCTTTAACACAGACCACGATTCATGATGCACAGATACAGCAGAGAAATATGGGTACAGTACAATGCCAAATACTTCTCTTCTTACATTACATGAGTGATATCTATTGTAAATTGTACAATAGCTCAAAAACCGCCAAATCCTCACAGCGCACAGAACAGACTGGACAGTACAGTCCTCCATACAATATTATGGGCACCACAGTCTCCCCCTCATCACCCATATAATACCCCATGCAGGATGTCACACCTCCATATAATGCTCCATACAGAATACTGGACCCAAAATAATGCTCCATACAGAATACTGGACCCAATATAATGCTCCATACAGGATACTAGTCCCCATATAATGCTCCATACAGGATACTGGTCCCCATATAATGCTCCATACAAAATATGGAGCTCTCCTCTGCGCTGTACTGCGTTCTGCACTGTTACGGCTCAGGAAAGGGCGCTGTGGAAAGACTCCCATCATCATGATTGCCTCCCCATCATCATCATTGCCTCCTTATCATCATCATTGCCTCCCCATCATCATCATGGCCTCCCCATTATCATCAATGCCTGCCCATCATCATCATCTCCTTCCCATCATCATCAATGCCTGCCCATCATCATCTTCTCCCCATCATCAATGCCTGCCCATTATCATCAATGCCTGCCCATTATCATCATCTTCTCCCCATCATCATCAATGCCTCCCCATTATCAGCAATGCCTGCCCATCATCATCTCTTCCCCATCATCATCAATGCCTGCCCATCATCATTTTCTCCCCATCATCAATGCCTGCCCATTATCATCATCTTCTCCCCATCATCATCATCATCATCAATGCCTCCCCATTATCAGCAATGCCTGCCCATCATCACACACAGACAGCACACAAGCACTCTCTCACATACTTATACACACACATACACACACAAAGCACCGCACTACATACACACAGACACACACACAGAGACACACACACACGTCTTACTCGTCCGACGTCCGCGCGCTCTCTGCCACAGCCGGCCGCTGAATGATGATGTCATTCAGCGGCGCTGCTGTGAGAGGAAGCGCCGGCGCCCTCTGGAGCCCGGAGCTGCGGCAGCGGAGGCACGGGAGAGGTAAGTATTGTGCCAGCTGATGCCGGGGCTCTGAGCAAGCGGAGGGGGGGCCCAGTGGCGGCGCTGACACCGCTCTCCTCCGCTAACGGGCGCGGGGTGCCAGATGGCGAGTGGGCCCCCCCGCCTGCTCAGGGCCCCGGCACTTGCCCGGGTGTGCCGGGTGCTGACGCCGGCCCTGGCTTTCAGAACCAGTAAAACCTACCCCACACACACCAAGCCTAATCCCCCTTCCTCCACAACCTCGCTTTTTCCCAGTCATGTTGCTCAGATAGTGTGGAATTAAAAATATATTTTTTACTCTGCACAACCTCTGCATACAGCTGAATTTCAGCAGCACAAAATTAGAAGGTGAAATATAGTATGATAAATCATGTTATTCACAGCAGAAAGAATTGTTTCAGTGTCAATGAGGCCTGTATGACAAAAGATCTGCTGCAAAAAATTTCAAAGTGAGATGTCCCCTACAGTATGAAATTAGTAACAGATTTTTTTTTCTTTTTTTGTGTGGATGAGGCCTGTATAACATTGATTAGATGCTCAAAACAATTTCAAAGTGAGATGTCCCCTACTGTATGAGGTTAGTAACAGAAGAATTTTTGGGGGGCGGGAATGGTAACGTACAACAGGATCAATAACAGAGCGGCTATGGGAAGTGTGAGATCCAGGATCCAGCCTACAACTATTACTTATCTACCCAACACCAATTACCAGAGAGCGTTTGAGGCTCGTCAAAAGATAGGTGTAACAGATGCGTGTCTCAAGCTAGGTATAAAAGATTCCCATGAGAAATTGGATGCTAAGATGCACATAATCTTTAAGATAGGCTAAAAACAATTTCAAACCCAGATCTCAGCTGCTGTACCACGTTTGTAAAAAAATAAATAAAATAAATTAATTTTAATGTGCAACAGCTCTGTACACAGAACAATTTCAACGCCACTAAATGAAAAGGTTGGACATAGCGGGCTGTATTACGTTTATCAACAGAAAAAAATAAATATTTTTATGTGCTTGAGGTCTACAGACAGCTTCATATAACCGCCACAAAATGACAATGTGTGATATGGCGGGCTGTGTCTCATTCAGCAAAAGAAAATATTATAATTTTTTTAATGCGCGTTAGGTCTGCACACAGGTTCATATCACCGCCACAAAATGACAACATAGGATACAGCAGGCAGTTTCAAATTTAGCTAGTGAAAAAATATTATTTAGAATGCTATACTCATGTATGCAGCACAATAGAAGCAGTGCACAACACGTGCCCTGATGGCTTTCTTTGTGGACCTCAGTATGGCAAAAAAAGAAAAAAAAACGCTGGAAGGTAAATTTAACAGCCACACTGGACACTAACTATCTACAGTATTTGACTGATATACAACCGCCTATCTAAGCAGCTGAAATGTGGATACAGCAGGCCTTTTCACATTTAGCTAGTAAAAGTATATTAATTAAAATGCTATACTTGTGCATGGAGCACAATAGAAGCAGTGCACAACACACTTGTAGGACATGTGTCCTGCTGGCTTTGTCTGTGGACCTCAGCAATGGCCCAAAAAAAAAAAAAAATTCAAGAAGGTAAATTTTACAGCCACACTGGACACTATCTAGCTACACTATCTGACTGATATACAATCGCCTAACTAACTAGCTAAAATCTTGCTGTTAACAGTGGCCATGTCGGAAGCAGCCTCTCTGCTTTGTTACAGTTTCAAATTGCACTAAAACAAGATGTCTGCTATTTATATGGAGAGGGACATGTGATTTCAGCAGCCAATGACACAAGCTGTTGTGTCACGACATTGTGGGTGTTTCATGTGCCTTGATTGGCTAGCTGCAACGTGCACATAAAGTTACGAAAAAAAAAAAATGACTGCTGTGCTTACAAGAACGCCGTGCCTCTGAGCTTTGCAAACCCCCTCCCCTCATCAAGCACGTGCCAAACGCTCATGATACACCACCATTATCGTTGCTAAAGTGCTGAAAATATTTTTGTGGCAATGCAAATATTTTCCCGCACTTTTACCGAATGTTACAGATTTTATAAAATTTTGCTCGGGTTTCCAATCACGAATCCAAATGTGCCATATTTGTGCCAAATTTGTGCTTGGTAATCTTTTTCCCAAAAAATTCGCTCACCACTAATCATTAACAAGTTTCCCCCATGTAGTTTTATGCTGATCTCTCACCTTCCTCATGATCAAGGATACCCCACGAGGTGAGATTTTGCATGGTGCCCCAGATCAATGTCGATTGTCATTTTATATTTCTTCCATTTTCTTACTATTGCACCAACAGTTGTCTCCTTCTCACCTAGCATCTTACTTATGGTTTTGTAGCCCATTCCAGCTTTGTGCAGGTCTATAATCTTGTCTCTGACATCCTTAGAAAGCTCTTTGGTCTTGCCCATGTTGTAGAGGATAGATTCTGACTGATTAATTGAGTCTGTGGACAGGAGTCTTTTATAAAGGTGACTATGGAAGACAGCTGTCTTTAACGAGTTGATTAGGAGCATCTAACTGGTCTGTAGGAGCCAGAACTCCTAATGGTTGGTAGGGAATCAAATACTTATTTCTCACTGCAAAATGCAAATTAATTTATGTAAGTTATTCAATGTGATTTTCTGGATTTTATTTTTGATATTCCATCTCTCAATGTTAAAATTAACCTACCCTTAAAATTATAGACTGTTCATTGTCTTTGTCAGTGAGCAAACTTACAAAATCAGCAAGGGATCAAATAATTATTTCCTTCATTGCATGTGTACAATTCTTCATGTAAGAACCACTTTAGGAAAGTCTCCATATTTGGGAGGGTTTGGAGCAGTTGTCTAATGTGTATAGAGGCTTCCCAACCTCTCATTTGTCAGGGAGCTAAGGATTCAGAATACCTGATTTTAGACTGTCAATCCTTTTTTTTTTATTTTGCGATATAAGCTGCTGCCAGGGGAGTCTAGCAGTGACCCTCTCATACTCTCTCAACACTGGAGTGCTTGGGAGAGTTAGCTCTCAAATGTATGGGAGTGTAGGGCAATTTAGCTTCTGGCCAAATGATTGACCAAAGTTAGTGTATGAGGCCCCTAAGAAGTCTTAAGAAGAGGTAGAGTGCCTAATGGAATCCTGGGGCTGTACGTTTTTGATAGGAAAGTGGTAATCTTTGATGTGATAAGTTTCACAAACATACTTTGCGTTTTCTGGAACAGGACATTTTATGTTACTATACTTCAACAACCAGATAGCATTGTCCTTTCTTTTTTCTACCTAAAGTGGCGTTTACACCTGAAAACCAGAAGTACTAAATGACTACCAATCAGCTAGTTGTTAACTGATCAGCAGTCATTTGATAACCTCTTTACACAGGCAAAAGCACTTCAGATACACATAACCACTTGTAATAGATCATTTGGAGCACATAGGCTACCATTTTTCTCAACCGAGTCCTGTTTGCACAAGATGATTTACTGCCAGAGAATGATGATCTTTTATGTAAGCCAAAAGACAATTTCACCCAAGGGATGAGCATTTTGCTTAGGGCCCCGTCACACTAAGGGCCCCGTCACACTAAGCGATACACCAGCGATCCCGACAACGATATGCACTTGTCAGGATCGCTGGTTTGTCGCTACATGATCGCGGTCTGAGCTGCCAAACAGGCAGCGATCAGGACAGCGACACTGTGGGTAACGTCGATTAGTTACCCGCAGTGTACGTTGGATACCAGCCCGCTGATACAGGGAGCTGGTAACCAAGGTACACATCGGGTTTCCAGGCGCTGCGCAGTGCCTGGAAACCCGATGTGTACCTTGGTTACCAGCTACCCTGCAGCAGCACGCTGGTATCCAACGTACACATCGGATTTCTAGGCACCGCCCGGCACCTGGAAACCCGATGTGTACCTTGGTTACCAAGCTGATCACTGGTCTCCTGCCTGGCACACGCAGCGATGCGTGCTGGCCAGCGGAAGACCAACGACAAAAAAGATGTCCAGGACATTCGGCGACGATCAGCGATACCCAGCAGGGGGGCTGATCGTCGCTGAATGTCACACACAGCGATATCGCTGGGGAGATCGCTGTTGAGTCATAAAACTAGTGACTCAGCAGCGATCTCACTAGCGAGATCGCTGTGTGTGATGGGGGCTTTATTCATCAGGTGATTGGCAGCCTGTTTACATTGCACGATTATTGTGAGACAAGTGTTCCTAGTAATGATAATCTTGATAACCTTTAGTTCTAGAAACCGTTTTAATTAGGTTTTAAGGATGCATAAATCCATAAAATTAGTTTCTTACAATTTGTCTGTTCTTGCTGAGGCCACTGCTGAAGGTGGTAGTGAGAGTTGAGGCACAAGCCTCACTATACCATGGGACATCTCCATGCTCTGTGGTGCTGCCAACCGATAAAGTGAAAATACTGTTGGTGTAACCATCACAGTTACAGTTATCATAATGCAAGCCACCATTTCCTGATGCCCAAACAAAAATTGAACCAAGGCCACCACGTCCCTAAAGTGGGAGAAAGCACAAAAGGTAGAGGCTGAAAGATATTGATGCATATATAAAAAAAAATTCAGATACTAGAGGTGTGATGTCCTCATAAGTTTATATACCCAGGCAGAATCTGTAAAAATGTATACGATTTTTGAAAAACATGAGGGTTGCTGCAAAACACCATTTGCTAATTCAAGAATATTGACCAGATGACACCATCTAACCTTATAGGATTGTGTGACAGTCAACCTCTGTCAAGAATTTTAATCAAACAAATTCACAATATCACAGGCCGGGAAGGTAACAAGTACCACCTGCTGTGATCTTTGGAGCAATCAGCTCTTTGCTGCCCCTATCGTCCGTACAATTACATCATTGGCAGGCGAATAACGGAGGAGGCTGCAGGCTGTTTGCACTAACAGGCCAGATATCGGGAAACTAACAGTGAGCGTATGGTATATACATCTCTGGATTCCAATGCATGGAACATATGCATACTCGTACCTCCCTACGGTCACTAACTCCACGATAACCACAGACTACTTGCTGCCACGACCAATCATTTATACAGGCCAATTGGACACCCATGACAGGTAGCATATGGCTTTGAGGCATGGTTTACAAAACAAAATGAACAGAACTATTTAATAATCCAAAAGAAAAGGTAATGTTTATGAAAAACAGAGATATGTCACACAAAATACTTAATACGTAACATTTCTCACATGTCTACTTTACATCAGTACAATTTTAGAACCAACATTTTTTTTTTGTTAGGAATTTATAAAGGTTAAAAGTTGAACAGCAATTTCTCATATTTACATTACCTTTTTTTTTTTTTTTATTAGGGACCACATCACATTTGAAGCCACTTTGAAGGGTCTATATGATAGAAGATACCCAAAAGTGACACCATTCTAAAAACTGCACCCTCAAGGTGCTCAAAACCACATTCAAGAAGTTTATTAACCCTTCAGGTGCTTTACAGGAATTTTTGGAATGTTTTAAAAAAAATGTACATTTAACTTTTTTCCCAAAAAATTTACTTCAGATACAATTTTTTTATTTTACCAAGGGTAACAGGAGAAATTGGACCCCAAAAGTTGTTCTGCAATTTGTCCTGAGTACGCTGATACCCCAAATTTGGGGGTAAACCACTGTTTGGGTGCATGGCAGAGCTCGGAAAGGAAGGAGCGCCGTTTGACTTTTTCAATGCAAAATTGGCTGGAATTGAGATCCATGTCGCATTTGGAGAGCCCCTGATTTGCCTAGACAGTGGAAACTCCCCATAAGTTACACCATTTTGGAACCTAGACCCCCCCCCAGGTAACTTAACTAGATGTGTGCTGAGCACTTTGAACAAATAAGTGCTTCACAAAAATTTATAATGTAGAGCCGTAAAAATAAATCATATTTTTTCCACAAAAAAGCGCTCACGGTGCTAGTGGGGATCTCACTGAAGTCACCGCAGTTTAGCGGAGCATCAGTGACCATAGATAACCTCTATGACGTCCACCCCGGTCAATGACTCTGTGTTCCCAGCAGATCATTCACCAGTGGTTCTCAGCCTGGACTGTCGCATCGTGGCACCGTCCAGGTTGAAAACTCATTATCCCCCAGACATGGATTATGGCGTGGAACAGAAAGACCGACAAGTATGGTATATTGTTAGTTTTTTATTTTAGTTTTATTACAGGAGAACGAGGGGTTTGGTGGAATAGGCGTTTGGTGAGTATAACTGTGTTTGTTATTTTTAAATAAAAAAGAAACTGTGTTTTGTTTTATTTCCACTAAAATACTTTATTCTGGCTGTGTCTTTATTTACCATATAACTATAGGATTAGTAATGGATAGGTGTCACATTGACGCCTCTCTATTAGCAATCCATGGGCTTGATGTCACCTGACAACACAAAGGTGACAACAACCCACAAACATGAACCACACTTGCCACCGCAACAGGTCAAGTGGGAAGAGCCGGGCAAAGCGCCAAAATTGGTGCATCTAACAGATGTGCCTTTTCTGGGCAGTTGCAGGCTGCTATTTTTAGGCTGGGGGGGTCAATATCCATAGCCCATTATCAAACTGAGAATACCAGCCCCCAGCTGTGAGCTTTAGCAAGGTTGGTTGTCAAAAAAGGGGCGACTCCACGCCGTTTTTTTAAAATTATTTATTTAAATAGTTTAAAAAAACAGCATGGGGACCCCTCTATTTTTGATAACCAACCTTGCAAAAGATGATAGCTGAGGGTTGCAGCCCCCAGCTTTGAGCTTTGCCTGGCTGGTTATAGAAAATACAGGTGAACCCACGCTGTTTTTTTCATTTGCTTATAGAGCAGGCGGCCTCTGATGAATACCCCATCAGCCACTCCTGCTGTCACTGTTATTAGCAGCAGCAAGGATAGGCTGATGGGAGTAATAGTCCCATCAGCCGCCGCCTGCTGTCTCTTTTAGCACTTAAATATAACTCTCATCATTCTCCACTGCTGGCGCCGATCGCTGGCAGAGCAGGGGAGAATGACGAGAGTCATGTTCAGCACCCGGTGCTGGGGAACAGCGCTTACTCTAACGCTTCTTCTCTGTCGCCCGTCCATGTGGTAGTGATGCGGCACATGCATGCCACACATGTGCTGCAAGTATTACACACATGCACACTGACATCTCCAGTACCGGAAATATCAGGACGTGTGAAATAGGCCTTATAACGGGTTTTTATGTTTGGCTGCAGTCACACACTAAAAGACGCTTTTTATTGCAAAAAAATAATTTTTGCATCACCAAATTTTGAGAGCTATAATTTTTCCATATTATGGTGCAGAGTCATGTGAGGTCATGTTTTTTGCAGGATGAGTTGACGTTTTTATTGGTACTATTTTTGGGGACATGACATTTTTTGATCGCTCTCTATTCCGATTTTTGAGAGGCAGAATGAAAAAAAACAGCAATACATGAATTTCTTTTTTGTGGGGGTTTATACTGTTCCGTGTGTGGTAAAATTGATAAAGCAGTTTTATTCTTCGGGTCAGTACGATACAGTGATACCTCATTTATATCTTTATTCATGTTTTGGCGCTTCTATACAATAAAAACTATTTTATAGAATAAATACTTATTTTTGCATCACTTTATTCTGAGAGCTATAACTTTATTATTTTTCCGCTGATGGAGCTGTACGGCGGCTTATTTTTTGCGGGACAAGATGACGTTTTCAGTGGTACCATGTTTATTTATATACGTCTTTTTGATTGCTTGTTATTCTACTTTTTGTTCGGCGGTGTGATGAAGCATGTTTATTTGCCTTGTTTTTTTATGGTGTTCACTAAAGAGGTTAACTAGTGGGACAGTTTTATAGGTCGGGTCATTGCGGACGTGACTATACAAAATATGTATACTTATATTGTTTAGAATTTTTTCATTCAAATATTTATTTAGTGACAGAATATATATATTTTATTATTATTTTTCATATTTTTTTAAATATTTTTTGTTATGATTTGGTAGCTGAGGAGTGCAGGTAAAAAAGGCAATACACCAGAGGAGTTGGAATCTATGAGATTGCAGTACCCTGACTAACCACCACAACTAGAGGCAGCCGTGGAGCGTTCCTACGTTGGTCCTAGACGCCTCGTCACCGCCTGAGAAACTAACTACACCTAAAGATAGAAATAGGAAAACTATCTGCCCCGGAGCAGAACCCCAAAGATAATAGAAAGCCCCCAAACATGTAATGGCGGTTAGACAAGATGAAATACTGACACAGAAAGAAAATAGTATGAGCAAACGCTGGGGCCCAAACTAACTAAATAGAAAAGGATAGGAAGGGTACTTACTGCAATCCCAGAAAACCCTGAAAGGCACCAACTCTACTAATTTCAAAAACACCTGAGATCACACGACCTCTTCCACCTAAATTAGTTCTCTGGTGTAACAAAATCAAAACAGCAGCCACTGAAAAAACTGGAAAAAGCAAAAGTACAAACAACAGTGGCTGAACAAAACTGAGAGGGCAGAAGCCCCCGGAGGGGACCCTGAAGGCCCCCACAGAAGTGCAGGACAAAATGCAAAAATATAGCACAAACACAAAAGAAGAAAAAGTCTTATCTGTTAGCAGGAGATGCAGACACGACACAGCAGGCTACAAGGGAAACTGGAATAAAGGATTCAGACAAGAACAATTGATCACCGGCAACCCTGATGGGAAGGTGACTCCCTTATATAAGACCAGTCAGTAACACCTGATTCCCAGTCCTCACAATCTTCACTGGACAGACTAGCACTGCTTGTAACCACCAGAGGGAGCCTCTGCTCAGAACTCATCTCAAACCCATTCACAACAGTACCCCCCCTTGAGGAGGGGTCACCGAACCCTCATTTGAGCAACCAGGTCGGTCAGGATGAGTTCTATGATACGCGCGGATAAGTCTCCTAGCATGGATGTCCGAAGCAAACACCCAAGAATTGTCTTCCTGACCATAACCTCTCCATTTAACCAAATACTGGAGTTTCCGTCTAGAAAAACGAGAATCTAATATTTTCTCAACCACATACTCCAGATTGCCCTCAACCAAAACAGGGTCAGGAGGCACAGCAGCAGGAACCACTGGCTCAACAAACCTCTTCAACAAGGACTTGTGGAACACGTTATGGATCTTAAATGTCCCTGGAAGAAGCAAACGAAAAGAAACAGGATTAATAATCTCCATGATCTTATAAGGTCCAATGAACCTAGGCTTAAATTTAGGAGATGCTACTCTCATAGGAATATTCTTTGAGGACAACCAGACCAAGTCCCCCACTTTAAACCGAGGACCATCAGTCCTATGCCGGTTAGCAAACCGCTGGGCCTTCTCCTGAGAGAGGGACAACCTCTCCACTACCTGGTCCCAAATCTGTTGCATACGCTCCACAACAGAGTCAACACCTGGACAGACAGAAGCCTCCGTCTGTCCTGAAGAAAATCGAGGGTGAAACCCAGAATTACAGAAAAACGGAGACATCAAAGTGGCAGAGCTAGCCCTATTATTAAGAGCAAACTCAGCCAAAGGCAAAAAAGAGACCCAGTCATCCTGATCAGCAGACACAAAGCATCTTAGATAAGTCTCCAATGTCTGGTTTGTTCTCTCAGTTTGACCATTGGTCTGAGGATGAAATGCCGGGAGAAAGACAATTGAACACCCAGTTTAGAACAAAAAGTCCTCCAAAATATGGAAACAAACTGGACTCCTCTGTCAGACACAATGTTCTCAGGAATGCCGTGTAAACGAACCACGTGCTGAAGGAACAACGGCACCAATTCAGAGGAGGAAGGCAACTTAGGTAATGGCACAAGATGTATCATTTTGGAAAACCTATCACAAATTACCCAGATGGTGGTCATTCTCTGAGAAACAGGAAGGTCGGAAATGAAATCCATAGAGATATGGGTCCATGGTCTCTTGGGCACAGGTAATGGCATCAACAAACCACTAGAGCGAGAGCAAGGCTTGGAGCGAGAGCAAGTCCCGCAGGACTGCACAAATTCCCTGACATCACGAGACAAGGTAGGCCACCAAAAGGACCGACTAACCAAGTCTCTGGTACCAAAAATTCCGGGATGCCCAGCCAATGCGGAACAATGAATCTCAGACATCACACTCCCCTTCCACTGATCCGGGACAAACAATTTTCCAACCGGGCAGCGCTCGGGCCTATCCTCCTGACACCCCTCCAGAGCAAGTCTCAAATTGGGCGAGATGGCGGAAAGAACTACACCCTCTTTCAAAATAACAGAAGGATCAGATAACTCAGGAGAGTCCGCAAGGAAGCTCCTCGAGAGGGCATCCGCCTTAACATTCTTAGTGCCAGGAAGAAAGGAAACCACAAAATTAAAACGTGTGAAAAACAAGGCCCACCTGGCCTGTCTAGGATTGAGTCGCTTGGCAGATTCCAGATAGACCAGATTCTTATGGTCCGTAAGGACCACCACCTGATGTTTGGCTCCCTCCAGCCAATGTCTCCACTCTTCAAAAGCCCACTTCATGGCCAATAACTCCCGATTACCCACGTCATAATTACGTTCAGTAGGAGAAAATTTTCGAGAGAAAAAGGCACAAGGGTTACTTTTAGAGGTCTCTGGATCTTTTTGGGACAAAACGGCACCTGCCCCAATTTCAGAGGCATCAACCTCCACCTGAAATGGAAGAGAAACATCAGGCTGCCGTAGAACAGGAGCAGAAGTGAATCTCTGCTTAAGTTCCTGAAATGCAGAGACTGCCTCAGGAGGCCAATTCACCACATCAGAACCCTTTCTGGTCAAATCAGTTAATGGTTTAACAATAACAGAGAAATTACCAATAAATTTACGATAAAAATTGGCAAAACCCAAAAATCTCTGAAGAGCCTTTAATGAAGTAGGTTGGACCCAATCACAGATGGCCTGAACCTTGACCGGGTCCATTTCAATAACAGATGGGGACAAAATGAATCCCAGAAATGAGATCCTCTGTACGCCAAAAAGACACTTTGATCCCTTCACATACAGAGCATTCTCTCTCAAAATCTGGAATACAGTTCGAACATGTTTCACATGAGAGTCCCAGTCATTAGAAAAAATCAAGATATCATCCAAATAAACAATCAGAAATTTGTCCACAAAATCCCTGAAAATGTCATTCATGAAGGACTGGAAGACGGAAGGAGCATTAGTGAGCCCAAAGGGCATCACCAGGTACTCAAAATGCCCTTCAGGGGTATTGAATGCCGTCTTCCATTCATCCCCGTGCTTAATGCGAATAAGGTTATACGCCCCCCTGAGGTCAAGCTTGGTAAACCAAGTAGCGTTTTTCACCCTGGAAAACAGGTCAGAAATCAAGGGTAACGGGTATTGATATTTCACAGTAATATTGTTCAAGAGACGATAATCAATACACGGCCTCAATGAACCATCCTTTTTGGCCACAAAGAAAAAACCGGCACCTAAGGGTGAAGAGGATGGTCTGATATGACCCTTCTCCAATGATTCCTTGATATAAGACCGCATAGCGTCATGTTCAGGTACAGACAAGTTAAAAAGGCGACACTTAGGGAATTTACTACCCGGCACTAATTCAATAGCGCAGTCATAGCTCCTATGGGGAGGCAAGGATGCAGATTTACTTTCGCTAAACACATCAGAAAAATCAATCAAAAAGTCAGGAACATCCTGAGCCTGGGGGGAGGCAGAAAAAACAGGAGTGTTGGTATTAACACATTGGCAGCCCCAACTGGTTACAGACACAGATTTCCAATCCAAAACAGGATTATGAGACTGTAACCAAGGGAAACCCAGCACGATAATGTCATGCAGATTATACAGAACCAACAATTTGCAGCACTCCTGGTGATTAGGTTCAACCCTCATTATCACCTGAGTAGAAAACTGGGGTTTATTCTCAGCCAAAGGGGTAGAATCGATCCCCAGTAGGGGAATAGACTTCTGTAGGGGTATCAAGGGAAACCCACAACGTTTAGCAAAATCATAATCCATCAGGTTAATAGCTGCTCCAGAATCAACGAAAGCCTGAGCAGAAAATGAGGACAGAGAGCATATCAGAGTGACAGTTAATAAAAACTTAGTCTGAACACTACCCAAGACAACTGAGCGTGCAAAACGTCTTCCCCGCTTAGGGCAGACTGAAATAGCATGAGAGGCATCACCACAGTAGAAACATAACCCATTGCGCTTTCGAAACTCATGACGCTGTGCCCCAGACACCACTCTATCACACTGCATGGGTTCAGAAGCTGGTTCACAAGGCAACACCATTCCACGCATACTTCTCCGCTCACGCAAGCGTCTGTCAATTTGAATCGCTAATGACATAGAATCATTGAGACCAGAGGGGACAGGGAATCCCACCATAACATCCTTTACATTATCTGACAGACCCTTCCGGAAAAGGGCTGCCAAAGCGTCGTCATTCCATTTGGTCAGGACTGCCCACCTACGGAATCTCTGACAGTATAACTCAGCGTCATCAAGCCCCTGATTTAATGCCAACAAGGCTTTTTCAGCTTGATCAGTGACATTAGGCTCATCGTACAATAACCCCAAAGCCTGAAAAAATGCATCAACATCACTCAAAACAGGATCCCCAGGTGTCAGGGAAAAAGCCCAATCCTGAGGATCGCCGAGCAGGAGAGAGATGACAATTTGAACCTGCTGCGCTGCGGTCCCTGAGGACCTAGACTTCAAGGCAAAAAACAATTTACAATTATTTTTGAAATTCTGAAACTTAGCTCGATCCCCTAAAAACAAATCTGACATGGGAATCCTAGGTTCCACAACAGGCAACCTAGCAAGATAGGTAGCAATACTCCGAACTTCAGTGGCAAGCTGATCCACACGGCCAGACAACTGTGCAAACTCCATTGAGAGAAAAGATCCTCCCCAGCACCCAGAGATACAGAGGGAAAAAAAAAAAAAAAAAAAAATGCAACAAACAGAAAAATATCTCTGACAACTCTGACAACCTTTTTTTTCTTTCACAATATTTTTTCCTTCTGTGAGTACCACACAATTTTCAGTTATGGCTGGTGATATTGTTATGATTTGGTAGCTGAGGAGTGCAGGTAAAAAAGGCAATACACCAGAGGAGTTGGAATCTATGAGATTGCAGTACCCTGACTAACCACCACAACTAGAGGCAGCCGTGGAGCGTTCCTACGTTGGTCCTAGACGCCTCGTCACCGCCTGAGAAACTAACTACACCTAAAGATAGAAATAGGAAAACTATCTGCCCCGGAGCAGAACCCCAAAGATAATAGAAAGCCCCCAAACATGTAATGGCGGTTAGACAAGATGAAATACTGACACAGAAAGAAAATAGTATGAGCAAACGCTGGGGCCCAAACTAACTAAATAGAAAAGGATAGGAAGGGTACTTACTGCAATCCCAGAAAACCCTGAAAGGCACCAACTCTACTAATTTCAAAAACACCTGAGATCACACGACCTCTTCCACCTAAATTAGTTCTCTGGTGTAACAAAATCAAAACAGCAGCCACTGAAAAAACTGGAAAAAGCAAAAGTACAAACAACAGTGGCTGAACAAAACTGAGAGGGCAGAAGCCCCCGGAGGGGACCCTGAAGGCCCCCACAGAAGTGCAGGACAAAATGCAAAAATATAGCACAAACACAAAAGAAGAAAAAGTCTTATCTGTTAGCAGGAGATGCAGACACGACACAGCAGGCTACAAGGGAAACTGGAATAAAGGATTCAGACAAGAACAATTGATCACCGGCAACCCTGATGGGAAGGTGACTCCCTTATATAAGACCAGTCAGTAACACCTGATTCCCAGTCCTCACAATCTTCACTGGACAGACTAGCACTGCTTGTAACCACCAGAGGGAGCCTCTGCTCAGAACTCATCTCAATCCCATTCACAACAATTTTTGCAATTCAAAATGTTTTACTCTTTTTTTTTTTATAACTTTTTAAATGGTCCCACTATGGGACAATAATTTTTTGCAGGCTGATCGCTTCTATTGCATGCAGATGAAGCAGCATCTGCGTGCTATAGAAACTGTCGGCTCTGCACTGACAGAAGACTTGCTGATCATCCACTGCGCATGATCAGCAAGTTTTCTAGCTCTGGTGACCCGGATGTTGTCATGATGACATCGGGTCACCATGGCAACAATCGGGATCCCGCGTTACGCCACGGGGTCTCTGATCCAAAGGCATAGGGTCTGTCAGCCCTCTGCCGGCTTCTGGAATTATGCGATCGCGTCCAATCGCAGCATTTCGGGGGTTAAAGTGTCAGAAATGGTCTATGACTTCTCCTGGCACCTAGTGCCGGGTGTTAGCTGTCAGAATCAGCTGACAGCTGGTGGCGAACAACCACACACCCCCGTGTGCACGGCGGATAGCGAAGACGTATTATTCCGTACCAGGTCATATAATCCCAGGTCACATGGACGGAATATTACGTCAGATGTTAGAAAGGGTTAAAAACCAAACATGGCTTGGCTGTTGGCAGTTATCTGGCCCCTATGGCTTTGGTGCCTTTTGTCAGGGGTTATAGTTATGAGAAAATATGTATCTTTAATCCTGGTTAGCCCCTGCACCGAAAATATATGTTTAATATCAGATTTGTCCAAATTCCCATATTCTATATTTTCTTTTGGAGACATACTGTGTTAAGTTGGCTTATTGTAACTGCAGGAACCCAGTGTCACCTAAATTCAATATGCATTTCTTGCGGACAAAAGGGTTCCCACCGTCTTGTTTATGACCATGGCTATTTCAAAAGGGTGTTAGATATTCCTTTAATTCGCTAAAATTTAATAAGCCTTTTCTTGTCTACACCATTTGTTCAACCTGTACTGTTTGTCTATGCACAACGTATGTCCTCGTTCAGTCATCAGGGATGGTTCACATCTGTTTGTACACTGCCATTTTACATAATGGCAGCTTTGAGTGCTAGCTCCTATTTCCTTATTGCAAATGAGAGAGGAAAAAAAGAGAAGGAGGGGGGATATGAGTGACCTCAGAGATTTTTTTATATTTATGACAACTTCCAAAACAAATTTTTGTCTGAATATGGTTTTGTGTAATCTTTTCCACAATGTGGGAATTAAAAATATGCTGCCTTGACAGCATGTGGCTGTACCCAGAAAGGGTTTTCTGAGACTAGTATTACAGCTCAATCCCACCAGCAGCTGTTGGAGGCATATCCTAGCAGTGACACACTGCCATTACATGCTGGGTATGCTGCAGGTGCAGGGTCATCCTCTGAACGCACTCCATATACTCACTGCCAACTTGCACAGTACATACAGTTGTGCTCAAAAGTTTACATAACGAGGCAGAATTTTTGCTTTCTTGGCCTTTTTTACAGAATGAGAAATAGAACAAATGTGAACACCAAAACGTTTTATCCACTCATGGTTAGTGGTTGGGAGAAGCCATTTTTTTTTTCAAATTACTGCTTTTCCTCTTTTTAACCCTTTAGTGACAGAGCCAATTTGCAGCTTAATGACCGGGCCAATTTTTACAATTCTGACCACTGTCCCTTTATGAGGCTATAACTCTGGAACGCTTTAACGAATCCCGCTGATTCTGAGACTGTTTTTTCGTGACATATTGTACTTCACGTTAGTGGTAAAAAATTTTTTTATATGACTTGCGTTTATTTATGAAATAAGCGGAAATATGGCGAAAATTTTGGAAATTTAGCAATTTTCAAAATTTAAATTTTTATGCCCTTAAATCAGAGAGATATGTCACAAATTTCTTAATAAATAACATTTCCCACATGTCTACTTTACATCAGCACAATTTTGGGACAAAAATTTTTTTTGTTGCGAAGTTATAAGGGTTAAAATTTGACCAGCGATTTCTTATTTTTACAACACCATTTTTTTTTAGGGACCACATCACATTTGAAGTCACTTTGAGGGGTCTATATGATAGAAAATACCCAAAAATGACGCCATTCTAAAAACTGCACCCCTTAAGGTATTCAAAACCACATTCAAGAAGTTTATTAACCCTTTACGTGCTTCACAGGAACTGAAGCAATGTGGAAGGAAAAAATTAACATTTAACTTTTTTTGCAAAAACTTTACTTAGGAACCAATTTTTTTTATTTTCACAAGTGTTAAAAGAAAAAATGAACCACAAAATTTGTTGTGCAATTTCTCCTGAATACGCCGATACCCCATATGTGGGGGTAAACCACTTTTTGGGCGCACGGCAGAGGTCGCAAGGGAAGGAGCGCAGTTTGACTTTTTCAACGCAGAATTGGCTGGACGCCATGTTGCGTTTAGAGAGCCCCTGATGTGCCTAAACAGTGGAAACCCCCAATAAATGACCCCATTTTGGAAACTAGACCCCTTAAGGAACTTATCTAGATGTGTGGTGAGCACTTTGAACCTCCAAGTGCTTCACAGAAGATTATAACGTAGAGCCGTGAAAATAAAAAATCATATTTTTTCCACAAAAATGATCTTTTTACCCCAATTTTTATTTTCCCAAGGGTAACAAGGCCCCAAAAGTTTTTGTGCAATTTGTCCTGAGCATGCTGATACCTCATATGTGGGGGTAAACCACTGTTTGGGTGCATGGCAGAGCTTTAAAGGGAAGGAGCGCCGTTTGACTTTTTCAACGCAGAATTGGCTGGACGCCATGTCATGTTTGTAGAGGCCCTGATGTGTCTAAACAGTGGAAACCCCCACAAGTGACACCATTTTGGAAACTAGACCCCTTAAGGAACTTATCTAGATGTGTGGTGAGCACTTTGAACCCCCAAGTGCTTCACAAAAATTTATAAACGCAAAACCGTGAAAATAAAAAATAATTTTTTTCCTCAAAAATGATTTTTTTTAGCCAGCTATTTTTTATTTTTCCAAGGGTAACAGGAGAAATTAGAACCCCAAAATTGGTGAACCTCCAAGTGCTTCACAGAAGTTTATAACTTAGAGCCCTGAAAATAAAAAATAATTTTTTTCCTCAAAAATTATTCTTTAGCCCACTATTTTTTTATTTTCCCAAGGGTAACAGGAGAAAATGGACCCCAAAAGTTGTGCAATTTTTCCTGAGTACGCTGATACCCCATATGTGTGGTGGAACCACTGTTTGGGCGCATGGTAGAGCTTGGAAGGGAAGGAGCACTATTTTGTAATGCAGACTTTGATGGAATGTTCAGCGGGCGTCATGTTGTGTTTGCAGAGCCCTTGATGTGCCTAAACCCTAACCCTAATGGAAAAATAAAAATAAATAAAATGTCTTTATTTTATTATATGTCCCTAACAAAGGGGGTAATAAAGGGGGGTGTTTATGTACTGTTTTTTTTATTTTGATCACTGTGATAGTTTATCACAGTGATCAAAATGTACTTTCAGAGAATGAATGGAATCATTCATTTTTTGAATCTGCCGCCAGGATGAAGAGGATGGAGTATCGGAGTACAGGGGGCGCTGTAGGAGCACGGAGGGGACATGGGGAACATCTTCAGGTACCGGGGGGGGGGAAATCGGGGGTCCCGGGGACCCTATTTCTCTCCCCTCTGATGTGCGATCACATCAGAGGGGAGAGAAATTACAGGCAGGATCGCATCTTTTTTTTTCTTTTGCGATCGCCGTTATAGGATTAATAACGGCGATCGCAAAAGCGGGGGGACTGGGGGGACCCTAATTATGTTCTCTGGGGTCTCGGCTACCCCTGGTAGCCGAGACTCTGGAGAAAATCCGGTTTGGCAGGCGCACTGCGCATGCGCCCGCCATTTTCTTTACCGGAAAAAGACGCTGGCGACTGCAGAAGATGTGAGAGGCTTGGGGGGACACCGGGAGGCACGGGGGGCTGATCGGTGGTCCCGGGGACCCCATTTCTCTCCCCTCTGATGTGCGATCACATCAGAGGAGAGAGAAATTAAAGGGAAAATCGCTTTTTTTTTGCGATCGCCATTATAGGGTTAATAACGGTGATCGCAAAAGCGGGATGGGTAAAAACCGACCGGAATCATGTTCTCAGGGGTCTCGGCTACCCCAGGTAGCCGAGACCCCGGAGAAAATCCAACTCTGGGGCGCTATAGGCTTTTTCCACAGCTGTTGTTTAAGTACCCTTAATGACCGCCGTTAAAAGGCGTATCGGCGGTCGTTAAGGGTTAAATCAGAATAACAACCCAAAACATCCAAATGACCCTGATCAAAAGTTCACATACCCTGGTGATTTTGGCCTGATAACATGCACAGAAGTGCACTCAAATGGGTTTGAATGGCTACTAAAGGTCATCCTCACCTGTGACCAGTTTGCTTGTAATCAGTGTGTGTGCATAAAAGCTGAGTGAGTTTCTGGGATCCAGACTCTTGCATCTTTCATAGAGCCACTGACATTTCTGGATTCTGAGTCATGGGGAAAACAAATGCATTGGCTTGGGGAAGTGCCCCAAAATGTACATATTTATAAATAGATGTGTATAGTGCATGTTTTGTGTATATATACAGTACAGACCAAAAGTTTGGACACACCTTCTCATTTAAAGATTAATCTGTATTTTCATGACTATGAAAATTGTACATTCACACTGAAGGCATCAAAACTATGAATTAACACATGTGGAATTATATACTTAACAAAAAAAAGTGTGTAACAACTGAAATTGTGTCTTATATTCTAGGTTCTTCAAAGTAGCCACCTTTTGCTTTGATGACTGCCTTGCACACACTTGGCATTCTCTTGATGAACTTCAAGAGATAGTCACCGGAAATGGTCTTCCAACAATCTTGAAGGAGTTCCCAGAGATGTTTAGCACTTGTTGGCCCTTTTGCCTTCACTCTGCGGTCCAGCTCACCCAAACTATCTCGATTGGGTTCAGGTCTGGTGATTGTAGAGGCCAGGTCATCTGGCGTAGAACCCCATCACTCTCCTTCTTGGTCAAATAGCCCTTACACAGCCTGGAGGTGTGTTTGGGGTCATTGTCCTGTTGAAAAATAAATGATGGTCCAACTAAATGCAAACCGGATGGAATAGCATGCCGCTGCAAGATGCTGTGGTAGCCATGCTGGTTCAGTATGCCTTCAATTTTGAATAAATCCCCAACAGTGTCACCAGCAAAGCACCCCCACACCATCACACCTCCTCCTCCATGCTTCACGGTGGGAACCAGGCATGTAGAGTCCATCCGTTCACCTTTTCTGCGTCGCACAAGGACATGGTGGTTGGAACCAAAGATCTCAAATTTGGACTCATCAGACCAAAGCACAGATTTCCACTGGTCTAATGTCCATTCCTTATGTTCTTTAGCCCAAACAAGTCTCTTCTGCTTGTTGCCTGTCCTTAACAGTGGTTGCGCTAGCAGCTATTTTACCATGAAGGCCTGCTGCACAAAGTCTCCTCTTAAGAGTTGTTGTAGAGATGTGTCTGCTGCTAGAACTCTGTGTGGCATTGACCTGGTCTCTAATCTGAGCTGCTGTAAACCTGCGATTTCTGAGGCTGGTGACTCGGATAAACTTATCCTCAGAAGCATAGGTGACTCTTGGTCTTCCTTTCCTGGGGCGGTCCTCATGTGAGCCAGTTACTTTGTAGCGCTTGATGGTTTTTGCAACTGCACTTGGGGACACTTTCAAAGATTTCTCAATTTTTCAGACTGACTGACCTTCATTTCTTAAAGTAATGATGGCCACTCGTTTTTCTTTACTTAGCTGCTTTTTTCTTGCCATAATACAAATTCTAACAGTCTATTCAGTAGGACTATCAGCTGTGTATCCACCAGACTTCTCCACAACACAACTGATGGTCCCAACCCCATTTATAAGGCCAGAAATCCCACTTATTAAACCTGACAGGGCACAACTGTGAAGTGAAAACCATTTTCGGCGACTACCTCTTGAAGCTCAGCAAGAGAACGCCAGGAGTGTGCAAAGCAGTCATCAAAGCAAAAGGTGGCTACTTTGAAGAACCTAGAATATAAGACATAATTTCAGTTGTTACACACTTTTTTGTTAAGTATATAACTCCACATGTGTTAATTCATAGTTTTGATGCCTTCAGTGTGAATGTACAATTTTCATAGTCATGAAAATACAGAAAAATCTTTAACTGAGATGGTGTGTCCAAACTTTTGGTCTGTACTGTATATATATATATATATATATATATATATATATATATATATATATATATATATATATATATTGTAGCGATACTAATGGCCGCATAGTTAATGGGAGGTATGTATTACAGGGATGGCAGCTCCCTGTGATGTAGCCCGGAGTGTTTTTCCTGAAGCCCGGGCTTCCCCCATACTCTGGAACTCCCTGCCGCAAAACATCAGACTTTCACCAACAACGGAGACCTTCAAGAAAAACCTGAAGACCCACCTGTTCCGACAACCCTACAACCTGCAATGATCCTCAGTCTACTGAACCATCGCACGACCAGCTCTACCCTTTCCTAGTGTATTCTCACCCATCACTGCAGACTGTGAGCCCTCGGGGGCAGGGTCCTCTCTCTCCTTCTGTACTTGTGTGTCCCTTGTCTAGCACATGTTTATTGTACCTGTCTATATTTTTCCCTTTTCATATGTAAAGCGCCATGGAATAAATGGTGCTATATAAATGTATAATAATAATAATAATAATAATAAAAGTGTAAGTGAATTATAAGTAGTTGTTGTTCACATTTGGGTCCGGGCTGCGGGTGGCTTTGAGATTTGGGAGGGTCGGGCTAACCAATTTGCCTTACTCTGTCGTGGTGAGGGGGGCTCACTGTACCCCGTTTTGCCTGAAGATATGTGTGTGGTTGTGAATTTTGAGGACCTGTGATGAGGTCATGAGCATGTGATTAGCCAGGTGATAGGTAACTGGGAGGGGTTCCAACTATGTAAGGAAGGTGTGTTGAGTATGTTGGGAGTCTGTCAGTCTGGAAAGACCTCCCATGTTTCCAGGCTGGACGTCGCACAGACTGGGGAAGCAGTGCTGGCGAGTCTGAGCCAGAGGAATGGACGGTCTTGAAAACCGTGAGTGAGACTGACAGGGTCGGTGAGAAGTGTATATTGGAGATCTCTGTGGATAAGAGGGATCTGGGAACCTGCGTGGCCAACAGGTAACGGAACGGAGTCCGTGTTATACTGATCGGGATCAGTGAGAAGTATTTATGAGAAAGAGACTGTGTTTTACGTGTTGCTTATGGGATACCTCTGAGGACAAGAGGAGTCCAGCAACCTGTGTGGTGATCAAACAGGTAACGGCCTTCACAACCGTGAGTTATACTGATCGGGATCAGACAGAAGTATTTGTGAGGAAGAGACTGTATTTTGTGTTATGTTTACTGGATACCTCTGAAGCTAAGAGGGATATGAGAACCTGTGTGGCCGACACCAGCAGGTAACGGACAGGAGTCCGTGTTATACTGATTGGGGTCCGTAAGAGACTATGTTCATTTGTTAAAGCTGAATGTGTAACGGACAGTGTAATGGCTGCTGAAACTGGTGAATAATAAACCAAATGGACTCATTTTAACCCTGAGTGTGCCAGTGTTTACCTCCAAGACCTGCAAAGCAAGAAATCCCCGTCCACAGACAGTGTGGAACGTCACAATTGGTGCTAGAATGCTGGCAGCGGCCCAAGAAGCACATGTGCAGGAGTTTTGCTATGGATCGGCGAGTCCATTAAATATTTTTTTTCTTTTTTCACATCAACTTGCTATGGCTTGGCGGGGCTACGAAGGTGACAAGTGTCTGGCTGTAACTCGGCGGGGTAACGAAGCTTGCTGTGGATCGGCGGGTCCACGAAGTCTGTGGTGCGGAGCTGTGCAAGAACTAGTGGGAGCTGTAGTTGCGGCAGCAGACTGTAGCAAAGGGTTCTGCAGCAGCAGGAGCTAGAGTAGCACCTGAAGGAGCCTCGCTGTATGGAACTGTTGGGGCAGATAGACTGCCGTGCACAGGTGTGAGGGGCCTGTAGAGGGACATGGGGAATCCACGCGCACCTCAAGGAGGGATGGTGGCCCAAAAAGGGGTGGAGTCCCGAAAGGGGGGCGGTGACCCAAAAAGGGGTGGGGTCCCAAAAGGGGGTTTTGGCCCAACAGGGGTGGTGGCCCAAAAGGGGCAGAGCTTTCAAAAGGGGCAGTACCAGTTACCTCAGTGGACATGTCTAAGCAACAGCCGTGTTTATGTTATACAGGTTCTGAGTGCGGAATAGACTTCCTGTTTAATGACAGGCCGCAAGTGTGCACCGTGATGCTACTTCGGGAAGGAGTCTCTAGACGGTTGGACTCAAAGAGTCAGGTGATTCTGAGGGGAACTCCTCTCGTTCTCTGTCTGACAGAGAAAAAGGTCAAGGTTCCATGCATCCATGAGGTCACTGTGGACTATACTGTGGACAGAGTGATGATGAATATGTACAAAAATGTCGAGTGCCACCGAACTTGGTGTACCCCTTTGAGAGGGACCGGGACTTTGTCTTCTTTGAAGATGCATGGGAAATTGATGTTGTGTGGGGTTGCTCTGGAGGCCTCTCTGCTGTTGGAGTGGCATGCATTGAGGTGGGAATACCTCCCAAAACTGATGAGTCAGACGTAGGAGTGAGCGAGAGAAAAGCGTGTGTCTGGCCAACTTACTGACCTGACGTCCCCTGAAGTGTATGACAGTATGGCTGATGCTGATGTAGTAGTTAAACAGAGTGGAACGGACACCCAGATAGAGAGTAACTTGGGGGTTCACCATACTGTGGGGTGTGAAACAGACTCCGGGGATGCCTGTGACTCTAAAGAAAGGGAGGACAGTAAGGCAAAGAGGGCATCTGAAGATCTAATTAGAGAAGTGATGGTGCAACACATGCTAGCCAAAAGAGAGCAGGATCACAAAATAGAGCTGATTAAAGAGACAGTGAAAAAGCATGTCGAACAAGAAAGTGTCCTGAGACAAGTGGCTGAGCACAGAGTGGATGAGCTGGAGAAGGAAGTCTCTGAGCTAAGAGGTCACCTGTTAATATGTCAAACCGAGAACAAGGTCCTATTGGGAGATATGGAGGTGCTCCGGGAAGCATTACGAGGTCTAATGCAAGAGAAGAAGTTGGGGGGTTGCAGAATTACAGAGGCAATGCCAGAGTGGTAAGGAAGCGGAGCTGCAAATGCCCATCTTGGCAAGGGGTCTGGAAGAATGTGAAACTGAGTAAGAGTTTGCGCTGAGGGCGGAACATGACTATCAACCGGTTGTGACAGATGTCTTGATGGAAAGGTCCATGGCAAAGTGGGAGCCGGCTGTCCATGAAGAGAATGAGACCTCGCTCTTCAAATGCGTGATAGAGGTACCCAAAGATGTGCGAGAAGCATGTACCAGTGAGGATGGGCATGAGGCCTTTAACCCCTTCCTGACCTTTGACACAGCGTATGCGTCATGAAAGTCGGTGCCAATCCGACCTGTGACTCATATGCTGTCATGAAAGGA
Organism: Oophaga sylvatica; assembly: GCA_033576555.1. Taxonomy (NCBI): domain Eukaryota; kingdom Metazoa; phylum Chordata; class Amphibia; order Anura; family Dendrobatidae; genus Oophaga; species Oophaga sylvatica. The sequence continues at coordinate 284,200,418 of JARQOD010000003.1, read as the reverse complement.
TCGCGTTCATGCGGGTTGGGTGACCGGGGTCACTGAAAGGTCACCCGACCCGCAGTCACAAGACCCTTTGTGCTTCACCACAGAGGGGTTGGCTTAACCCCCACGTGGCTACGATCGCTCTGATTGGCTGTTAAAAGTGAAACAGCCAATCAGAGCGATTTGTAATATATCACCAATGAAATTTGGTGAAATATTACAATCCAGCCATGGCTGATGCTGCAATAGCATCTGCCATGGCTGGAGACCGAGATCCGACCTCCCCCACACCGAGTGACGGTGGCGATCGGCCGCCACCTATTGATGACGGCGATCGGTCACCGCCGTCACTATCTGATCCCCTCCTCCTTGCCTCCGCTTCCCCACCTTCCGATCCCCCTCCCTCACCTCTCTCCCGGTCCTCCGATGTCCCTGGGTCCGTCCCGGCGTCCGTCCGGGATTCTTCATGGGCGTCACCATCTTGCAAAATGGCAGGCGCATGCGCAGTGCGCCCGCCGGCCGGTAGATTCCATACATTTATTTTGATCACTGTGATACTCTCTCACAGTGATCAAAATAAAAAAAAGTAAATAAACGCCCCCTTCATCACCCCCATAGGTAGGGACAAATAATAAAATAAAGAAAATATATATATATTTTCTATTAGGGTTAGAATTAGGCTGGGTTCATTTTGCGTTATGGCAGTCTGTTAGACGGACTGCATTACACCGCGGTATAACGCAGTCCGTTAACGCTGCCATTCACCCCCATTTGTGGGCGCATCGCGACACATGCCGTAAAGCGGTATGCGTTCGCGACGTGCCATCATTCAGTGACGGAGCCTCGGATGCGGGCTGCAGCGTCTGGGCTCCATCACCGCTAGCACAGATGAATCATCTACTGATTCATCTGCGCTAACGGGTATAGCATAACTCGATCGAGTTATGATATACCGTTAACAGCCCGTCAACGCTATGTGTTGAACGGGCTGGTAAAGCGCAATATGAACCCAGCCTTAGGGTTAGAACTAGGGTTAGGGTTACGGTTAGAATTTCGGTTAGGGTTGGAATTAGGGTTAGGGTTGGGATTAGGGTTAGGTTTGTGGTTAGGGTTATGGTTAGAGTTGGGATTAGGGTTAGGTGTGTGTTGGGGTTAGGGTTATGGTTTGGATTAGGGGTGTATAGGGGTCAGGGGTGTGTTGGGGTTAGGGATAGAGTTAGATTTGAGGGGTTTCCACTATTTAGGCACATCAGGGGGTCTCCAAACGCGACATGGCGCCACCATTACTTCCTGCAAATTTTGCGTTCAAAAAGTCAAACAGTGCTCCCTTTATTTCGAGCCCCGACGTGTGCCCAAACAGTGGTTTACGCCCACATATGGGGTATCAGCGTACTCAGGAAACATTGCACAACAACTTTGGGGGTTAATTTCTCCTGTTACCCTTGGGAAAAAAATTGGGGGCTAAAAAATTATTTTTGTGGAAAAAAAATGATTTTTTATTTTCACGGCTTTGCATTATAAACTTCTGTGAAGAACTTTGAATATCATAGTACTCACCAAACATCTAGAGGAGTCCTTGAGGGATCTAGTTTCCAAAATGGGGTTACTTGGGGGGGTTTCTACTGTTTAGACACATCATGGGCCCTGCAAACGTAACATGACGCCCGCAGACCATTCCATCAAGTCGGCATTTCAAAATGTCACTACTTCCCTTCCGAGCCCCGACGTGTGCCCATACAGTAGTTTTCTCCCACATATGAGATATCAGCGTACTCAGGACAAATTGGACAACAACTTTTGGGGTCTAATTTCTCCTGTTACCCATGGGAAAATAAAAAAATGGGGACTAAAAGATCATGTTTGTGGAAAAAATATGATTTTTTTTATTTTCATGCCCGGGCGTTACAAACTTCTGTGTAGCCCTTGGAGGTTCAAAGTGCTCACCACACATATAGATAAGTTCCTTGCGGGGGTCTTGTTTCCAAAATGGGGCCCGCAGACCATTCCATCAAAGTCGGCATTTCAAAACGTCACTACTTCCCTTCCGAGCCCCAACGTCTGCCTGAACAGTGGTTCCCCCCCACATATGGGGTACCAGTGTACTCAGGACAAACTGTACAACAACTTTTGGGGTCCATTTTCTCCTGTTACCCTTGGGAAAATAAAAAATTGTTGGTTAAAAAAAATAAGTTTTTGAGGAAAAATATGTTTTTTTTTTTCATGGCTCTGCATTATAAACTTCTGTGAAGCATGTGGGGGTTCAAGGTGCTCACCACACATCTGGATAGTTCCTTGGGGGGTCTAGTTTCCAAAATGGGGTCACTTGTGGGGGATTTCTACTGTTTAGGCACATCAGGGGCTCTGCAAATGTAACAAGATGCCTGCAGACCATTCCATCAAGTCGGCATTTCAAAGAGTCATTACATCCCTTCCGAGCCCTGACGTGTGCCCAAACAGTGGTTGCCCCCACATATGGGGTACCAGCATACTCAGGACAAACTGGACAACAACTTTTGGGGTCCAATTTCTCCTGTAACCATTGTGAAAATAAAAAATAGGGAGCTAAAAAATAATTTTTTGAGAAAAAAAATGATTTTTTATTTTCACAGCTCTGCGATATAAACTTCTGTGAAGCACTTGGGGGTTCAAAGTGCTCACTGTGCATCTAGATAAGTTCCTTAGGGGGTCTAGTTTCCAAAATGGGGTCATTTGTGGGGGAGCTCGAAAGTTTAGGCACACAGGGGCTCTCCAAACACGACATGGTGTCCGCTAACGATTGGAGCTAATTTTCCATTAAAAAAGTCAAATGGCGCTCCTTCCCTTCTGAGCCCTGCCGTGCGCCCAAACAGTGGTTCCCCCACACATGGGGCACCAGCGTACTCAGGAAAAACTGGACAACAAATTTTGGGGTCCAATTTATCCTGTTACCCTTGGGAAAATAAATAATAGCTGGCTAAAAAATGATTTTTGAGAAACAAAAATGTTTTTTTTATTGTCACTGCTTTGCATTTATAAACTTCTGTGATTGGTGTTTTCGTGATGTCACATTGGCAGCGCATTGTTCACTATCACAGGTTTGGTACTGTCTGTTCACCAGTCAGTTAACTTGATTGCACTATTATATGTCACGATCTTCAGGTTTTATTTTACTGGATATGCTTAATTCACTTAGCAATGTGTCGAGTCTGTACACTTTATTATAGTTTGTGTGCTGGTTTCACAACTTTGTGAACTTGTTGATCTGCTTTTTTGCGTGCGCCCAAACAGTGGTCCCCCCCCACATATGGGGTATCAGCGTACTCAGGACAAATTGGACAACAACTTTTGTGGTCCAATTTCTCCTGTTACCCTTGGGAAAATAAAAAATTGGTGACTAAAAGATAATTTTTGTGGGAAAAAAATAGTATTTTTTATTTTCATGCCCGGGCATTATAAACTTGTGTGAAGCACTTGGGGGTTCAAAGTGCTCACCACAGATCTAGATAAGCTCCTTGGGGGGGTCTATTTTCCATAATGGGGTCACTTGTGGGGGTTTCTACTGTTTAGGCACATCAGGGGCGCTGCATTTTGGAAACTAAACCCCCTATGGAACTTATCTAGATCTGTTGTGATCACTTTGAACCCCCAAGTGTTTCACAAAAGTTTATAATGCCTGGGTGGAAAAAAAAAACAATTTTTTGCACAAAAACGATTTTTTAGTCCCAAATTTTTGATTTTTCCCAAGGAAATTGGACCCCAAAAGTTGTCCAATTTGTCCTGAGTACTCTGATACCCCATATGTGGGGGGGAAACTGTTTGGGCCAGTGGTTCTCAACCTTTCTAATGTCGTGACCCCGCAATACAGTTCCTCATGTTGCGGTGACCCCAAACCAAAAATAATTTTGGTGGCTACTTCAAAATATGTATTTTCTGATGGCTTTAGGCCAGTGGTCCCCAACCTTTTTTGCACCAGGGACCGGCTTCAAGCAAGACCATTCTTCCATGGCCCGGCAGGGCGGCGATGGAGGTGCGGCAGGGGTGGGGCTTTGGTCATAAGGGGGCAGGGCTATGGACAGGGCTGTAGTTTAGTAGTAGTGCATACTTATCATTTAATTATAACATTTATACCACCCTCCCACCCTTCTATACAAGGCTCCGCCTCCCACCCTTCTATAAAAGGCTCCGCTCCCACCTTTCTATACATGGCTCTGCTCCCACCCTTCTGTACATGGCTCTGCTCCCACCCTTCTATACAAGGCTCTGCTCCCACCCTTCTGTACATGGCTCTGCTCCCACCCTTCTGTACATGGCTCTGCTCCCACCCTCCTGTACATGGCTCTGCTCCCACCTTCTGTACATGGCTCTGCTCCCACCCTTCTGTACATGGCTCTGCTCCCACCCTTCTGTACATGGCTCTGCTCCCACCCTTCTGTACATGGCTCTGCTCCCACCTTTCTGTACATGGCTCTGCTCCCACCCTCCTATACATGGCTCTGCTCCCACCCTTCTGTACATGGCTCTGCTCCCACCCTTCTGTACATGGCTCTGCTCCCACCCTTCTGTACATGGCTCTGCTTCCACCCTTCTGTACATGGCTCTGCTCCCACCCTTCTGTACATGGCTCTGCTCCCACCCTTCTGTACATGGCTCTGCTCCCACCCTTCTGTACATGGCTCTGCTCCCACCCTTCTGTACATGGCTCTGCTCCCACCCTCCTGTACATGGCTCTGCTCCCACCCTTCTGTACATGGCTCTGCTCCCACCCTTCTGTACATGGCTCTGCTCCCACCCTTCTGTACATGGCTCTGCTCCCACCCTTCTGTACATGGCTCTGCTCCCACCTTTCTGTACATGGCTCTGCTCCCACCCTCCTATACATGGCTCTGCTCCCACCCTTCTGTACATGGCTCTGCTCCCACCCTTCTGTACATGGCTCTGCTCCCACCCTTCTGTACATGGCTCTGCTCCCACCCTTCTGTACATGGCTCTGCTCCCACCCTTCTGTACATGGCTCTGCTTCCACCCTTCTGTACATGACTTTGCTCCCAGCCTTCTATACATGGCTCTGCTCCCACCCTTCTGTACATGGCTAGGCTCCCCGTCCTCCCCCATACTTAACCTCCTTGCTCCGTCGCTGAACTTCCCTGCATCCCTGTAGGCCGCGGCAGCTTCCTCATGTGCGCAGCGGTGACGTACTACTGCTCATTAAGCTCATGAATATGGACGCCACGCCTATGGGAGTGGCGTTGCGTCCATATTCATTACCTTAATGAGCGGTACTACAGGGATGCAGCGACGGAAGGCGAGTATCGAGTCTTCTTGAAGCCGGCGGCTGTAGCTGTCACTACAGTGCTACAGCCGCCGGCTCCATGTGTGTCCGATTCGGGACCCCTGCTTTAGGCGAGCCCTGTGTTTTGGTCGTTCGACCACAGCCGGGGTCGCGACCCACAGGTTGAGAACCACTGGTTTGGGCGCACGGCAGGGCTTGAAAAGGAAGTAATAACGTTTTGGAATGCAGACATTGATGGGGGTCATGTTTCGTTTGCAGTGCCCCAGATGAGCCTAAACAGTGGAAACCCCCACAAGTGACCCCATTTTGGAAACTAGACCCCCTAAGGAACTTATCTAGATCTTTGGTGAGCACTTTGAACCCCAAACTGCTTCACACAAGTTTATAATGCCCGGGCATGAAAATAAAAAATCCAACTTTTTTCCCACAAAAATTATCTTTTAGTCACCAATTTTTTATTTTTCCAAGGGTAACAGGATAAATTGGACCACAAAAGCTGAGTACGCTGATACCCCAAATGTGGGAGGGAAACACTGTTTGGGCGCACAGCAGACCTCAAAATGGAAAGAGCACCATTTGACTTTTCCAACCAAAATTGGCTGGAATTGAGATTGGAAGCCATGTTGCATTTGGAGAGCCCCTGATGTGCCTAAATAGTGGAAACCCCCCACAAGTGACCCCATTTTGGAAACTAGACCCCCTAAGGAACTTATCTAGATCTGTGGTGAGCAATTTGAACCCTCAAGTGTTTCACAAAAGTTTATAATGCCTGGGAGTGAAAAAAAACAAGCAAATTTCCACAAAAATTATTTTTAGTCCAAATTTCTTATTTTTCCCAAGGAAATTGGACCCCAAAAGTTGTTGTCCAATTTGTCCTGAGTACGCTGATACCCTATATGTGGGGGGGAAACTGTTTGGGCGAACGGCAGGGCTTGGAAAGGAAGTAATAACATTTTGGAATGCAGACATTGATGGGGTCATTGTGAATACTCTGGAGGCGACTTCTGAGCTGGGGCTCCCTCCGGTGGTTGCTGAGGGTAATGAACTAATTACTGAATGGCCTTCAGCTGGCTCTGAATGGTATGATATAAGTGACCTAAGTTCCCATCAGCCTTGCCGGTAATCAATTGTTCTTCCTGATCTTGAGTGGAGCACAGCTTGCTTTCCTACTCTCATTCAGATAAGTGATTTTCAGGTTTTTTTCTTCAGGTTGGATTTTCACTGCTGGTTTGCTGCTTGCGGTGGACTACAGCCTGGTCCCCTTTTGCAATTGTGCTAATTTTGTGTTTGCACTTTTGCTTTGTTCCTTTGTCACTTTTTATTTGCAGAGTTCCTATGTGTTATACCAGAGATCTGATTTAGGTGGTAGAGATCGTGTGATCTCAGGTTTTTTGTTAATCAGAAGTGTTGGTATTTTTGTCAGGGTTTTTTTGGGTTGCAGTCAGAATTCTTTCCTATACTTTTCTATCTAGACAGATTGGGCCCCAGCATTTGCTCATTCTATTTTCTGTCTGTGTCCGTATTTTCTTCTTGTCTAACCGCCATTACATGTTTGGGGGCTTCCTATTTCTTTGGGGATTCTGCTCCGGGGCAGATAGCTTTCATCTTTCTGCCTTTAGGTGTAGTTATCTCTCCGGCTGTGACGAGGCGTCTAGGATCACCGTAGGTATGCTCCACGGCTACTTCTAGTGTGGCGGTTAGTTTAGGGTCCTGCAATCCAATAGATTCCAGTCTCTCTGGTGTATTGCTACTTTGCTATTTTTTGCTATTTCTCCTCAGCTACCGAAACATAACAGTATTACCGGTCAAACTGAAAATTATATGATACTCAAAGAAGGGAAAAATAGTAAAAAAGGAAAAAGAAAAGGGAGTTGTCAGAATTTTTTTTCCCTCTTTTTCTCTGGGTACTGAGGAGGAATTTTTTTTCCTCAATGGAGTTTGCACAGTTGTCTGGCCGTGTGGAGCAGCTTGCCGCTGAGGTTCGGAGTATTGCTACCTAACTTGATAGGTTGCCGGTTGTGGAACCTAGGATCCCCATACCAGATTTATTTTTGGGGTATCGGTCTAAATTTCTGAATTTCACAAATAACTGTAAGTTGTTTTTTGCCTTGAAGCCTAAGTCCTCGGGGAACGCGGCACAGCAGGTTCAAATTGTCATCTCTCTGCTGCGCGGCGACCCTCAGGATTGGGCTTTTTCCCTGACACCTGGGGATCCTGTTTTGAATGATGTTGATGTATTTTTTCAGGCTCTGGGGTTATTGTACGATGAACCTAATGTCACTGATGAAGCTGAAAAGACCTTGTTGGCATTAAATCAGGGTCGTGAAGACGCTGAGCTGTACTGTCAGAAATTCCAAAAGTGGGCAATCCTGACCAAATGGAATGATGATGCTTTGGCAGCCCTTTTTCAGAAGGGTCTGTCAGAAAATGTAAAGGACGTTATTGTGTGATTCCCTGTTCCCTCTGGTCTCAATGATTCTATGTCTTTGGCTATTCAAATTGACCACGTTTGCGTGAGCGCAGAGGTATGCATGAGACAGCGTTGCCTTGTGAGCCAGCTCCTGAGCCCATGCAGTGTGATGGAGTGACTTCTGGTACTCCGCATCATGAGTTTCGAAAGCGCAATGGGTTATGTTTCTACTGTAGTGACGCCTCTCATGCTATTTCCGTCTGCCCTAAGCGGGGAAGACGTTTTGCACGCTCAGTTGTCTAGAGTAGTGTTCAGACTAAATTTCTGTTGACTGTTACCCTGATTTGCTCCCTGTCCACATTTTCGGCTCAGGCTTTTGTTGATTCAGGAGCAGCTATTAACCTGATGGATTTTGACTTTGCCAAACGTTGTGGGTTCCCCATGATACCCCTGCGGAAGTCTATTCCTTTACTGGGCATTGATTCTAATACTTTGGCGGAGAATAAACCCCAGTTTTCTACTCAGGTGATAATGAGGGTTGAACCAGATCATCAGGAGAGCTGCAAATTTCTGGTGTTGCATAATCTGCATGACAATATTGTACTGGGTTTCCCTTGGTTACAGACTCATAATCCTATTTTGGATTGGAAATCTGTGTCTGTGACCAGTTGGGGCTGCCAATGTGTTAGTACTGACACTCCTGTTTTTTCTGCCTCTCCCCAGTCTCAGGATGTCCATGACTATTTGATTGATGTTTCTGATGTGTTTAGTGAGAGTAAGTCTGCATCCTTACCTCCTCACAGGAGCTATGATTGAGCTATTGAGTTAGTGTCTGGTGGTAAATTTCCTAAAAGTCGCCTTTTTAATTTGTTTGTACCTGAACACGATGCTATGCGATCTTATATCAAGGAGTCTTTGGAGAAGGGTCATATCAGACCATCCTCTTCCCCCTTGGGTGCCGGTTTTTTCTTTGTGGCCAAAAAGGATGGTTCACTGAGGCCGTGTATTGATTATCGCCTCCTGAATAAGATCACTGGTAAATATCAATATCCGTTACCCTTGATTTCTGACCTATTTTCCAGAGTGAAAAGTGCTAGTTGGTTTACCAAGCTTGACCTCAGGGGGGGCGTATAATCTTATTCGCATTAAGCACGGGGATGAATGGAAGACGGCGTTTAATACCTCAGAGGGGCAGGAAATCGTTTGTACCTACTGCTATGGGAATGTATAATAATTTCCTAAGGGTGGTAGAAAATAATGACTGATGGCTGGTGTACTAATGTCAATTAACATTATCTTATATATACCTGAACTACACACTTTTATTTATTATGTAATGTTGGTACACCTGTGCAAGATTTGTGTCCTATTTTATGTAATATTTTATGTACTGTTGTTTGTATTGCTGCTGTAATACTGTAATTTCCCCCGGGATCAATAAAGTGTATCGTATCGTATCGTATTTTGAGTACCTAGTGATGCCTTTTGGGCTTACTAATGCCCCTTCCGTCTTCCTTCATCAATGATATTTTCAGAGATTTTGTGGATAAATTTCTGATTGTTTATTTGGATGATATCTTGATTTTTTCCAATGACTGGGACTCTCATGTGAAACATGTTCGGACTGTGTTCCAGATTTTGAGAGAGAATGCACTGTATGTGAAGGGATCAAAGTGTCTTTTTGGCGTACAGAAGGTCTCATTTCTGGGATTCATTTTATCTCCGTCTATTATTGAAATGGACCCGGTCAAGGTTCAGGCCATCTGTGATTGGGTTCAACCTACTTCATTGAAGGCTCTTCAGAGATTTTTGGGTTTTGCCAATTTTTATCGTAAATTTATTGGTAATTTCTCCGGTATTGTTAAACCATTGACTGATTTGACCAAAAAGGGTTCCGATGTGGTGAATTGGCCTCCTGAGGCAGTTTCTGCGTTTCAGGAACTTAAGCAGAGATTCATTTCTGCTCCTGTTCTACAGCAGCCTGATGTTTCTCTGCCGTTTCAGGTGGAGGTTGATGCCTCTGAGATTGGGGCAGGTGCCGTGTTGTCCCAAAGGGATCCAGAGACCTCTAAGAGTAACCCTTGTGCCTTTTTCTCTCGAAAATTTTCTCCAACTGAACGTTATTATGACGTGGGTAAATGGGAGTTATTGGCCATGAAGTGGGCCTTTGAAGAGTGGAGACATTGGTTGGAAGGAGTCAAACATCAGGTGGTGGTCCTCACGTACCATAAGAACCTGGTTTATCTCGAATCAGCCAAGCGACTTAATCCTAGACAGGCCAGGTGGGCCTTGTTTTTCACACGTTTTAATTTTGTGGTTTCTTTTCTTCCAGGCACTATGAATGTTAAGGAGGATGCCCTCTCGAGGAGTTTCTTTGCGGATTCTCCTGAGTTATCTGATCCTGCTGTTATTTTGAATGAGGGTGTAGTTCTTTCCGCCATATCGCACAATTTGAGACTGGCTCTGGAGGGGTGTCAGGAGGATAAACCTGAGCGCTGCCCTATTGGGAAATTGTTTGTCCCAGACCAGTGGAAGAAGAGTGTGATGTCTGAGATTCATTGTTCCGCGTTGGCTGGTCATCCCGGGATTTTTGGTACCAGAGACTTAATGAGTCGGTCCTTTTGGTGGCCTACTTTGTCTCGTGACGTCAGGGACTTTCTGCAGTCCTGTGGGACTTGCTCTCGTTCCAAGCCTTGCTCTCGTTCTAGTGGTTTGTTAATGCCATTACCTGTACCCAAGAGGCCATGGACCCATATTTCTTTGGATTTTATTTCCGACCTCCCTGTCTCTCAGAGAATGACCGTTATCTGGGTAATCTGTGATAGGTTTTCCAAGATGATACATCTTGTGCCATTACCTAAGTTGCCTTCCTCCTCCGAATTGGTGCCTTTGGTCCTTCAGCAAGTGGTTCAGTTACATGGCATTCCGGAGAACATTGTGTCTGACAGAGGAGTCCAGTTTGTTTCCAGATTTTGGAGGACATTTTGTTCTAAACTTGGTGTTCAGTTATCTTTCTTCTCTGCATTTCACCCTCAGACCAATGGACAAACCGAGAGAACAAACCAGACCTTGGAGACTTATTTGAGATGTTTTGTGTCTGCTGATCAAGATGACTGGGTCTCTTTTTTGCCTTTGGCTGAGTTTGCTCTTAATAATAGGGCTAGCTCTGCCACCTTGATGTCTCCATTTTTCTGCAATTCTGGTTTTCACCCTTGATTTTCTTCAGGACAGGCGGAGGCTTCTGTCTGTCCGGGGGTTGACTCTATTGTGCAGCGTATGCAGCAGATTTGGGACCAGGTAGTGGAGAGGTTATCTCTCTCTCAGGAGTAGGCCCAGCAGTTTGCCAACTGGCATAGGACTGGTGGTCCTCGTTTTAAAGTGGGGGACTTGGTTTGGTTGTCCTCAAGAAATATCCCTATGAAGGTTGCATCTCCAAAATTTTAGCCAAGGTTCATTGGACCTTATAAGATCATGGAATTCGGTTTCCTTCCGTTTGCTTCTTCCAGGGACATTTAAGATCCATAACGTGTTCCACAAGTCCTTATTGAAGAGGTTTGTCGAGCCAGTGGTTCCTATGGCTGCGCCTCCTGACCCTGTTTTGGTTGAGGGCAATTTGGAGTGTATGGTTGAGAAAATATTGGATTCTCGTTTTGCTAGACGGAAACTCCAGTATTTGGTTAAGTGGAGAGGTTATGGTCAGGAGGACAGTTCTTGGGTGTTTGCTTCAGACATCCATGCGGGAGACTTATCCGTGCCTATCATCGAGCTCATCCTGATCGGCCTGGTTGCGCAGGTGAGGGTTCGGTGACCCCTCCTCAAGGGGGGTACTGCTGTGAATACTCTGGAGGCGACTTCTGAGCTGGGGCTCCCTCCGGTGGTTGCTGAGGGTAATGAAATAATTACTGAATGGCCTTCAGCTGGCTCTGAATGGTATGATATAAGTGACCTGAGTTCCCATCAGCCTTGCCGGTAATCAATTGTTCTTCCTGATCTTGCGTGGAGCACAGCTTGCTTTCCTGCTCTCATTCAGATAAGTGATTTTCTGTTTTTTTTCCTCTGGTTGGATTTTCACTGCTGGTTTGCTGCTTGCAGTGGACTACAGCCTCGTCCCCTTTTGGGGTCTGGCGCTGCAATTGTGCTCATTTTGTGTTTGCACTTTTGCTTTGTTCCTTTGTCACTTTTTATTTGCTGAGTTCCTGTGTGTTACACCAGAGATCTGATTTAGGTGGTAGAGATCGTGTGATCTCAGGTTTTTTTGTTAATCAGAAGTGTTGTTATTTTTGTCAGGGTTTTTTTGGGTTGCAGTCAGAATTCTTTCCTTTACTTTTCTATCTAGACAGATTGGGCCCAAGCGTTTGCTCAATCTATTTTCTGTCTGTGTTCGTATTTTCTTCTTGTCTAACCGCCATTACATGTTTGGGGGCTTCCTATTTCTTTGGGGATTCTGCTCCGGGGCAGATAGCTTTCATCGTTCTGCCTTTAGGTGTAGTTATCTCTCCGGCTGTGTAGAGGCGTCTAGGATCACCGTAGGTACGCTCCACGGCTACTTCTAGTGTGGCGGTTAGTTTAGGGTCCTGCGATCCAATAGATTCCAGCCTCTCTGGTGTATTGCTACTTTGCTATTTTTTGCTATTTCTCCTCAGCTACCGAAACATAACAGGTCATGTTCCGTTTGCAGTGCCCCAGATGAGCCTAAACAGTGGAAACCACCCACAAGTGACCCCATTTTGGAAACTAGACCTCCTAAGAAACTTATCTACATCTGTGGTGAGCACTTCGAACCCCAAGTGCTTCACACAAGTTTTTAATGCCCGGGCATGAAAATAAAAAATCCTATTTTTTTCGAACAAAAATTATCTTTTAGTCACCAATTTTTTATTTTCCCAAGGGTAACAGGAGAAATTGGACCACAAAAGTTGTCCAATTTGTCCTGAGTATGCCGATACCCCATATTTGGAGGGGAACCACTGTTTGGGCGCACGGCAGAGCTTGAAATGGAAAGAGCACCATTTGACTTTTCCAACCAAAATTGGCTGGAATTGAGATTGGACGCCATGTTGCATTTGGAGAGCCCCAATGTGCCTAAATAGTGGAAACCCCCCACAAGTGACCCAATTTTGGAAACTAGACCCCCTATGGAACTTATCTAGATCTGTGGTGAGCAATTTGAACCCCCAAGTGCTTCACACAAGTTTAAAACGTAGAGCCGTAAAATTAAAAAATCATATTTTTTCCACAAAAATGATCTTTTCACTCCAATTTTTATTTTCCCAAGGGTAACTAACAAGACTCCAAAAGTTATTGTGCAATTTGTCCTGAATACGCTGATACCCCATATGTGGGGATAAACCACTGTTTGGGTGCATGGCAGAGCTTAGTAGGGAAGGAGCGCAGTTTGACTTTTTCAACGCAGAATTGGCTGGACGCCATGTCGTGTTTGGAGAGCTCCTGATGTGCCTAAACAGTGGAAACCCCCGACAAATGACACCATTTTGGAAACTAGATCCCTCAGGGAACTTTTCTAGATGTGTGGTGAGAACTTTGAATCCCCAGGTGTTTCACTAAAGTTTATAACGCCTAAGCATGAAAATAAAAAAATCATATTTTTTCCACAAACATGATCTTTTAGTCCCCAACTTTTTATTTTCCCAAGGGTAACAGGAGAAATTGGACCCTAAAAGTTGTTGTCCAATTTGTCCTGAGTACGCCGATACCCAATATGTGGGAGAAAACTACTGTATGGGCACACGTCGGGGCTCGGAAGGGAAGTAGTGACGTTTTGGATTGCAGACTTTGATGGAATGGTCTGCAGGCGTCATGTCGCATTTGGAGAGCCCATGATGTGCCTAAACAGTGGAAACCCCCACAAGTGACCCCATTTTGGTAAATAGACCCCACAAGGAACTTATCTAGATGTGTGGTGAGTGCTATGAAGCCCCAAGTGCTTCACAGAAGTTTATAACGTACAGCCGTAAAAATAAATTTTTTTTTTTTTACAAAAATGATTTTTTTCGCCCCTAATATTTTATTTTCCCAAGGGTAACAGGAGAAATTGGACCCCAAAAGTTGTTGTCTAATTTGTCCTGAGTACGCTGACACCCAATATGTGGGAGAAAACTACTGTATGGGCACACGTCCGGGCTCGGAAGGGAAGTAGTGACGTTTTAGATTGCAGACTTTGATGGAATGGTCTGAGGGCGTCATGTCGCATTTGGAGAGCCCCTCATGTGCCTAAACAGTGGAAACCCCCACAAGTGACCCCATTTTGGAAAATAGACCCAACAAGGAACTTATCTAGATGTGTGGTGAGCGCTATGAAGCCCCAAGTGCTTCACAGAAGTTTATAATGTACAGCCGTAAAAACAAAAAAATCATTTTTTTTTTTTTTTTTTTTTACAAAAATGATATTTTCGCCCCCAATTTTTTATTTTTCCAAGGGTAACAGAAGAAATTGGACCCCAAGAGTTATTGTGCAATTGTCCTGAGTACGCTGATACCACATATGTGGGGGTAAACTACTGTTTGGGCGCATGGCAGAGCTCAGAAGTGAAGGAGCACCGTTTGACTTTTTCAACGCAGAATTGGCTGGCATTGAGATCAGACGCCATGTCACATTTGGAGAGCCCCTGATGTGCCTAAACAGCGGAAACCCCCCCAATTCTAACTCCAACCCTAACCCAACACACCCCTAACCCTAGTCCCAACCCTAACCATAACCCTAACCACAAACCTAACCCTAACACACCCCTAACCCTAATCCCAACCCTAATCCTAACTTTAGCCTCAACCCTAGCTCTAACTTTAGCCGCAACCCTAACCCTAATGGGAAAATGGAAATAAATACATTTTTTTAATTTTATTATTTTTTCCTAACTAAGGGGGTGATAAAGGGGGGCTTGACTTACTATTTATAGCGGGTTTTTATGATTGGCAGCTGTCACGCTAAAAGACGCTTTTTATTGCAAAAAATAGTTTTTGCATCACCACATTTTGAGAGCTATAATTTTTGCATATTTTGGCCCACAGAGTCATGTGAGGTCTTATTTTTTGCGGTACGAGTTGACGTTTTTATTGGTACCATTTTTGAGCACGTGACATTTTTTGATTGCTTTTTATTTCGATTTTTGGGAGGTTAGAATGAACAAAAATGAGCAATTCATGAATTTCTTTTGGGGGGCGTTTATACCGTTCCGCGTGTGGTAAAATTGATAAAGCAGTTTTATTCTTCGGGTCAGTACGATTAAGACGATACCTCATTTATATAATTTATGTTTTGGCGCTTTTATACAATAAAAACAATTTTATATAAAAAATTATTTTTGCATCGCTTTATTCTGCGAGCTATAACCTTTTATTTTTTCGCTGATGATACTGTATGGCGGTTCGTTTTTTGCGGGACAAGATGATGTTTTCAGCGGTACCATGTTTATTTATATCGGTCTTTTTGATCGCGTGTTATTCCACTTTTTGTTTGGCGGTATGATGATAAAGCATTGATTTTTTGCTTTGTTTTTTCTTTTTTTTAAGGGGTTCACTAAAGGGGTTAACTAGTGGGACAGTTTTATAGGGGGGTTGTTACGGACACGGCGATACCAAATATGTGTACTTTTATTTTGTTTGTTTTTTTATTTACAAGAAGAAATGAATTGGGAAATATTTTTTTTTCCTGTATTTTGGATTTTTTTTTTACACTTGTGATTTTCATTTTTTTAACTTTTTACTTTGTCCCAGGGTGGGACATCACTGTATTTTATCAGATCGCTGGTCTCACAGTGTGCAAAGCACTCTGTGAGACCAGCGGTCTCACAGGCAGTGCTGCAGGCTTCCTCAGCGCCTGCTCTCAGCAGGCGCTGAGGAAGCTGCCTCCCTGCAGGACCCGGCGGCCAACTTGGATCCAGGGCCTTGCAGGGAGGAAGGCCTCAGAACAGCGCGGTCACATCGCTCCCCTGTGCCCCGGTACACAGCGATCATGTTTGATCGCGGTGTACCAGGGGTTAATGTGCGGGAGCGGTCCGTGACCGCTGTAATGCTGGTATTGTCTGTACTTTGTTTTCCAGCGTTACTTTGCATGTCTTTGCTTTAACCCTTTTGCTCCCTTCCCCCTAACCAGCTGGGATACTGTTGTCTGCTACCTGTATGGATGCTACTCAGTTCGCAGCTCTGCTGCGTAGCCGTACTTGCGTGAGTGTCTCCGCTGCGTTACATGACCACCCGCTTGTGCGGTCCCTGGCCTGCTGTAGAAGCTACCCGTAGGTTGCAAAGTCCTCTGCAGTGGTGCATGACAACTACGTGTGTGGCTGCAGCCACTGTCAGGTGTCCTTCTGTGCTGAGTTGTGTCTGGCTCTGCATAGGGGACGCGGCCCACACCTGTCCTGCTTTTGAGGATTGGGTGTGCACTAGAATTGCTGCTCCAGCCTATCGCTGTGAAGCAGCTCATATATAAAGTTCCCCAGCCCTGTGGGGCGTTGCCAGAGCTTTGCATTGAGTTCCTGAACCTAGCCGTGTGTGTTTGTGTGTTCAGCTCCTGCTGTGAGTGCGATCAGTTCTGGAGAGCTGATTCCCTTTGTCCTGTCTTGTGTTTCCGCCTGTTCTGGGGGTTGAGTACCCAGATCGCCCTTCCTGGAGGCTGCATATCCAGGACTGTTCCTGCTGTGTCTTGCTCCCTGAATCCCTGATCCTGGATCTGTTCCTGTACCTGAATGTCTGAACTTTGTCTTGTGTTTCCGCCAGCTCTGGGGGCAGAATACCCAGATCGCCCTTCCTGGAGGCTGCATATCCAGGCCTGTTCCTGCTGTGTCTTGCTCCCTGAATCCCTGATCCTGGATCTGTTCCTGTACCTGAATGTCTGAACTTTGTCTTGTGTTTCCGCCTGTTCTGGGGGCTGAGTACCCAGATCGCCCTTCCTGGAGGCGGCATATCCAGGCCTGTTCCTGCTGTGTCTTGTTACCTGAATTCCTGATCCTGGATCTGTTCCTGTATCTGACTGTCTGAACTGTGTCCTCTGTGTTATGTTCCTGAAGTCCTTCTGTGTCCTGAACCCTGTGCCAGTGACTGTGATTCTTTGCTATATAACCTGAGTTCATCTTGGAAGGAGTCTGGTGTGTGTGTGCTGAGTTTCTGTTACTCTGTGCTCAGCTTCTGTGCAATTCCCGGCCAGCTCCCGTTGAGCCTGGCGGGGCTTGCACCAGACCGCTGGGGTTCCCTTTCAGGTCGCTGCCAGATGTCTGATGCCTGATGACTATGGCCTGATGTCCGATGACCACTTCCAGATGTCCGGAGCCTGCCTGATGTCCGGAGCCTGCCGATCGTTACCAGATGTCCGGAGTTCGATGCCAGTGTTCTGATATTCCTGAGTTCCAGTCCGTGTTCCTGAGTTCCAGTCCGTGCTCCTGAGTCCCTGAGATCCAATCTGTGTTCCTGATGTCCTGTCCGTGTTCCTGAGTGCCTGAGATCCAATCCGTGTTCCTGATGTCCTGTCTGTGTTCCTGAGTCCCTGAGATCCAGTCCGCGTTCCTGATGTCCCGATGTCCTGCCGGTTCCTCCGTGGTCTGTCCTGGGTCAGTGATGACCCTGTGATGATGTCTGTCCTGGGTCAGTGTCTGATGTTCTCCTGCTGAGCCTGTGCTACGCCTGAGGCCTGAGAGAGAGGCCGTCCTAGTATGCCTGTGCCAGATGATCCTGGACTGCATCTACCCGTGATGACCCCGCCATCGTCTGACGTTCGTCCTGGGCCGGTGTCTGATGTTCTCCTGCTGAGCCTGTGCTACGCCTGAGGCCTGAGAGAGAGGCCATACTAGTATGCCTGTGCCAGATGATCCTGGACTGCATCTACACGTGATGACCCCGCCATCGTCTGAAGTCTGTCTGAGGTCGGTGTCTGATGTTCTCCTGCTGAGCCTGTGCTACGCCTGAGGCCTGAGAGAGAGGCTGCCCTAGTATGCCCGTGCCAGATAACCCTGGACTGCATCTACCCGTGATGTCCTCCTGCACTCATCTGTGATCCTGAGACATGTACCCTTCTCTGATGTGCGGAATCGAGAGCCCGGCATTATGTTCTGTTTATGTACTGTGTGTGTCTTTAAGTAAACTTTATGTTTCTTCATACCTGAAGTTGTGCGGTGTTGTCTAGTCCTGCAGGTCGCCATCTTGCCCACATGCTCAGCTGCCACAGATCCCGGTCACTGCCCTCCCCTAGTCCGGGCAGGCCCGGGTCTCCCTCCGTGGTCCAGTGGGTCCACATTCTCTTACCATCTGGGACGCATGCCTCACGTCATCGTGGACTGGTGGCATGGGAGCATTGGCTAGTTAGGCAAGCTATGCCATGTCCCAACGCCCCGCAGCCGTGGGAAGCGTTACAACCGCTCCTGGCACATAGTGTTGGGTGTCAACTATGATAATCTGCTGACACCCGGCGGCGATCAGCTGCTCTCCCCGCGGGAGCGCAGCTGATCGCCTTGGACGTACTATCCCGTCTCTGGGAATTAAGTCCCAGGTCACATGGACGGGATAGTACGTCCGATGACAGAAAGGGGTTAAAACATTTAATCTGTGGTCAATAGATATTCAAGTGGGGGTTTAGGGATTTAAAGTGGGAAGGAGGATATTTACTGTGCAATGGTGTTTGCAACGTACTAGTTGTATGCCTGTGTTATGTTTGTTTTTTTTGGGAAATACAGGAGGTGGAGGGTTATGTTTCCTTGCGCATCATGCATATCTAACTTTTAAATTACAGAGGGGGGTGGTTTAGCAACCTACTAAAGTACTTACAATTTTTTGTTTGGTAGGGGCATAGGAGGATTTTTTTTGGGGGGAGGGTTTGAAATCCTAATAGCTCTGGAGCTACCTTTTTTTTTTTTAAGTCAGCGGACAACACTGAAAGAATCTTAGTATAATAGCTAAGGCTGGTTTCACATTTGTGGTTTAGTCCGCTGCGTTTGATCCACATACATTCTGCATACCTATCTTTAACATGGGGTACGCAGGGACATGCGTTTGTATGCGTTCGGGTGCTTTGCGTACGTTCCGTCTTTTCGCGGTATGTGGCGGGGCACGTCGAACGCATCTTGTTACAATTTTTGCGGCGTCAAATATCCGCATGCGGATGACGTGCGTAAAAACCCACATTACTTGATATGTAAACGCAAGCATACGCAACGACATGCGTACGCTTTGCATTTGCGTATTTAAGAATTTACATAAGACATGCCCATTGGGCTTGGCTTGTGTAAATTCAAAAATTAGCCGCGAAAATAGCACTTGCCTATCGTCCACAACCGTATGCGTTTTTGCATGCGTTTACGGACGATACGCTGCGGACTCAACCGCAAATGTGAAACTAGCCTAACAAGTGTCTTTATACTTGCAGATACTACGAGGGATCAACCAAGGCCACAAGCCACGAGGGACCAACCCAGGCCACAAGCCAAATTAGTGATGTAAGTATAAAGGCCAGAAAGCTTAATATATAATTTGTATAGAAGCTAATAAGTGTCTTTATACTTGCAGATACTACGAGGAATCAACCAAGGCCACAAGCCACGAGGAACCAACCCAGGCCACAAACCAAAGTAGTTATGCAAGTATAAAGGCCAGAAAGCTTAATATATAATTTGTATAGTAGCTAACAAGTCTCTTTATACTTGCAGATACTATGAGGGATCAACCAAGGCCACAAGCGACCAACCCAGGCCGCAAGCCAAAGTAGTGATGTAAGTATAAAGGCCAGAAAGCGTAATATATAATTTGTATAGTAGCTAACAAGTGTCTTTATACTTGCAGATACTACGAGGGATCAACCAATGCCACAAGCCACGAGGGACCAACCCAGGCCACAAGCCAAAGTAGTGATGTAAGTATAAAGGCCAGAAAGCTTAATATATGATTTATATAGTAGCTAACAAGTATATTTATACTTGCAGATACTACGAGGCATCAACCAAGGCCACAGGCAACCAACCCAGGCCACAAGCCAAAGTAGTGATGTAAGTATAAAGGCCAGAAAGCTTAATATATAATTTGTATAGTAGCTAACAAATGTAAGGTTCTTTGTCTCTTTTGACATGTTCCTTGAAACTCAGTTTTTCCGTCGGCCATTTTGCTTTCTGTCTTGCTGCAGCTATCTTGCCCTCAGTCAATATGGAGTTTCCAGCTTTCATGTTCCCACCCTGATTCTCTCCCTCTTGCCTCTTAAGCAGCCTCAGCTGAGCAATCAGTGCTTCAGAATCAAGCCTGCAGTCAGCCTGTGACCTGACTCCTGGAAACCTTGGACTTGGTACTCCAGCTATTTCCTACTGAGGAACTTTGGAACACTTGTGGACTCTGGAAACCTGCTGTTTGGTAAATCCATGTTTGCAAGGGAATTACGGTAACAGAGAAGAGATCCTGAACCTATTGTGGAGAGTTATTGCTGAGCTTAAGTTACTCTGGCCTGCTGTGTCTCCTGCCTCTGTACCTGCAAACTGTGTGACCCTTTTGCCTACTTGTATGAAGAAATACAAGTCCTTCCATATGAAACCTGTGTCTCATGTGTTTTCCTCGCACCCAAGCACAAGACGCTATATGAACTGTACACCATACATTACAAGATTCTGAAGCCAATGTTAGTGTCTGCTGGGTCTGGGAAGGCCGTGTCTGCTGTGACTGTGGATATCAGATGTCCGTTTATACCTTCTGTGATGACAGTGGTTGTGACTTCTCACAACCATTCCAGGTGAGCGCATTCCCTTAATTTTACTCTGGAGTGTTACCACAGGTAAACACTATTGTGTTTTTTTTTTTTTTTCTTTTCTCTTCTCCTTCCAGTACTTCTGCCTTAAAAGATCTGGAAGATGGAGGCTCGCATAAAGGAGCTTTGCGGAATGACTGATACAATCTTTGCAGATATACAGACTTTAAAGACCCGTTTTGCAAGCCTACAGGACCTCACTAATCACAATTTGCAAGTGTTTGGACAAACTACCCAGGATTTACGAGCCAGGATTGAGGCTCTAGAGGAACGAGTCCAGGCTCCTGCCATAACCCCGAGTTCTGGGATCCCCAAGTTATCCCCTTTTCATTTTGGCGGTGAACGTGAGAAATTCAGGGGATTTATTAACCAATGCAATCTATTTTTCTCTGCACATGCTTCACAATTTCCCACTGAACGATCCAAAGTGCTTACTATAATCATGTTGCTTACCAACAAGGCTTTGATGTGGGCAAACCCTCTGATTGAGACTGGGGATGAATGTTTGAATCATCTTGATGCTTTCATTTCAGCCATGGGGCAGGTGTTTGATGACCCCAATCGAGGTGCAACAGCTGAAGCAGCCATGTTAACTTAGCGCCAAGGTAAGCGCTCAGTAGCCGAATATGCCTTGGATTTCAGGAGATGGGCTCTCGATACCACTTGGGACACTTCCGCCAAAAAAATCTATTTTTCGGAAAGGGTTGTCTCCACTGATTAAGGATGAACTTGCTCGTGCCGACCCTCCCACTGCGTTAGGTGACTTTATTAACTATTGTATCCGTATTGATGCTCGTCTGACTGAACGCAGACAAGAGAGATGGTTCGAAAATAATCGCACTAACCTTTTACTACCTCCCTCCTCAGCTAAGGAATCTTTGAGTAGGATCACACGGGAACCAGAATTTGAACCCATGCAGGTGGACTCTTTACAAAGACGGGTTAGTGATGCACGCAAAGAACATCGTTTAAAGGAAAATCTATGTTTCTACTGTGGTAAGTCAGGGCACTTCATTATAAACTGCCCCAGCCGTTCTCGTAAGACTACTGCAGCAGTCATTCACTGTGAGTGTTGCGAGAGGAGATCTGTCATGTCCGAGCCTCAGGCTCCAGAGAGATCTGCTGCAAGAGATCTTGATTTCTCGGACTTAAACTCCGTTAGTTCTGAGGACGATGACGGTGTAAACGCTGCAATTTTTCAAGTTTCCTCAGCGGTGTCCCAGCTGAGTTGTAAAAAAAACAATTCTCATTGCTTCCTTTCCATCAAACTCTGGGTTGACTCAGTCTGGGTGTCTAGCTCTGCTATGATCGACTCAGGAGCAAGTGGAAATTTTATGGATATCTCCTTTGCTCTGAAACAGGGGATACGTTCAGTGAAGAAGGCTACTCCAGTACAGATGGAGACTGTGGATGGCTCCCTGCTGACCTCTGGACCAGTGGATCAGGAAACGGAGCCTTTGAGGGTCCTTATGGGTAAAGATCATCAGGAGAAACTGTCCTTTAAGCTTATCTCTTCTCCCCACTTTCCCATTATTCTAGGGCTACCATGGCTGCAGGCTCAGAACCCTATGATTAACTGGGAGACCAAGGAATTACACTTTCCGGAGAAACAGATGAGTCCAGGAGTTTCAGCTTGCTCTGTTCCTAAAGGAACCATGTCAGTCCCTGAACTACCAGCTGTATACCAGGACTATGTGGATTTATGTGACAAGAATAACGCTGACCAGCTTCCCCCTCACCGTCCATATGATTGTCCAATTGAATTATTGCCTGGAGCAGAGATACCTTTTGGTAAGATCTACCCCCTGGCGGGGCCCGAGCTAAAGGCTTTGAAGGATTACATAGACGAAAATCTAGCCAAGGGCTTTATACGCCCCTCTTCATCTCCTGCAGGTGCACCCATCTTCTTTGTGAAGAAGAAAGATGGATCTCTGAGACCCTGCATAGACTATAGGGAACTCAATAAGGTTACTATTAGAAACCGTTATCCATTGCCTTTAATCCCTGAGTTGTTGGAGAGAGTGCGGCATGCCAAAATTTTCTCTAAACTGGATCTCCGTTGGGCCTATAACTTGGTCCGTATTAGACCTGGGGATGAATGGAAGACTGCTTTCAGGTCACGCTATGGACACTTTGAATATCTAGTTATGCCTTTTGGTCTGAGTACCGCCCCAGCCACTTTCCAACACTTCGTGAATGATATCTTCAGGGATCTCCTAGATACATTTGTGGTGATTTATCTGGATGATATTCTAATTTTTTCTAACTCCACAGAGGAACATCATGGACATGTGAGAATGGTCTTAGAACGCCTAAGACAAAACCATCTTTACATCAAACTTGAAAAGTGTGAATTCCATAGGACCGAAATTCAATTTCTGGGGTATGTACTGTCTACGCAAGGGATTAGTATGGATGGAAGCAATACCCAAGCCATCAAGGATTGGCCAATTCCTAGAAATGTGAAGGAGGTGCAGCGCTTCATCGGGTTTGCCAACTTCTATAGACGTTTCATTAAGAATTTCTCTGAGGTAGTGTCACCTATCACCCAACTTACCCGGAAAGAGTCTAGGTTCTCCTGGACCCCGCAAGCCCAGGAAGCATTTTCCTGTCTAAAGGATAAATTTACCACCGCACCTATCTTAGTACATCCCAACCCCGAACTTGCTTTCATAATAGAGGTGGATGCTTCAGACTGTGCCGTTGGAGCTATACTCTCTCAGAGAACAGGTGAAGAATGTCTTGCATCCCTGTGCCTTCTTTTCCCAGCGGTTGTCTTCGGCTGAGAGGAACTACGATGTGGGCAATAGAGAATTGTTGGCCATTATTGCCGCCTTCAAGGAATTGAGACGCCTTCTTCAGGGAGCTGCACAGCAAATAGTCGTCCTGACAGACCATCGTAACCTTGAATTTATCAGGTCGGCTAAGTGCCTGACTCCTCGCCAGGCTCGCTGGAATCTTTTCCTAAATCAATTTAATTTTGTAATTTCTTATAGGCCAGGATCGCGCAATAGAAAGGCTGATGCACTCTCTAGGATTCATTCAGCAGAGACACGTCCACTTACTCCTCCTAAGACTATTCTTCCTGACTCTAGATTCCTGGGAGTGATTCATAATCAAGACCTACTTAAGGACATCAAGGAGGCATACCATGCGGATTCTTTGTTGGCACAACCCCCAAGGGACGTCAGTCTTGTCTTTAAGAATGGTGTGTGGCTTCAGGGACAACGTCTGTATATACCTGAAACAGTCAGATTGAGAGTATTGCAACTCATCCACGATTCCAAGATAGCTGGGAATAGAGGAATTCTAAAGACACAAGAATTTCTTTCTTGTTTCTTTTGGTGGCCCACTTACAGGAAAGATGTTTTAAACTATGTCACTTCATGTGAAGTCTGTGCAAGATGCAAAACACCTCGCTCCTCACCAACTGGTCTGTTGCAACCCCTTCCCACCCCGTCCCGCCCGTGGGGATCCATTTCTATGGACTTCATTGTGGAGTTACCAACCTCTCAAGGGAAGAACACCATTCTAGTGGTGGTCGATCGTTTAACAAAGGCGGCTCATTTTATCCCCTGTGTCGGCTTACCCACTGCAAAACAGACATCAGATTTGATGATTAAGAATGTGTTTCGCTTGCATGGAGTACCGGATGAGGTCATTTCGGATTGAGGGTGCAATTCACTTCAAGGTTTTGGCAAAATTTTTGTGTCGCATTGGACATTAAAGTAAACCTTTCTTCTGCTTTTCATCCCCAGACTAATGGACAGACAGAACGAACCAATCAGACCCTGGAGCAGTATCTCCGCTGCTTTATCTGCCATCTACAGGATGATTGGGTGGATCTACTCCCACTGGCTGAGTTCTCTTATAACAACTCTCAGAGCGCCTCCACTAAGCAGTCTCCTTTTTACTCCAATCTAGGTTATCATCCTAACATTCTTCCTCGATTTCCCATAGATACGCCCTTGCCGGCAGTGGCTGAAAGAATCACTTCTTTACAAAAGAATATGGATCTTCTAAAGGAAAATCTGGAATTGGCTCAGGAAAGGTACAAGAAAGCAGCAGATAAATTTCGTAAACCTGCACCAGCTTTCAAGGTAGGAGACTTGGTCTGGCTGTCAACCAGAAATCTTAAGTTAAAGATTCCATCGTCTAAATTGGGACATAAGTACATTGGACCCTATAAAATCAGTAAAATTATAAGTGCCGTTGCTTGTCGTCTTCAACTGCCCAGAACTATGAGAATCCACCCTGTCTTTCATGTATCCCTACTAAAGGCTGCAACACCCAATACGTTTCCTGGACGTTCTTCTCCTTGCCCTGACCCAGTGCTGGTCGATGGTCAGGAAGAATTTATGGTGGAAAGGATTCTAGATTCCAGGTTGTACAGAAATGAGTTACAATATTTGATTAAATGGCAGGGCTACCCAGTGGAGGACAACTCATGGGAACCGGTCAATAACGTTAATGCTCCTCGCCTGCTCCGCCAGTTTCATCAGAGGTACCCAGACAAGCCTGGTCTGAGGTCATCCGGAGGTTGTCCCTAAGGAGGGAGTAATGTAAGGTTCTTTGTCTCTTTTGACATGTTCCTTGAAACTCACTTTTTCCGTCGGCCATTTTGCTTTCTGTCTTGCTGCAGCTATCTTGCCCTCAGTCAATATGGAGTTTCCAGCTTTCATGTTCCCGCCCTGATTCTCTCCCTCTTGCCTCTTAAGCAGCCTCAGCTGAGCAATCAGTGCTTCAGAATCAAGCCTGCAGTCAGCCTGTGACCTGACTCCTGGAAACCTTGGACTTGGTACTCCAGCTATTTCCTACTGAGGAACTTTGGAACACTTGTGGACTCTGGAAACCTGCTGTTTGGTAAATCCATGTTTGCAAGGGAATTACGGTAACAGAGAAGAGATCCTGAACCTGTTGTGGAGAGTTATTGCTGAGCTTAAGTTACTCTGGCCTGCTGTGTCTCCTGCCTCTGTACCTGCAAACTGTGTGACCCTTTTGCCTACTTGTATGAAGTAATACAAGTCCTTCCATATGAAACCTGTGTCTCATGTGTTTTCCTCGCACCCAAGCACAAGACGCTATATGAACTGTACACCATACATTACACAAGTCTCTTTATACTTTCAGATACTACGAGGGATCAACCCAGGCCACAAGCCATTATGTCTTCTTCTGGGAGCCCTCCCTCACAGCGTCAGTGTACTGAGGTAATTAAAATATTTATTATTTTTGGTGGTTAAAATTTTTAGTACACATAACCCTATATGCATTAATTCTGGTCTCACAGAGGGCTGCAGCATCAGAGGTGCTTCCAGAAGGAGACAGACGGGGTGGAGAAATATAAGGAGCTGGTGCGCAGAGTGTAAGTTTCTTCAAAACATATCATCACAGACATCACAGTGCACCCAACACATAAAAAAAAATCATCACAGACATCACAGTACAAACATACATATGCCTACATCCAAGCACATTATTTTTTTTATAGTCTTCACATTCTGGTGCTCAGCGTAGAGGTGCTCAAAGCACCTCCCAGGGTCGTCGGCATGGGCGTCGCAGCGGTCAGCAGAGAGTAAGAACCCTTTATTTTTTTGTTGTTTTAGTATTTTTCCACTTCATGTGGATGATTTGAGTTTAATGTTTTTGCTTTTTGTCTTTTTTAACAGGCTTCACAGCATGCTCATGACTTGGACGGTGAGGAGGCCAGTGTGGACAATGACCTCCTCCTCATCGATCTCTTCCGAGAGCGGGAGCCACTGTGGAACATGGGGGACTGCCGCCATGCTGACCTTGTCGTCACCCGTCGGCTCTGGGAGGAAGTCTGCCATGAAGTTGTGGAAGACTGGGAGGACCTCGATGCTCCGGCTCAGAATCAAGCACGTAAGTATTCACTGTTCAGTAAGTTATGTTGCAGGATGTAATGTGCTGTATACTAACCAATTTGTGCTTTCTCTTTACAGGAGAAAGGGTTATCAAGCGGTGGCGGTCACTCAGGGATCGCTTCAAGAAGGAGTTCAACAAGGAGATGCAGGCCCCGAGTGGATCGGGAGGACGCAGCAACAAGTGCAAGTATGCTTGAGCCCTGTCGTTCCTCCGGTCGACCACGGTGAGCAGAAGGTAAATATTCCCCACCCCATTTATTAAGTAAAAATGTTTACATGTCTAACCTTATTTTTGGTTTCAGGCAGGGTAAAGCAATATCAATATATTAATTCCTTTTTTTTTTCTTTGTACCACAGCACTGTCTGCAGAGTTGAACCCTTCTGGAGCGATCCCTCAGGAGTCCGCCACCGGGGACCATTTTGAAAGACCCGACCCATCTACACCTTCCCTGCCTTCCCTCACATCTGGTCCCTCGGCCCCATCCACCAGCACTGGAGCATCATGGCAGACTTCGTGAAGCTGCTGGTGATGGGGTAGCTTTCACTTTACCCCACCACTCTGACACTGCCGCCACCCCTAGAACACATTTGGGTTCTGGCTGGCAGCGCCAGAGAGGTCAGGAAAGGAGCTATGCGCCCAAGTTCTTGCATCTAAATGCATCCTTCCAGAACTCGATTAAACTTTTGGCCGAGCAAATGACTGCTGGATTCAACCTCATGATACAGTAAAGATGTATATCTTTGTACCGTGTCAGGATTCAACCTCATGGATTCAACCTAGGATTCAACCTAGGATGCATTTAGATGCAAGTAAGTCGCCAAACCATTGTTTTTTTCAGGCAGTACTCAAGCGCATGGACAAGCTATCTCCTGACCAGCAGATTCATGTCATGCAAGCCTGCCAGGTTGCTCTAGCGCAGGTCACTGCCCAAGCCCCTCCACGGTAGTTCCTCCCACACCTATCCCCCTCCAGCCACTGTCCCTTCTCCCCTTGCTTCCCCGTTTTTCTTCCTTCCCGTACCAGCTTCCACCCACACCATCTGTACTTCCACTCCCTGCCAAACCTCTTGTTTTCTCCACCCCTTCCGATCCAGCACCACCCCAACCTGGTCTCCATATCTCCACTATCGAAGTGGCCCGCCCTGTCAGCCCATCCACTAGTATTTCCAACCCAAATTATATGAATTTATGATTGTGTAATAAGTTAAAATATATTTTTTTTTACAAAAAATATTTATTGTATTTAATTTATTGATAAGTTACAAAACTTTAGGTAAAGGGTACAAAACGTACAAAAAGAGTACAAAACTTGGGGCAAAGGTACAAAATTTGGCTTAAAGTTAAAAAAAACATACAAAACTTTGTGTAACAAGGTACAAAACTTTACTTCATAGAAAAAAATCATGGTATAATCACAACTCTGAAAAATGCAATAAATTTGGTACTCCAACATACATTATATGAAAATGCAAACATATTAAAACCATCTCATCCTGCCATTCTACTCTTCCTTGAGATGACAAAGTACTGAGCAAATTTGTCCCTCATTCTGGAAACTGCCACAGGACTCCGAAAAGTAATATTTTCATAATCACGTAAGGTGTTTTCAAACACATTGTCATCCATGGCAACCTGTTCCTTGCATATGACAAAATTGTGCAGGACCACACAAGCTTTGACCACCTCATCCACAGTCTCTGTCTTCAGGTTGATAGCGGTCAACAGAACGCGCCACTTGGATGTTAAAATGCCAAAAGCATACTCCACCATTCTCCGCGCTCGTGTTAACCGATAATTAAAAACTTGTTTCATTGGCGTCAAGCCACTACTCGCGTAGGACTTCAGCAGGTGTTGCGAGATTTGGAAAGCTTCATCTCCAACATATACAAATGGCATTGGTGGCCCAGAGGTTTGAGGAAGCGGTCTTGGTGGTGGAAATTCGAATGTGTTTCCATATAAATGACCACCCATTGCAGACATTTTAAAAACCTGAGAGTCATTAGAGCGGCCATACACCCCAATATCGACCGCTATAAACTTATATTGTGCCCCTGCAATGGCCATAAGCACGATGGAGAAATATTTTTTATAATTAAAATATTCAGATCCAGATGCAGCTGGTTTGACGATCCAAATATGTTTATGAGTCGCCCGCCAGGGCCGTGGGGTACTCGGCACAGAGCCCGTTCACTTCTATGGGGGATGTCACGGTGACACAGCTCGGTCCGTGGCCCTGGGCGCTCACTGAAAAGGGGGATATTTACAGGGGATTAGAGGTTTGTAATATGTTTGTGACGCCACCTGTGGTGCCTGGTCAGTGTGACCAGCGCTGCTGTATAGATCCGCTGAAGGGTTGGTATTGGGCAGCAAGGTGTTAAGCCTTCCACAGGCAAGGCTGGGTTCCTTCAGGGTAGATAAGATGTGTCATGGTGCAGCATGAAGGAGGGGAGTTCGGCAGTAGGAGTAATAATGTGAACACACACACAAAAGTCTCTTTCTGTACCTTTACTGATGGAATTGCAGGCACGTCCCGGGGTGCTGGCAGGGTGAAGGATGCACGTCCAGTTCTTCCCACTGAGTAAGTGTAGGGCCTCCTTACTCCTGTAATGTGAGTCTTTGACCTGTATGAAACAAGGCCTAACTCTACACCCGGCTGACCTTGTGTAGGGCCTTCTATTGGAAAGAACACAGTCTCTAATGGTTGCGCCTACCAGACTCCTGTCTTCCTGATCCAGTTACGTATCAGCACTAAAGGGCTCCTGCGACTTGTAGTCCCGCAAGATCTCCGGTATCTCCTACTGGTCGTGAAGAATCCAGCAAGCTCGGACCCGGTGTCCAGTTAATCAGAGTAGAGGTAAGCTATCAATGCTATTTCCACCTCTGTCACTCTCTTATTCTCTTCCACTCGCCTTTCGTCCTACTCGACCCTCACATAAGCACACTCTGGCAGTAGGTAGCTGATTCTTCCCTTTCTTCACCGCTCTCAAAGCGTCGGCACGCTTACTCACTGAACTGAACTCAGTTGACTCAGTTCCGACTAGGCTGGAGTGGCTATCTTTCCACTTGTACTAGCCTCCACACGTTGAACTAAGCTTGGAGCTACAGATTTCAGGTTCTTTCAACAACTGTTGTTCTCTCTCTCTCTCTTACTTCCAAGCTCTGCCTGGAGCTGCTATCAGTCTTCTCCGTCTGTCCTGCACCTGGCTTTGCAGACTAACTGATCTGTGCTAGCTCCTAGAGCTCACTCTCTACTCGCTTCTCTCCAAGAGAACTAACAACTCTTCTCTCCTTCTCAGTACTGATCTACTCTCCACGTAGACTCCGACTAGACTAGACTAACCTACTCTCCTCTCCTCAGAGAGATCTAACTCACTCTCTGGCTTCACTTTCCTTATATACTCTAAAAAGGCTCCCTCTGGTGGCTCTAGGGATTGGTGAAGATGTGTGTATGCATATTGGGTCCTCTAGTGGTCATTACCTTCGGTGCATCCCTCTGGGAAATGAGATTCCAAGCGCAGCTGGGCTCTACATCTACCGTCCACTGCACCCAAGCAATTTGGAAACTGGCAAATCTTTAGAAAGTTGTCTGCAATGTCCAGCCACCTATCCGTTGTGGGTTGTGAGATAAACTCCTCATGTAAACAGTCCCACAATGTGCGGCATGTGTGTTTTACAATCCCCGATATGGTGGAAATCCCCAGCCTGAATTGAAAAAGTAGTGAGGAAAGGGATTCGAATGCCAGTAGCAAGGAATCTGTTCAAAAAGGCAAAGACAATGATTAATACAAACTACCAGCAACAACTTTACAGTCTGCTTTAACAGGAGGAGAAAAAATAAAAAAAGGGCTTACCGAAGAGTAACCATTAAACGCTCCGCCGGTGATATTGAGAAGCGGAAATATGTGTCATTTCTACGGATGACTTCTCCAACACGTTCCACCAAAATATCGAAGTTTTCCGCTTTCATCCGTACATAGTTGAAAAACTTCTCGGGGTTTCCTCTCAACTCCATATACAACGTTGAATACACCCTACGTGTCATTCTCTGTGCTGTGACTGCGTGGAGCCAAAAACTACGCCGGCGCAGACGCGTGATGCGCTGTCTTTCTTGCTCCTTTTCACGAACGATAACTGTCAAACGATTTTCCTTCCATTTTTGCCACTTGCTCTACAACCTGTCAAAGATGGGGTGTTAAAACACTCTATATATAGGTTTCCAGTAGTTTCCAGTACCCAATAACATTTGGGAGCCTCCCATTTGGCGATTGTAAAAAACGGATCCGTCGAAAAACGGATGGAAAAAATGATGCGACGGATCCGTCGCATCAATTTTTCCATTTGTTTCTTCAGTTTTGGTGGCCGCATCTTATATGCGAAAAATGAGGTGACAGGCTCCATTTAAGAAATGGGGTATGTGAACTTTTGATTAAGGTCATTTGGATGTTTTGGGTTGTCATTATGATTTAATAAGAGGAAACACAGTAGTTTGACAATAAATGGCTTCACCCAAGCACTAAACATGAGTGGAGAAAAAGTTTTGGTGTTATCATTCATAATCTCTGAAAAAAGGCCAAGAAAGCAAAAATTCTGCGGGCTATGTAAACTATAATCTATCTACAAAGTTTATTTGAACTGAAAGGGAGCATTGCCAGCGTGAGACATGTAATGAACTTGCAAAACTGTCAAACTGATAAATGACCACAAATCTGTCTCTTTCCCCAAGCACCCACAGATAGTAACTTTTTACAGATCTTTCCACAGTACATAAATGTCATAGTATAGATTGCCTCCTACAAAACTTGTATACATTGATAAGGTTCTTAATCCCTTTGTTCAAGCGTTAGGGCCCCGTCTCATATAGCGAGATCGCTACCCAGATCGCTGCAAAACAGCTGGTCTCCCGCTGGCAGGCACGCATCGCTGCGTGTGACAGGCAGGAGACCAGCGATCTCCTGGTAACCAAGGTAAACATCGGGTTTCCAGGCGCGGGGTACCTTGGATACCAGCGCGCTGCTGCAGGGGAGCTGGTAACCAAGGTACACGTCGGGTTTCCAGGCACCACGCAGCAGGTTACCAGCTCTCTGCATCAGTGCGCTGGTATCCAACGTACACTGCGGGTAACTAGGCAACGTGCGTCGCTTGTTACCCGAAGTGTCGCTGTCCTGATCGCTGCCTGAGCTGCCTGTTTGGCAGCTCAGCAGCGATCATGTAGCGACACACCAGTGATCCTGATCGTTGTCGGGATCGCTGGTGTGTCGCTATGTGAGACGGGGGCCTTACAGTGACAATCATACATACGAGATACCACGGACATTGAAAAGAATGGAGGAAATCAATCTGGAACCAGACATATGTTTGCTGTGTATTGACATGGAATCTCCTTTTCTCTATCCCACAAGGGACTACTAGGCAGTCAAGTACTGAGCTCTAGGTTATGTCAACACCTTGCTCATAATTCTTTTATCATTTGACACCTCAACTTCTCACTGACTAGGAATTGTTTACTCTTTGATGCAAAGTTTAACATCCAGCTCAGGGGCAGCTCATGTAGGACAACTTTTTAAACTCTGCTCTTGGGCTGTAGGAAGCAAACTATAGTTTTCATTGAAGTTTACTTAAAATAACTGATGTTTTGATGTTGTTTTCAAGACGAAAGTGTGATCACACCAAATATTGATTTGATTTAGATATCTCTTTTGTTCATTCACTTTTCATTTTCTTAAATTGATAAAAATTAACAATTATTTTTGAAAGCATTCATACATTTTGCAGCATTTTCTTCCACACAATACTTACTTAATTTTATCTTGGGTACTTTTTTAGTTTACATACTAGCTATGGCTGGATACATTTTGTTTTAGGAGGGTGAGACTCAGAAGTGTTATCCCAAATAGTGATCCATGTAGTTCTTTTGTTAAATGATGAAGAGCCACAGATCCTTCATTCAACTAATTGGTATGAGTGTTGAGAATGGGAACCTCACTGATACAGTATTGATGGCCTAGAGATAGGGCCGCAATATTTAACCCCTTCATGACATTTGCAGTATATAGACACAAATCATTCAGATCGCCCATGCACAGGAGCCTCTGTGCTCAAGATCACCTCTGGGACTCAGATAATTCTGATCGCTAACACCCGGCACTCACAGCCAGTTTAACCCCCTAAATGCTACAATAGCTGCATTTAGAAGGCAGGCAGAAGGAGGGAGCCGCCTATGCCCTCAAATAGGTGCCCTAATGACTTCATGGGGGCCTGACCGTTGCCATGGTGATCCAATGTCGTCATTACATCATCTGGGTTACCGGGCTCTAGCAAACTTGTTAGATCATGCTCAGTGCATTGAAATGCACTAGAACTGCGATCAGACTGTAGAAAGTGAAAGTCCCATAGAGCGACTAAGTAAAAACAAAAGTAAAAAAAAAATAAACTGTAAAAATATTAAAAAAAACCCCACAAAATATATATATATATATATATATATATATATAACTAAAATGTACACATATTAGGTATCGCCACGTCCAGAACGGCCCAACCTATAAAACTGTCCCACTAGTTAACCACTTCAGTGAACACCATAAAGAATAGTAAAAAAACAAGACAATAAAAAGGCTTTTTCATCATATCACCGAGCAAAAAGTGAAATAAAACGCGATCAAAAAGACAAATGTAAATAAAAATGGTTGAAAATGACATCTAATCCCGCAAACAAAAAGCTGCCATACAGCTCCATCCGCAGAAGAATAAAAAAAGTTATAGCTTTTAGAATAAAGTGATGCAAAAATAATAATTTCTTTCTAGAAAAAATAATTTTTATTGCGCAAAAGCGCCAAAACACAAAAAAAACTATATAAATGTGGTATCACTGTAAACCTTTTTGTATTGTTTTCTTTTTTAAATTGGCGAACAGATCTATGTCCAGGGTTCCTCACATCTTCACAATCTGCCGAAAAATGGACTGATTTAGGACCCACTCGTCCTGCCTCAACTGAGTGCAGCTCAGGAAGTCT
Organism: Oophaga sylvatica; assembly: GCA_033576555.1. Classification (NCBI taxonomy): domain Eukaryota; kingdom Metazoa; phylum Chordata; class Amphibia; order Anura; family Dendrobatidae; genus Oophaga; species Oophaga sylvatica. The sequence continues at coordinate 284,167,141 of JARQOD010000003.1, read as the reverse complement.
GCTTTTTGGTTCTCTTTCCCCTGAATGTGTAATGCGGAGAGGGATTGCAGATTTTCCTCCACCAGGCTGAGGATTTTGGAGGAGGTATTGGGGGAAACCATTGTTTCCCCCAATGGTTTATATAGGCCACCGTCTCCTGGTTGTCCGAGAATATGCGAACGTGTTGACCCCGTAGCGAACGTAGGAAGCGTGACCTACTGCTCAAAGTTCTTTCTGGTTTGAGGAGGCCTCTAGTTTCTGACCCCTCCATTCCCCCTGAGCAACTCTGCTGTCCATGTGTGCTCCCTATCTCATGGGACTGGCATCTGTGATGACTATGTGTGATATTTTTGTTACCCAGGGGATCCCCTTGGATAGGTTGTCGGTATTTTCCCACCAGGCTACGGAATGAATAGTTCTTGAATTTAGGGTTATGTGACCTTCTAAGTGACCCCTTAATGCCGACTGGTTTGCTAATATATCCCATTGGAGATCCCTTGTATGTAGTTGCGCCCACTGGACTGCAGGTAAGCAGGCGGAAAGGGAACCCAGCAGTGACATCGCTTTTCTTAGAGTCATGTCATGACGGGATTCCGTATGGCTTTTGTCACTATCAACACAATTTTCTCTTTTTTGTGGTTTGGGATGCGGCATTCTTGCTTGTTTGAGTCCAACGTGAGCCCTAGGCACTCCTGCACTTTGCTGGGCTCCAGCCTTGATTTTTCCAGGTTTAGAAGCCAAACGAGGTTCTGTAGAGTGTCCATCACTCTATCCCTCTTTCTCCCCTCATCCCATTTGTTCTGTTCCCTCGATGGCCTCTTATGAAAAAACTTTTTGTTCCGAAATGACCGTTTAAACGCCACAGGCCCCAGATTCAGAAAGCCCTTTTTCTTATCCCCTGCCTTCTGGAGAATATCATCCAGTGTTTCGCTAAATAAGAATTTTCCGTCGCATGGGATTGAGCATAATTTAATATTAGTTTGTAAGTCCCCTGGCTAGCACTTAAGTCATAATGCTCTTCGGGCTGCCCCTTTAGATGTTAAGTGGACTGAGTCAGTCGATGAGTCCGCCAAGAAGGCTGCAGCTCCCCTTATCACTGGGATAGATTCGAGAATCACATTTCTAGGTGTTCCCTCCCTCAGTTGTTTCTCGAGTTGATACACCCATATCATTAGGGACCTGGAGGTACATGTTGCTGCTATGGCTGCCCTAAGGTTTCCCCCTGCTGATTCCCAGCTCAATTTGAGGAAGGTGTTGGCTTTTTTATCTAAGGGGTCCTTAAGTGTACCCATATTCTCAAAGGGGATGAACTTTTTTGAGGCCTTGGCCACGGAGAGTTTCGGGGCCTCGTCTCACGATGTGAAAGCCTCCCCGTCTAAGGGATATTTCCTTTAAAGGGAAGGTAACCATGGAGTTCTTCCTATCCGGCTTCTCCCATTCTTTTTTGCTCAGGCCCTGTAAATTTTCATTTAGCGGAAACACTCTGCGTTTCTTTTGGCCAGTTCTCCGAACATTATGTCCTGAACGGACCTATCAAAACGAGGGTCCGAGACCCCGATGGTAGATCTCACAGCTTTAACTAGTGTGTCTACCTTGACTAGGGGAAAACAATGACGTCCCCCCGCTTCCTCGTCTGAGGATGAGGAGGAGTCCGATGTATTTAACGTCTCCAGATGTAGAGGGATCTGATTGGGGATCTATTAAGGTGCCCTTCTTTTTCTCTTTATCCCCCTGTTTTAGAGATGTTAGGGTACTCTGAACCTCTGATCTAATTACTGCTCTAAGATCAGAGGTGAAATCCGGGGTTAACTCGTAGAGTACTTCTTGTATACAAGATTCACAGAGCTTCTTATGCCATGATACTGGTAAGGCTCTGTTACAAGTGGGACATTCCCTGTTCTTCCTTTTCCCCTTCTTTCCCTAATAAGGGAAAAGAAGCCCATTACAATGGTGAACATTCATGAAGATCACTCACCATATGGATGCTGTCGCAGGTACTGGTTCGGGAGGTGGGATCTGATCCTGTATAGGATGATCCGCGGATGGTGACTTGCTCCTTGCAGCTGATCTGCTGTGCTGCATAGAGAGACTACTGGATGGGGGTGTCTCATCTGTCCCGGTCCTTCTGTCGGTGGTGAAGCTACTGCTGCCTGGGCTGCTGCTGTTGTTGCTCCTGCTGCTAGTCGCTATCCTCCATTATACATAGGACGCTTCCAGCCAGGAGAATTTCCCAATGGGCATTTTTAAATTTCCCGGTGTGTGACGCCACTTCCTCCCATCCTGCACCGCGCCTACTCCGGGGAGCATGCACCGCGCGTGCGCCAACTCAGGGACCCAGAAGACGTTTTCTATTTCAGGGGCAGTGGCAATCTTGGATCACCTCCGCATACTTCGGCGCTGCCCGGCGTGTCTGCTCCAGGTCCCCACCAGCCCCAGCCTCCTATCCGGAGTGGCGGCTTCGTCTTCCCCACCGCTCACCCTGAAGACCCATTGGAGGCGGCTTCGGGAACCGCACCCGCCGTGACAGGGGCCTCCCCGCTGCCAGGATCCAAACGGGTCGGCCCCGGATTCTTCTATCTTCATACTTCAGGTACAGCAAACCTGTAGGTCACCCGTCAGGGACAGGAAATCAACTGGGGGCGGAGGAGAGGTACCGCCCTTTTATCTGTAGGTTTCCTGTCCCTGAATGGCGGATCCCCTCTCTGCGTGGTGCTGTCATACTGGAGAGTGAAAAGGGTTTAAGAAGCAGCAGGACATAACCAGAGTGATGTGCATGTGCCACAATGGGGAGATGTCTTATGTTTCGGTAGCTGAGGAGAAATAGCAGAAAATAGCCGAAGTAGCAATACACTAAAGAGGCTGGAAACTACTGGGTTGCAGAACCCTAAACTAACCGCAACACTAGAAGTAGCCGTGGAGCGTACCTACGGTGATCCTAGACGCCTCATCACAGCCGGAGAGATAGCTACACCTAAAGACAGAAAGATGAAAGCTAACTGCTCCGTAGCAGAACCCCCAAAGAAATAGGAAGCCCCCAAACATGTAATAGCGGTTAGACAAGAAGAAAATACAAACACAGACAGAAAATAGAATGAGCAAATGCTGGGGCCCAATACTGTCTAGATAGAAAAGTATAGGAAAGAATTCTGACTGCAACCCAAAAAACCCTGACAAAAATACCAACACTTCTGATTAACAAAAAACCTGAGATCACACGATCTCTACCACCTAAATCAGATCTCTGGTGTAATACAAAGCAATTCAGCAAATAAAAAGTGACACAGGAACAGAGCTAAAGTGCAAACACAAACTGAGCACAAAAGCAGAGCCAGGCCCCAAAAGGGGACCAGGCTGAAGTCCACTGCAAGGCAGCAAACCAGCAAGGAAAATCCAACCAGAGGAAAAAAAACAACAAGTCACTTATCTGAATGAGAGCAGGAATGCAAGCGGAGCTCCAAGCAAGACCTGGAAGAACAATTGATTACCGGCAAGGCTGATGGTAGTTCAGGTCACTTATATCAGACCAATCGGACCCAGCTGAAAGCCATTCAGCAATTGGTTCATTACCCTCAGCAACCACCGGAGGGAGCCCCAGCTCTGAAGTCGCCTCCAACATGTTCACAACAGAGATGACTACACCAAACACCTTAGTAATTCAGCAGAGATCTCCTGTAATGTACAGTACAGACCAAAGTTTGGACACACCTTCTCATTCAAAGATTTTTCTGTATTTTCAGGACTATGAAAATTGTAGAATCACACTGAAGGCATCAAAACTATGAATTAACACATGTGGAATTATACATTATACTTCACAAAAAAGTGTGAAACAACTGAAAATATGTCTTATATTCTAGGTTCTTCAAAGTATCCACCTTTTGCTTTGATTACTGCTTTGCACGCAGAAAAGGTGAACCGATGGACTCTACATGCCTGGTTCCCACCGTGAAGCATGGAGGAGGTGGTGTGATGGTGTGGGGATGCTTTGCTGGTGACACTGTTGGGGATTTATTCAAAATTTAAGCGGTGAGCGGTCAAGCTCACCCCAAACCATCTCGATTGGGTTCAGGTCTGGTGACTGTGGAGGCCAGGTCATCTGTTGTAGCACCCCAGCACTCTCCTTCTTGGTCAAATAGCCCTTACACAGCCTGGAGGTGTGTTTGTGGTCATTGTCCTGTTGAAAAATAAATGATGGTCCAACTAAACGCAAACCGGATGGAATAGCATACCGCTGCAAGATGATGTGGTAGCCATGCTGGATCAGTATGCCTTCAATTTTGAATAAATCCCCACCAGTGTCACCAGCAAAGCACCCCCACACCATCACACCACCCCCTTCATGCTTCACGGTTTGAACTAGGCATGTAGAGTCTGTCCGTTCACCTTTTCTGCGTGCAAAGCAGTAATTAAAGCAAAAGGTGGCTACTTTGAAGAACCTAGAATATAAGACATATTTTCAGTTGTTTCGCACTTTTTTGTAAAGTGTAATGTATAATTTCACATTTGTTAATTTATAATTTTGATGCCTTCAGTGTGATTCTACAATTTTCATAGCCATGAAAATACAGAAAAATCATTGAATGAGAAGGTGTGTCCAAACTTTTGGTCTGTACTGTATATTTACATGTATGATAATAATCAGGAAACTGCAAGCAATTTATGTATTTTCACATCTAGTGTCAGTGCATACTAATATTAAAGAGGAGCTGTCACCGCTTCTGATACGTCTACTTTAGTAAAACTAGTATTTCGCATTAAATAACAATCCTGGAGCATCTTTTCTTAGAATTCTGTGTTGTGCAGTTCCTCGGTTATTCCTCCTGGAAATGTACAAATAAATAGACAATGGTGTATCACTTTATAAATGGGCCCAATCAGCCCTTATTGACCATTGTCAGTCTACAGTATGTAGCTACCCAACTAGTACCACCCAGCTGTCAGTGTATTCAAACATTTCTACAAGGAAAAGCAGAATGGCACACAGAGCTCTAAGCAAAGATGGATTTACTAAAACAAACAGGTTCTTATTAACTAATTAGGGTCATAATCTGGACCTAGCACTCCAGCTAACAATCTTGCATGTGATAATAAATAACTTGGCACTCAATAAGGAATGAAGATGAAGAAAAGAAATAATTTGCTGTGGTTTCTTTATTGTCATCCAAACAAAATAGATACGCTGTGGTTAAACGTTTTCGGCCTAACAACATGGGCCTTAATCAGAACAAAATTGACAAAGAATTGATCAAGAACTTGCTAACAGAATGAGGAAAGGCATCTGTTTTGTTTGAAACCACACTGTGAAATGAAGACTGGGTAACGCTGACCGGTATGTTGAAAAAGCGCTGGTAGCTATAAATATAGCAGAGGAAGAGCGCTGGTGCCGGGTGCTCACACGCATGGGACCGCCTGAAGACAGGCTTCATAAAATCCCATCCACTATTCTCTAACATCTGGACGCTGCAGATTGGACGCTTCGGCTGTACGCAGCGTTCAGTCTGCAGCAAATAATGATGGTTTCCTGACTGTGGAAGCATAGCTTAAGGGTAGTTCACTGGAGGATGAATTAGAAATGAGTGTGGTGCAGCAAGACCACGAGTCCTCTGTTAAATGCTAACCTAATCTGATAACAGGTTCACTTTAATATCAGTGAGCAAGAAGAAAAATAATTAGAGTTCGGACTCTATTTTACAAAACTCACATTTACAATTCCCGTATAAAACGCCTCGGTGGCCAGTGTGCCTGGACCATCCACAGTCTTGCCATCATCTTCTGGTCCCCAGCTGGCACTATAGATATGTATGTGCTGTGGATTCAGACTCAATGACCGAGCTTCTATGACATCAGTAATCAATCCATCAAGCATCCGTACCCCTATAGAACATATATTTATATATTTAGTAACACTGCTGTGAGCACAAAGAAAAGATAGCCTTAGGGTAGTCTCCTATACATTACCTCCTATCCTTGCATTGTATGCAATTCCAACACCGCAGATGTCATTATGAGCAACTGCAGCCACTTCCCCAGCACATCGTGTGCCATGACTGGAATCAAAGAAAAATAAAAAAAAATAAAAATTTTTACAAAAATATATTGATGATGCAAACTCATCTTATCTAGTATTTTGTTATTAGTAGAGAAAAATGATTATGGCCAATATCCTAAACTGGTAAGGCATTTAATGATTAAATCTATAAATCCACAGCAGAGTTTGTATTTTACGTAATGCATTAAAGCGAACCAGTCACCAGGTTTGGCCGATATGAGATAAGACCACCACCTTTCAGGGCTGATATACAGCATTCTATAATGCTATATATAAGGCCCCAACCCGACTTTATAGGAGAAGAAAAATTACTCATTATACTCAGGTCCGGTCTGAGGGGTGTCGCTCTTCTTGGTCCGGTGCCTCCCATCTTCTTACGATAGTTGCCCTCCTTCTTGTTTCGTATAAATGACACATTCCTACGTCATCGACACAGTCTCCCCGACATTGCGCTCCTGCACACTCGTACTTCTCTGACCTGTTGAGGGCAGAGCAAAGTACTGAAGTGAAGCGCCGGGAAAGGTCAGAGAGCTCCGGCGCCTAAGCATTGCAGTACTTTACTTTGCCCTAGTCATGGCAGAGAAGTACACCTGCGCAGGAACGCAATGTCGAGGACACTTCTGTTGATGACACAGACGTCTCATCCACACAAACCAAGGAGGACAGCAATCGTAAGATGTGAGCAGCGATGAGAGAATTTGTAGAGAAAACGATCGTCAAACATAAATTCGGCATGAATATGGCACATTTGGATTGATGATCGGAAACATGAGCAAAATTTTATAAAATCGGTAAAAATTGGCAAGATTCGGTAAAAAAGTGCAGGAAAATATTTGCATTGACACAAAAGTTAGCAACGATTATGGTGGTGTATCATGAACTTTTGGCACGTGTTTGATGAGGGGATGTGGTTTGCAGAGCTCAGGCAGTAATTTTCTTTTCTCTAACTTTATGTGTGCACATTGCAGCTAGCCAATCAGGGCGCAGGAAACACCCACAAGGTCCTGACAACGGCTTGTGTCATTGGCTGCTGAAATCACATGTCTCTCTCCATATAAAGAGTGGACATCTTATTTTAGTGCCATTTTGACACTAACAGCGCAGAGAGGCTGCTCCTGACACTGGCACTGTTAGCAACAAGTAAGGGCAGGAAGAGGAGGAGGGTGACTCCAAGGGCGAGGAATGTGATAACACAGAGGATGATGATGATGATGAGGTGTTAAGATCCCAGTTGGCGTGAATATAGAGGCACACAGCTGAGTAGCTCATCTGAGGAGAGGCGGATGACGAGGAGGTTACTTTGCACTGTATGTCGCAGACACGTAGTGATGCAGCCACGACGAGCAATGCATTTTTAGCCACAACTGTGGCTGTGACCAGCAGCATCCGCAGGTCTGCAGCTCACAGGAGTGGCAAGGGTTGCATAGCCTGGGCCTTTTTTGACACTGCAAAGGATGAGCCAACTCAAGTAATCTGTCAACTTTGCAAAAAAAAAACTGAATTGATGTAAAAAGTGCAACAATTTGACTAATACATGTGTAAACCTTCTTATGCGCAAACAACATGCTTTACTATGGGAATCCCACTGTGCAAAAACGTGGACCACTGGACCTCAACAACCATCAGCCGCCCCATCAATCGCATCTGCTGCTTCTTCCACCTCCTCTGTTACTGTGTCAACTATTGAGATGCAGATCTTCGACCACAGAGCCTTGGATTCTTTACCCGCTCCAATCACGCTGACTGAGAGCCCACCGTCAGCTGTAACGGAAGCGGACATTCCTGCTGTTTTTGGCCGATCTAAGAGAAGAAGCACACCACAACTTTCTCAATCCACAGTAACATCTTAACATCTCCGCTTGCACCTCTCTCACAGTCCAAAAGCTTGTCCGGTACACCGTACTCGGCCCTCTCTCAGCACTGCAGCCAGCCCAAAGTTCCCACAGTTGTGGTCACGTAAAATAGAATTAGTCTTACTGGTAATTCGGTTTCTAGGAAGCTTCCACGACAGCCATACTGGAGGATGTCTCCCCGCCCTAATAGGGGACAGGAAACACACAAGAGGTTAAATAACCCTCCCCTTCCTGCACCACCAGAGTTTTTCCTGTCTCTTATGGGGGCATGAAGAGGTCCAGGTATGGTGCTGCCGTGGCCAGCGACCGAGAGCACAGGAACAAGACTTACATGCCGGGCAGCTGAGGTCAGGGCTTTGGTCTCCTCCTGCAGAGCTGCTCCCGTCTCTATTTCAATTTTGGACTCGGGACCTTATTCCCGCCCCTCCTGCACCTTCTTGGGCTGTAAAGTGGGGCGGTGACGTGCTGCCGGGGTCCTCCTGGAGCTCCCCGGCGTCCTTCTCCCCATGCGGCTGCTCCGGGACCACGTGTACTGGCGCACCGGCGTCTGACTAACGGTTCGCGTCATACTGTGTTCCAGATGGAACGCACGCGGCCTGCTATCGTCGGAGGCGGCGAATATCAAAGCCCCCACACGGGCGCTCTGGGGGTAATTGTGGGAAGCAGCCTTACCGCTGAGGGCTGCAGGGGATCACATTCATCGGAAGATGACCCCCACCTGTGGACAGGGGGAGGAGGAAGCACTGAACGCTGAAGACCTCGACTATTTAAATCCTGGTCTGGGTACGTCCAGGTAAGGCCATTGACTGTACATGTGACAGACTGACCATGGATGGCAACAAACCCGTACTGTCTGCATCTGCGGAGCACAGCGTTAAACTTCCAACTGTAAGTAGCAGGGTGGGTCCTGATTATGACTGTCCAGATAACTCTGATAGGGTGACTTAGTATACCTTTCTCTCTCTATTACAGGGAGAGAAGGTCACTGCCCCTAAAAAGAACAAACCCAGCCGCAAATGCGTGTATGGTGCCAGACTTCCTTCAGCATATACAAAGAAACTTTGTCAACGCTGCACAGATGACGTGTTGCGTGCAGAGCAACCCTCACTACTGGACAGTATAAAAACGCTCATTAGACAAGAAGTGCAAACGTCTATGGCGACAATTTCCCAGAACCTGAAGCCACAGCCCCCACCCCTAAAAAGAGGAAAATGGCGCGGGTGGAATCTGATTCGGGCAAAATTGATACCTCTAACTCAGTGGATATGTGGGAAAAGTCTTAGTTACTTACCGTTAACGGTATTTTCGAAGATGATGACAGCACCTAACGAGAGAGGGGATCCGCCCTTCAGGAACTGGAAACCTACAGATACATAAGGGCGGCACCTCTCCCACGCATCAGTTGGTTTACAGAGCACAAGAGGACCACCGAGGTTAATGACACATAAAATTTTATACAACACAACTGCGTTAAGTATCTCATTCTAAGTGAAAACTTATAAGAGGAGGAAGTGCACGCCGAAAGATAAACAGGGAAGGGAATCCAAGGGTGCTGTCATGGTCTTCGAAAAATACCGTTAACGGTAAGTAACTAATACTTTATTTGAAACCCATGACAGCACCTAACGAGAGAATTACAGAGAGTAATAACTACTCAGGGAGGGACTACAGCTTGCAGCACCCTTACACCGAAAAAGAGATCAGAGGAAGCACCCAAGTATAATCGATAATGATTAAAAAATGTGCTTGGAGAGGACCAAGTGGCGGCCTTACATATCTGGTCGATGGAAACCTCCGACCTTTCCGCCCACGAGGTTGCTGCGGCCCGGGTGTAATGTGCCCTCAGCTTCTCTGGTGCCGGCTTTCCTTTAGAGGAGTATGCTAAAGAAATGGCTTCCCTTATCCATCTAGCTAGTGTGGCTTTGGATACTCTACAGCCCTTTCTAGGGCCTTGGAAGGAGACAAACAAGGCTTCATCCTTTTTCCAGGAATTAGTAACCGTCAGATACTCTAAGAGACATCTCCCCGTGTCCAGTGTATGGAGTTTCTGTTCTTTCTGGTTGGTTGGTTGGTTGGATTGGGTAGAAAGGAGGGAAGAACTATCTCCTGAGTTCTATGAAAGGTGGAAGCTACCTTAGGTAAGTATGCTGGATCAGTTCTGAGTATTACCCTATCTTCCTGGAACTGTGTATAAGGAGGTATCCTGGATAGTGCCTGAATGTCTCCGACCCTTCGCGCTAATGTTAACGCCACTAAGAAAGCTACTTTAATGGAGAGAGTTTTTATTGAGGCATCTGTAATGGGCTCAAAAGGGGGCTCCGCCATGGCCGTAAGAACCAGGTTTAAGTCGCAGGGCATAAACCTATTTCTAACTATAGGTCTGGATCTAGCAGCTGCTTTAATAAACCTGCTGACCCAGTAGTTTCTGGCAATCTCACAATTAAAAAGAGCTCCCAGGGCGGCAACCTGCACCTTAAGGGTACTAGTGGAAAGACCCATATCTAGACCTTTCTGTAGCAATTCTAGGATTTGAGCTATCGGGACTGAATCCCGAACTATAACTGTCGGGTTCTGTAAGAATTTCCTCCAGGTTCTGGTATAGATTTTTGTTGTGATTTCCTTTCTGCTCTTAAGTAGGGTATTAATCACACCTGGAGAAAACCCCTTATCTTTTAGTAGTGACCGCTCAAAATCCATGCCGTTAGATGTAGACCAGTCACCTGAGGATGGTATACTGGGCCCTGGGATAGGAGATCCGGAATGTCTGGAAGGACCCACGGATCGGACATTGACACTGAGACTCGAGAACCAAGCCCTCATGGGCCAAAAGGGAGAGATTAGTATTATTTTTGCTTTGTCCTTTCTGATTTTCCTGATCACTAGGGGTATCATGGCCAAAGGAGGAAAGGCGTAAGCTAGCGCAAAGTCCCACTTTATCAGAAAGGCGTCTACCGCTAGTGGACCCTCTCTGGGATTTAGGGAGCAGAACTGTTTCACCTTTCTGTTCTTTCTGGTGGCAAAGAGATCCACATCTGGCTGACCCCATTTCTTCGTGATTTGGTCGAAGATAACCTTCTTTAGACACCACTCTCCTTGTCTCAGAAGGTTGCGGCTTAGGTAGTCGGTAGTGACGTTTTCCTTTCCCCTTATATGTAGCGCTGTTAAAGATAGACAATGTCTTTCTGCCATGAGGAACAGGCGCTCTGTTACTTGCATGAGGGGTTTGGACCGAGTGCCGCCCTGATGATTTATATATGACACTGCGACCTGATTGTCGGATAGAATCCGCACATGATGACCCTGTAGATAAATAAGGAGTGTTTTTACTGTTTGTTACACTGCTGACAATGCTTTTAGGTTAGAGGACATGTCCTCCTGATGTTGATCCCACAGGCCCTGTATCATACAATCACCCATATGGGCCCCCCACCTCATGGGGCTTGCGTCTGTGGTGATTACTCGGGTTATATTATACTCCCAGGCAACCCCCTTAGATAGGTTACCCTCATCCAGCCACCATTGAAGATTTTTAATTGTGGGACTGGATAGAGTCAGTTGGCCCTCCAGGCGACCGTTAAGAATTCTATCATGGTGTAAAACCTCGCTCTGAAGAGTTCTAGTATGCCACTGTGCCCATTGTACCGCAGGGATGAAGGAAGAGAGAGAGCCCAACAAGGACATGTAAGTAGCGTAAGCGTATTAATTTGTCGGGTGGCAGACGGCATTCCTGTTTTTGCGAATCTAAGGTTAAGCCTAGGAACTGTTGTATTCTCATGGGCTGTAACCGAAACTTAGTGATGTTCAGTAGCCATCTTAATTGTTCTAGGGCAGATATCGCCTTATGTAGCTGTTCTCGACAATGGTCCTCGGTTCTCCCTATAATAAGAAAGTCGTCGAGGTAGGGTATTATTTGGATTTGGAATTCTCGCAGGTGGGCCATGACCTCCGCTATAATTTTAGTGAAGACCCGAGGGGCCACTGCCAACCTGAATGGAAGGGCCTTATACTGGAAATGCCGGAGTGAGCCTTCTAACCAGACTGCCACTCAAAGAAATCGCTGATGATCTGCGTGAATAGGGACATGATAATATGTGTCCTTCAAGTCTAATACCACCATGAAGCAGTTTTCCGTTTTATTGTGGATCTAATGGTTTCCATTTTAAACCGTCACACAATCAGAAATTTATTTAGAGCCTTCAGGTTAATTATTGTTCTGAAGGAACCGTCTGGTTTTCGAACGAGAAATAGAGGGGAGAAGAAGCCTCTACCCCTCTCTACCTCCGGCACCTCCACCAGGACTTTTTTATGACATAATCCCTGTAAGTCCGACTCCAAGACTGCCTGTTCTGCTGAGGAAGATCGAGTAGGAGTGATTTAAAAGTTTTCCTGAGGAATTTTGGAAAATTCCAACCGGAGTCCCGAAGCCACTAGGCCTAGAATCCAGCCGCTGTTGGAGATTTGAGACCAGGCCAGATAGAAGGCTGACAATCTACCTCCCACCCGCGCCGCTAGTCATTGGGAGTTTTTTTTGGAATCTTTAGACGAGCGGCTGAACATGTATCCAGTACCTTTCCTTCTCCTATCTTCCCATCTGACTCGCTCCCTGGACAATCTCCTACGGTTAAATCTCCTACCAAAGGAACGTCTGTATGAGGGATTCGGTACGCTGGGGAATTTTTTCTTATCATCTCCCGCCTTCTCCAAGAGTTCGTCCAGGACAGGCCAAAATAGATATTCCCCTTCACAGGGGATAGAGCAGAGGCGGATCTGGCCTGAATATCTCCCGGCCAACATTTTAACCATAGCGCTCTTCGCGCTGCATTTGATAGACCTGCTGCCCTGGCAGCCATTCTCACAGAGTCTGCCGAAGAGTCCGCCAAAAAGGCTGCTGCATTCTGAATTATCGGCAGTGATTTTATTATAGATTCTCGGGGAGTTCCGTCCCCTATCTGTGATTTTAGTTGGTCCAACCAGACCATCACGGACCTGGCTGTGCAGGTGGCAGCCACCGCTGGTCTCAGGGCTCCTGCTGACATCTCCCAGGTGCCCTTGAGAAAAGAATCCGCTTTCTTATCTAGTGGGTCTTTTAAGTTGGCATTATCCTCAAAGGGTATAGAGGATTTTTTAGTAGTTTTGGCTACCGCAGCATCGAGTTTCGGAGCCTTTATCTCACCAATTCACCAGGGGGTCTTCAAAGGGGTATCTACGTTTAAATGCCGGTGCCAAGGAACCCCTTTTTTCCGGCTTCTTCCATTCTTTACTTATCAGGTTTTGAACTTTGTCATTTAAAGGAAAAGACTTATGCTTTTTGCGTCTTATCCCCCAAACATAAAGTCCTGTACTGATCGTTCAGGTTTTGAATCTTCTATCCCCATGGTGGACCTGACTACCTTAACTAATCTGTCCACCTGGTCCAAGGGGAAGCAGAACCGGGTAGAATCTTCCTCAGAGGAGGACGATGAATGAGAAGGGGATGAAGAAAGAATGGACTCTGGCAAATCTTCGCCTTTCCTAGGCCTAGCCGGGGAATCCGAGTCTGACACTCTTGTTCCATGTTTCCTTTTAGATGATCTCATCTCAGTCCTAATTAGGTCCCTTAGGGTCGAGGTGAAGTCCGGAGTTCCTTCCGCTACCTGCAGGGAGGGGAGTGGAAATGTAAGGGATTGGCATAATATGACCCGGGACTCTGACTCTTTTCCCCTTCCTAGATTCCTACCGTCTGCTGTACACAAGATAGACACAACTTTTTTGGGTAGGCATCAGGCAGGGGCTGACCGCAAAGGGCACATTCCCTATGCCTTGATTTTTCCAAACATTTCTTGCCCTGCAGGACATAAAACATAAGGGAGAAAAAACTGCGTCACCGGGTGTACTTTCACAAAGATCTCTTACCCGTCCGCAGCAATAGGTACCGGATCACGGGGGGGCGCAGCTGATGAGGATGCCTCCACTGCTCTGGAGGAACCTTTGCGGCTGGACTGGCCACTTGTCCGTACTCTGGACTTCAGCTGGGGCTTGATGCGAGGCCTGCTTGGACCCTGCTTCTCAGCTGGCAGGGCATCCTGCTGCTCCGCCGAGGCTTCTGGCGTCTCCATAGTGAAAACCGAAGCATCTTGGCATGTCAATCCTCTTAATATAGCTCACCCCCAGATATCCGGGTGAGCAGGATGTGACCAGGGGTTCGGCTCCTCCCACCCCGGGTCTGCCGCCTCCCCCCACCCCCTCCTCCCCGTGTATCCCATGCCTCAGCCGCTCTGAAGAGGCGACGCCGGGCCGCAAAACGAAGGAGATCGCCGGCACCTCGACTTCCGGCCCGACGCTCCAAGCCCCGCTCCCTGCGTCGCGTCACATCCACCCCTCAGAGGAAGGCCAGGAAGCGCGCGAGGAGGACGGCCCGGAGGCGCCGCCCCGGGACAGACGCCGGTGACCCCAGCACCGCCCGGACGCCGCCACCAGCAACCCCGGAGGTAAAGCCCCCGGAACCGGCACCCGGCCCGACCGTCTCCGTCCACAGACCCGACCGTTGGCAGCCGAGACAGAGGCAGGGCGTACTAGGCCGCAGGGAGAGGGAAACAACCCCGACCCAGGGGAGGGGGCCTATACTTACCTTCCGCCGCCGGTCCACGAGACAGAATCCTCCGGACACTGCTCCCCCACACAGCCGTGGCATCCTCCCCGGACCCACCGTGGCGCTTCCAGGGTCCCCCGCACCTGATGAGGTAGGGGACTGCCCGCTATCTGTGTCGACCGGCCGGCCTGGGTCCATCCAAAAGGATTCTGTAGGGATCCTGTCCTCCAGGAACAGGAAACCAACAGATGCGTGGGAGAGGTGCCGCCCTTATGTATCTGTAGGTTTCCTGTTCCTGAAGGGCGAATCCCCTCTCTCGTTAGGTGCAGTCATGGGCTTCGAATAAATGAGGGTTCCACTTCCACCCCCAAACCCGACAATAAGAAATACTATTTATCGTCTGAAAAAACATGGGGGAATTAGTTAGTATGGTAAGGGGCACTATGGGGTTGGAAAAGGAGAAAGTGGAATACTCTATTCAGGATGGGGCCTGAAACCTAAAGACCAGAAAGGCTTCCCCATTCATGAAAACATCCGAAATTTAGTGATGCAAGAATGGGCCCTACCGGAGAAAGGACTCTCGATCCCATCAGTATTTAAAAATCTCTTTCCCTTGGATGGAGATTGCTCAATATGGAAAGTCCCCAAAGTGGATGTGCAGGTGTCCAGGGTGACGAAAAAGACGGCACTTTCCCTTGAAGATGCATCCCAGCTCAAAGATACTATGGATCGCAATATAGAAAGCTTGCTGAGGAAATCCTGGGACACCTCTACAACCATGCTTAAAGCCAATATAGCCTCAACATGTGTAGCGAGATCACTATTCCGCTGGCTGCGCACATTGGAGGACCACTTAAGTCAGGGGGACCTCCAGGGAGGAAATCCTGGATTCACTCCCTTTACTACAAAAAGCAATGGGATTCTGGGCAGATGCTTCTGCCGAATCCGTATGAGTAGCAGCAAAATCTGCAGTACTCTCCAACTCAGCCAGGAGAACACTGTGGCTGAAGTCTTGGGGAGGGGACTTTACTTCAAAATTGAAACTCTGTGCAATTCCCTTTCAGGGTAACTATTTATTCGGTCCAGCCCTGGACGAGATACTAGAGAAGGCGACAGATAAAAAGAAGTCACTTCCAGAACAGAAAAAAACTAAAAAACGTTTTTTTTCGGCCCCCCCCGGGAGCAGTCCTCTCAGAGGGAGTTCAGGGGGAAGGGCAAAACGGGCCAGTGGAGCTATGCGAAAGGGGGCAAAGGAAGAAATATCCGTGCCCATCACCAGCAAAATACCACAGACAAACAATGACTGTCCTCCCGTCGGGGGCCGACTCTCGAATTTCCTGACCCAGTGGCAGTCCATATCCACGAACCAATGGGTTCTCGACACTATTTGCGAGGGACTGAGGCTGGAATTCGAGAGTCCTCCCCCCAGTGCCTGAGGATCACCTCTCTACAGGCCCATCTACAACAATCCCTAATATCAGATATACAGAGTCTGTTACGGGCAAGAGTGATATCCCCGGTGCCACAACGAGAGGTGGGCAAGGGACACTACTCTCGCCTGCAGAACTCGTCTGCCAAATGATAAATCACTACTGAATTTCAGTCTATAGTGTCTAGTGAATGTATGGACAGATGACCATGTGGCGGCCCTGCATATCTGCTTGACGGATGCATCCCCTCTCTCTGCACACGATGTTGATATTTAACGAGTGGAATGGGCTTTTAGATGTGTAGGAGGTGAGACACTGCGATGCGTACGCCAGATTAATAGCCTGCTTGATCCATCTAGCAATGGTATTTTTCGCCGCCTTTTCCCTTTATTCTTTCCAGAAAATTGAATGAATAAATTTTGGTCAACTCTCCAACTTTCAGTTTGCTGGAGGTAGAAAAGAATCACCCTACGTACGTCCAGGGTGTGGAAAATTTCTTACTTTGCACTGGATGTATTTGGGCAGAAGGAAGGTAATATAATGTTCTGTTCTCTATGAAAGTCTGAGACCACTTTTGGCATAAAGGAGGGGTCTAGTCTCAAGATGATGCTATCCTCTTTGATAGTTAAATATGGCTCCTGTATTGATAAGGCCTGTATTTGTCCAAAACGCCTCGCGGACGTAACTGCTACCAGAAACACCGTTTTGAGTGTTAAGTCTTTTAACGTTGTGGATGCTAGGGGATCGAATGGAACCTTAGTTAAGCCATTAAGCACCAGATTTAGATCCCAGGGGGAACTTGACTGCGAAGTCTAGGACGCATTCTGGATGCCGAGATCATGAAGCGCTTGATCCATCTATGTCCCACTAGATCTTGATCAAAAAATGCACTAAGGGCAGACACTTGTACTTTTAGTGTACTGGGAGTGAGACATAGATTTAGGCCCTTCTGAAGAAAATCTAAGATTTGTGTGATGTTAGGATGGAAGGGATCCGGAGTATTTGGGAAGCACCATGATGAAAATTTTTTCCAAACCTTCCCGTAAATGACGTTAGTTACCGGTTTCCTACTTCCCTGCAAAGTTCGTATGACTTCATCAGACATGCCTTTAGTCCTTAGAATCCCGGCTTCAGTAGCCAAGCCGCAAGGTTCAACCTGTGCAGCTTTGGGTGCAGCAGAGGACCTTGGTGCAGGAGGTCGTCTTTTGGAGGTAGAAATACTGGTCCATCCTGAGCCATGTTTACTACGGCTCCGTACCAACTCCTCCCTGGCTACTTGGGAGCAACCAGAATCATAGTGACCTGCTCCGATCGTACCTTCTGCAGTGTCCTTGCTAGCATCGGGATTGGTGGAAAAGCGTATGCCAGCTTGAACTCCCAGGGATGGGAGAAGGCGTCTACACCGCACCGCACGTTAGCACTTCTTGTCTAATGAGCGTTTTTATACTGTCCAGTAGTGAGGGTTGCTCTGCACGCAACATGTCATCTGTGCAGGGTTGACAAAGTTTCTTGTGTATGCTGAGGGAAGTCTGGCACCACACACGCATTTGCGGCTGGGTTTGTTCTTTTTAAGGGCAGTGACCTTCTCTCCCTGTAATAGAGAGAGAAAGGTATACTAAATAACCCTATCAGAGAAATCTGGACAATCATAATCGGGACCCACCCCGCTACTTACAGTAGGATGGTTAACACTGTGCTCCGCAGATGCAGGTAGTACGGGTTTGTCACTGTCCATGGTCAGTCTGTCACATGTACAGTCAATGGCCTTACCTGGACGTACCCAGACCAGGATTTAAAAAGTCGAGGTCTTCAGCGTTCAGTGCTTCCTCCTCCCCCTGTCCACAGGTGGGGGTCATCTTTTGATGAATGTGATCCCCTGCAGCTGCTCAACCTGCAGCCCTCAGCGGAAAGGCTGCTTCCCGCAATCACCCCCAGGGCGCCTGTGTGGGGGCTTTGATTTTCGCCGCCTCCAGCGATAGAAGGCCGACTGTTATGACTGTTTGCCAGGGTGCATTTCATCACAGACTCTTGGACAAGTAAGGGCGTTAGATGTCACTGACTGGGCACTGGGTGACTCCGGTGGCTGTGTGGACAGGCGCTGCTCCACAAGTCTTGGAAGCCCCAAGGCTTGCAGGACAAACTTCTATATTTAACACTTTCTCCACTGCTTCTGCCTCCTCCATCTCCTCTAGGGCCTCCACCTGCACCCTCAACCTCTGCCTTAATGAGACACGCGTTCCAACAGTTCAGAGCGAATCTCCACCACTTTGCTTACAGGGTTCACCACAATCAGGCAGTATTAAAATTGAATTGAGATCGCAGTCATACAGCTGAAGAGTTGTGGACAGCTCTCTAGGCTGAGTTTAATCAATTGATGTCTCTGCTAAACCTGCATCCGGGGAAGGTCGTGTCCAATAACGATGTGAACCAGGTGGCGGCCCTACAAGCTCACACACATGCCTTGCATGGCTCACGTCCTCAACCTGGTGGTACAGCGTTTTCTCCACAACTATCCTGGTCTGGGTGAACTGCTCCATAAAGCATGTAAGCTGTGTGCTCTACCGTTCGCACCCCTCAGGTCATCGACTTGCATTGATACAGAGGTCTTTGTCCATGCCAGTTAGCAGGTTGATATGCAATGTGCCGACACGGTGGAATTCCACTCTGCACATGTTGCAGCGACTGTGGCAGCAGCAACAAGCCCTGACGCAGTATGTCATGTCGTATAGCCAGGGCCAACGCAGTACGGACGTGGCATATATGTTTGCAGAGTGGGCACAGATTAAGGACCTCTGCGCCCTCCTGTACAGTTTCGAAATGGCTACTAAGATAGCGCTGACGATGTCATCATCAGCATCACTATTCCATTCATCTATATGCTGGAGTAGACTTTGAATAACCTGTGGAGGAGATGGTGGTCCCAGAAGAAGAGGAGGAAGCCGAGGAGGATGCGGAAGGGATACGATTGTCTCTAAGTTCCAGACTGTCGTCACACAGGTGGGTGCCAAGGGAGGGTGGATTAATGCGATCGAGGGGGGCTGGTGATAAACTGTTATTGAAGGTGCAAAATCCGAGGAATAAATGGAGGAGGAAGAGGTGATGGGCGAGCAACTGTCATATGAAGGATAATCCTCCCCTCTCTGTTGTTCGTGATTGGCGGGAGGGGATGGAGGAAACGAGCCTCATTGTTACCCAGCCACCAATACAGCACGAGCTTGGACCTCATGGTAGAGCCCGACATATGAGTGCCTTCTTGCTGCACTATTTGCAATATGATCCCCGTATAGTTATGATTAGGAATACTGCTGACTAATGTCTTGCCACTCTGTTAGATCCACGTTATAAAACCAAATTTTGCCAGATGCTTCCCGCCCTGGAAAGGGATCCACGAATGCTGGAGTATCGAAACATGCTTTTACACAACCTAAAGAGATATGTTCCCCAAGACAGCAGTGAAGCACACAGTTCGCATTGCAGCTCTAGACTTCCAACCTCTGGCACATCAATTCGTCAATGCCAAAACATTAACCCACAGCAGCAATAGCTGCAGTAGTGTAAATGGAAGAAGCAATATCTGTGAGTCCTTTGACGCTTTTTTTTAGACCTGCTCATACACCATCACAACAGAGTCCATATCTTACACGTGGTGAACGAATGGAGAGAATGGTGCAGGAGTATTTAGAGCTGAATATCAATACCATTAGGGAGGGTTTGGACTCTTTCACACTTTTGTCTTCCAAAATGGATGAGTGGCCTGGAGGTTTTATCATGCCCGTCAGCTAGCTTTTTCTCAGAACGTATCTTTGGCGCTACTGGTGGTATCCTGACGGATAAGTTCTCCCGATTGTCCCCTGAAAGTATAGACTGCCTAACTTTCATCAAGATAAACAAGTCATAGATCTCTAAGGACTTTTGCACCCCAATCGCAGACTGTACAGACCAGGTGATATTGCATTTTTTAGTGTGATGCATTAATGTCACGTAACTGCACTCTGCGATATCTTTAGTGTGGTTTCTGTGCCTGCTGCTGCTGATGTTAACACAAATTTGTGGAAATGTGAACACTAGGGTTGAGAGATACTTTCCGATATCAAGAAGTATCGGATCGGAATGGGTATCGCCGATACCCCAAAAGTATCGGCGATACCCGATTCCGATACCGGAAATCCAATGCATGTCTATGGGACAGAAATATCGTAACTAAAAAAACCTCTTTCTTTCCTTGTAAACAGTAAATATACACACATAGAATACATATATATATATATATATATATATATATATTGTGAGACAGTGAAGGAATATGTGGTGAATGAGGTGTATATTTCACCTAAGTACCTTGCTGACTGGTATGAGCGAAATGTGTGGCTTTGTAAACCTGGTGGTAAAGAAAGGTCACTACACCTGCCATTCAGTACACGCTTGCAGCTCAGACCTGAATCCACTCAGGTGTTGATTAGGAAGCCAGAAGTAGGTGCTTGTGAGCACAGTCAGGGAGCTCATTCAGTCTGGACAAGGGTCCAGACACAGAAGGTGTCTCCAAGAGTGTGGACTGTCTTTAGCCCGGACACAGGGAGGTGTCCTGGCACAAGGAAGCAGTCTCTAGAGGAGTGTGAGCTATCTCAGTCTGGGTGCGGGAAGGACCCCGGACACAGGAGTAGTCGCAGTGAGAATCCGTGTGAATAGCGGCTGAATAGGAGTGGATCTCCCCCAAAGGTGCCTTCAGACACAAGGAGGAGTGTCTGTGAAACTCCACACTGGTAACATATGTGATATGTGTTGTTTTGGGCACAGACTGGTAGAGTCTGGGTCCCGGATAGAGAGGGCCATCTATCTAGAGTGTAGTTAGAGGCTAGACAAGCCCAGGATTTCTGTTTATGATTTGTTTTTATCTGTGTGCTGTGGACTTTAATAAAACTGGTTGCGGCCAGTTTTCACCAAACTGCTGTCTGAATGAACTGTTTCCGTGCCCTTCTGTCTACCCAGACAGCGATCCTAGAGCTAAATCCCCCCGGAAGCTTACAATTGGCGGAGAATGCTGGGGCAGCGCAGGGCCTGGTACAGTTAGTGCTGGAGTGTGCATGCAGCACAGTGGCGAGAGACAGCATTAAAGGTGAAGTCTATTGAAATAGCAACAGAAAAAAAAAAAAAAAAAAGTGTGTGTCAGCAGAAACGTCTGTTTGGAGCAGTCTTGGAGAGACAGTGGCCCTGATAGGGTCTGCAGAGAGAAAATGTATGCACAGCAAAGCTGAACTTGTTGTGAAATGACTGTGGAATGTGCAGCAGTAAAAGAAAAGTTTGTGGAGCAGTCTTAAAGAGACAGTAGCCCTAATAGACTTTGCAAAGGGAAAAAAAAAAAAAGTGTTTGCACAGCAAGGCTGAATTTCTGTGGAAAAAAAAAAAAGCTGTGTAGTGTGTATGTCTTGAGTGAAGACTACAGTTGTGAAGACAGAGAAGTCTGACAGCATGGATGACAGCATGGAGGCGCTGTTTGAACAAATGGCGAAAGTTAATATGCAACATAAGACTGCTGTGATTGAGACAGATAAGTCCGGCAGTATGGAGGAGCTCATTGAGTACCTGGCCCAGGCCCAGCGAAGCATGCAGCAGAGCATGGAGCAGCAGCGCCTGCAGCACCAGCAGTGCATGCAGCAGGCCCAGCAGCAATTCCTGCAGCAGCAGCAGGAGAATGACCGGTTGTTTGTTGAGCAGATGACAGCACCAAAAAAGGATTTCGGTGCCGCGTCCCGAAGTAATGTTGTGAAGGCACCGGCGTTGTCCGCTATAAAGAAGGCGGTAAGACGGTCCTTGAGAAAAATGACACCTCGTGATGATGTGGAGGTATATCTTACTAGGTTTGAGAGACTGGCAGAGAAGGAGAATCTGCCACTATCTGAATGGGCCATGGTGGTCGTACCCTATCTGATTGGGGAACCCCAAAAAGTCTGGGCTGACCTGAGCAAGCAGGACAGCGAAGACTATGCAAAGTTGAAAGCGGCGATTCTTACCCGGCTGCGTGTTACGGTTGCAGCCCGTGCTCGAGGAGTTCGTGACTGGAGATACAGTTGGGAGTCTGCAGTCAGCAGGCCTGATTATGGAGTTGAAAAGGTGGTAGTGAACCGCTACACCCGAGCATGTCCTACAGTGAACCGCTACACCCGAGCATGTTCTCCTGAGCTACAGCCGTCTGAGAGGACGTCACTTCAGAGTTCCCGGACGTCGAACTCTCCCGGTAAGAGCGTTCCAGCTGTTGGGGACATGGGGTATGCTGATAAGCGGGTTCAGGCCCGAGGGGACATGTGGGTGGGAGAGTGTGATGGACAGTGTTGGAGCTGGCGTGAAATTGCAGCGAACTGTCCAATAGAGGGGGAGCCTATGTGCCGTGATGTTGGCAGATCCCTCTCTCTCTGCGCAGAACCTGTGTGTGTGACCACCGCAACCGAAGAGACTGGACCACAGGTGTCCCCGGTGGTTACAAATGGTTGCTCAGCGCAGGCCCTCTTGGACTCAGAGAGTCCAGTGACTTCCGTATGTGACAGCCTGAGTGATAGGGACGTCATCCCTGATAAGCACCTGAGTGTGGTGTACATCCATGAAGACACCAAAGTCTACCCAGAGACTGCCGTGGACTTGGTCCCCAAACTCGGGGAGGTTTCATATGAAGTGGGGGTAGTGAAGACCCTGGTGCACCCCGTTATATGGGGTAATGACTTTCCCCGGTCTAAGGATCTCTGGGGGAAAAATGTTTCTGATGGACAGTGTGATGAAGCTCCTACTGAGGGTGCGCAGTCCCGAGGGGCGGAACACAATGCTAGTGGGATGTTAAAATTATGTGATAATGATGATGATAATGCTAATGATGATGATGAACCTGATAATGATGATGACCATGAAAATGGTGCTGATGCTGATAATGATAGTGATGATAATACTCTTCATAGTCATGATAATGATGTTGATAATAATGATGACTGTGATAGTGATGAAATTCCTTTGCAGGTGATGTTGGGAGACGAGGATGGTGGTTCTCGGGAACCGAGTGTCCCTGACTTGCCTGTGTCCTGTGACGGTTTTGAGAGTGAGCAGTGGCGAGAACCCTCTCTTAAAACAGCACAGGAAAATATGATTGTTCTAAATGAGGTTTCCCAAGAGCCTGACTCTGAGGAGAGGTTCTCTCATGTTGCCATAAACACTGAAGTCCAGGGAGAGGTTGTGAGTCAGCTCCTAGTGCCTGAGCTATATAGAAGTATAGTGCTGGGGTTGTCACATAGTCACATACTTGAGGGACCAGATGATGAAGTTAATGTTGTGGATGACATGTTAACTAAGGTTCCAGATCAGGATGTGAATGAGAATGAATTCTATACTCCTGAAAGTGAGCAGGATATGAATGAAAATGAAGGGTATAGCCCTGACAGTGAGCCGGATGTGAATGAAAATGAAGTGTCTAACCCTGGAAGTAAGCCAGATGTGGCTGAGAAAAGGGGGTCAGACAGGGATAGTGGTGGTGATAGTGAGTCATCTGATGACAGTAAAGCAACCAGTGCAAGTGAGGAAGGCATGGTAGCAGAGGAGATTGAGAGTCCTGAGAGGAAGGCTGAGGCTGACCTTGCAGTCGGACGGAGGATGGCATCTGAAGATGTTGTACAGTTGGCCGGTTCCCTGGCGAAGACTAAGGTGAAAGGAGGAGAGCTGAGCTTTAAAGGCAGGACTCTGAAACTGAACACAGCACAAGTGGATGCTGTTGAAGATGAGAAGTTGTCAGTGTGTGGTGTGGATCTGCATCATGCCAAGGACTCTGAAGGTGATGCTGCAGAGGTGGAAAAAGCCATGGAAGTGGTGGTCACCAAGCCAGATGCCTCATCAGAAGCTGAGGTTTCAAGTGAAGCTGTGAGGAGCAAGACTGAAGATATGGGGACTGACTCTGTCCAGGAATCTGTTTCTGCCGAAGACAGCGGCGTGGACGGGTTACGGTCCGGATCAGTAGCTGGCATTGGTGAGCTCAAGCGCACTTTCAGGGAGGCTACATCGGAGCCACGTCCCAACAAATGGGAAAAGCGATGTGTCACTCCGTTGCCACTGCAGACACACGGGAGCCCAGATGGGATGCAGAACGTGGCTGAAGAGGTAGAGTCTAGGACTGACGGTGAGGCTTCTGGGCATGTCTTGCCAGAAGAGCCTGAAAGTGGGGAACTGGAGAAAAGTGAAAAACCCCCTATACCTTCTGTGATAGTTGGTGACACATGGTCAGTGCACCAGGGACAGGAGGTACATGAGTTTCTGAGGAAGAGTCAGCAGAAGTGTTCTGATGTGTCTGGTCGTACTACTTTGGCCAGGCACTATATTGAATCTGAGCCCGGCCCTAAGGTCAAGATGAAACCGTGTAGGATACCCGAGGCCCGCAGAGAGTATAGGCCTGGGAGGGTACAGGGTAGTGCGGATGCTTCAGATGAAGAGAAAACTGATGTTGGCTATGACAGTGGTGAGGATGAAGCTGATGAGGGCCATGACTGGTCCAGAGTTCACTGTCTCTGTTGGATTGTTGACCAGCCCTCCGGTCTGGATGACCAGCCCTCCGGTCTGGAGAAGAGGGAGGGGATATGTGAGACAGTGAAGGAATATGTGGTGAATGAGGTGTATATTTCACCTAAGTACCTTGCTGACTGGTATGAGCGAAATGTGTGGCTTTGTAAACCTGGTGGTAAAGAAAGGTCACTACACCTGCCATTCAGTACACGCTTGCAGCTCAGACCTGAATCCACTCAGGTGTTGATTAGGAAGCCAGAAGTAGGTGCTTGTGAGCACAGTCAGGGAGCTCATTCAGTCTGGACAAGGGTCCAGACACAGAAGGTGTCTCCAAGAGTGTGGACTGTCTTTAGCCCGGACACAGGGAGGTGTCCTGGCACAAGGAAGCAGTCTCTAGAGGAGTGTGGAGCTATCTCAGTCTGGGTGCGGGAAGGACCCCGGACACAGGAGTAGTCGCAGTGAGAATCCGTGTGAATAGCGGCTGAATAGGAGTGGATCTCCCCCAAAGGTGCCTTCAGACACAAGGAGGAGTGTCTGTGAAACTCCACACTGGTAACATATGTGATATGTGTTGTTTTGGGCACAGACTGGTAGAGTCTGGGTCCCGGATAGAGAGGGCCATCTATCTAGAGTGTAGTTAGAGGCTAGACAAGCCCAGGATTTCTGTTTATGATTTGTTTTTATCTGTGTGCTGTGGACTTTAATAAAACTGGTTGCGGCCAGTTTTCACCAAACTGCTGTCTGAATGAACTGTTTCCGTGCCCTTCTGTCTACCCAGACAGCGATCCTAGAGCTAAATCCCCCCGGAAGCTTACAATATATATATACACACATGTCATTGTGACATATATATATACATATATTTATAGTTTATACACTTCTACATAGTAAAATAGCCTCTGATTCAATTGCCGGGTAAAGCCGGCTTTTGTGAAAATACAGAAGCACCCGACATGAAATGACACTTGGTTTACATAGAGTTAACCATGTCTTTTCATGTAGTTTGATATCTGATTTGCACAAACAATTACATGAGTGTATGTGTGCAAAATTTCACACCTGTAGGGGTTAATTAAAGGTGTAAGTTCGTTGTAAAAAAAATTGACTTTTTTGCTACGAATTTACACCTTTAATTAACCCCTACAGGTGTGAAATTTTGCACACATACACTCATGTAATTGTTAGTGAAAAGACGGATTTTGGTAAGACCTTACCTGTAAAATCCTTTTCAGCGAAGGAAGGAAGGGAGACACACTAGTCATTACTAGTGGGTAGGCGGAGCCCACAAAAGATAGAACACCTCAGATTAAAAAGAGTGCTGTCCGGCCCCTCCAGCTTGGGATCCTCCTACTCCAGCTCTCCAGTCGTACACAAGCTAAGGAAGAGCAAATATCACCAGCGGAGCAACATAACCCCTTCTGAAGGACTTCAGAGAAAAGAACAAGAATACAGGTTATGCATGTAACAGGAAAAAAACCACACAGTCCCAGGTGCTACTCACTGAACCTGACTACTGCGATGAGCTGGCGATGCTGGAACAGAGCCTCAGCCCAGATAATCGCTATCAGAGAAGGGTCACGCCGCATCTGAAAACACAACAACACACTTCTGCCATGGGAGGGAGCTGTGTCTCCCTTCCTTCCTTCGCTGAAAAGGATTTTACAGGTAAGGTCTTACCAAAATCCGTCTTTCAGCAGCAGATTGGAAGGAAGGGAGACACACTAGTCATTACTAGTGGGACGTCCCAAAGCAGTCCAAAAATTAAGGGTGGGAAAAAAACAAAAAAGGCAGAACCCAACAACCTAGATAAATGCGCAACTAGCGCTAAATACAAGTTAATGAAAACTTTAAACTACAGCCGCCTGCAGGACCCTCCGTCCTAAGGCCGCATCAGCGGAAGCACTAACGTCCACCTTATAAAATTTCGTAAACGTGTGGACGGAGCGCCAGGTCGCCGCCCGGCAGAGCTGAGCTGCCGAGGCCCCTTGATGAAAAGCCCACGATGAACCTACAGCCCTTGTGGAGTGAGCTCGAATCTTAACCAGGCAAGGTTCGCCCTTAAGTCGGTAAGCCTCTAAAGTGGCCGACTGAATCCACCGAGCTATAGAATCCTTGGAAGCTCGTTGGCCACGTCGACGACCTGCTAGAATCACAAACAGAGAATCCGACTTCCGAAAACTTTGAGTAATAGACAAATAGAACTTCAAAGACCGCACCAAATCCAATGTGTGCAAGGCCCGTTCCTTCGCATTCCTCGGCACCGGACAGAGCGAGGGCAACACAATATCCTGGTTAACATGAAATTGTGACACCACCTTGGGTAGAAAGTCGGCCCGTGTGCGAAGCACTACGCGATCCGGGTGAAATTCCAGAAAAGGAGGCGCGCAAGAAAGAGCCGCCAACTCAGAAACCCTTCTCTAAGAAGTGACCGCCACTAGGAAAGCAACCTTCCAAGAGAGCAAAGAAAGGTTAACAGAGTCCATAGGCTCAAAAGGCCCATGTTGGAGAGCCTCCAAGACAAGATTGAGCCGCCAAGGAGACACAGGCGCCTTCCGCGGTGGAAACTGACGGGTTACTCCGCGAAAAAAGGAACGTACGTCCCTACGCGAGGCGATAACCTTCTGAAACAGCAAGGACAGAGCAGAAATCTGACCCTTCAGAGTGCTAACTGCCAACCCTTTGTCCAGCCCGTACTGCAAAAAGGCCAACACATTGGGAATGGAAAAAATCCTCGGGTTCCTTGAAGAACCCGAACACCACGAAAAGAAGGCTTCCCAAGTCTTGTGATAAATCCTAGTAGTAGCCGGACCTCTGGCCGCTCGCAAAGTGGCAATGACTTCGGCTGAAAAACCTTGACGAGTCAATATTTCGGTCTCAAGAGCCACACCGTCAAACGCAGAGACTTCAGGTCCGGATGACGAACGGGCCCTTGGGTTAACAGGTCCGGGCGAAGAGGGAGTGGAAATGGAGGCGCTGCCAGAAGCGACACCAGTGTCGAAAACCACGTCCTCCTTGGCCAATCTGGGGCTATCAACATAGCCGGGATTCTCTCCAGTCTGATCCGACGCAACACCAGAGGAAGTAAGGATATCGGCGGAAACACATAGATTAGCTCGAATTGGTCCCACGGAGCCACCAGAGCATCCACCGCCACAGCCTTCGGGTCCTTGTACCTGGACATGAACGTCGGTAACTTGGCATTGCACCTGGATGCCATCAAATCCACTTGGGGAGTTCCCCA
This sequence comes from Oophaga sylvatica, assembly GCA_033576555.1. NCBI lineage: Eukaryota > Metazoa > Chordata > Amphibia > Anura > Dendrobatidae > Oophaga > Oophaga sylvatica. The sequence continues at coordinate 284,139,495 of JARQOD010000003.1, read as the reverse complement.
ACGGGAGCACAGCAGTGCAAACATTTCCGGATGAAGACTCCATTCTCCGGGGTCCATCTTCTCGCGACTGAGGAAGTCCGCTGTGATATTCTGAACTCCTGGAATGTGAATTGCAGAGATGGCTGGTACCCTGGTCTCGGCCCATAATAGGATCCGAGACACCTCCACCATGAGCCTGGAACTCCTCGTCCCGCCCTGATGGTTGATATACGCGACCGCCGTTGCGTTGTCTGTCTGCAATCGGACTGGTAGACCGCTTAAAGGGACCGTCCAGTGTTGGAGGCAAAGGAAAATTGCCCTCAATTCCAGAATGTTGATCGGTAAGACAGACTCTTCCGACGACCATATTCCCTGAATCCAGAGATCGTTCCAGACACCCCCCCAGCCCGTCAGGCTGGCATCGGTGGTTATGACTGACCACCTCGGAGGGAGGAAGGACTTCCCCAGGGATAACGCTTCCGGACGTAACCACCATCCTAGAGACTCTCGCACTCTGTGGGAGATGATGACACTGTAATCCAGCGAAGCCTGCGATCGATCCCAACGGCTCAGAATGAGCCTCTGGAGGGCCCTGGAATGAAACTGGGCAAACGGAAGTGCCTCCATGGACGCCACCATCAAACCCAGAAGGCGCATACACCTTCGAAGGGACATCGCTGTCGAAGACTTCATAACCTGCACATGTCGAAGGAGACATGCTTGCTTGTCTGGAGGCAGGGACACCACTGCTTGTACCGTGTCGAAATGCATCCCCAAAAACAGGATTGACTGCGACAGTTCCAAAGACGACTTCTCCCAATTGACCAGCCACCGAAGTCCTCCAGGAGCTGAAGGGATAGATTGCGAGCCGTCACCGCCTCCTCCTTTGAGGACGCCACAATCAAAAGGTCGTCCAGGTAGGGAAGAATCATAACCCCCTGTCTTCGAAGAATTGCCATGAGAGGCGCCAGAATTTTTGTAAAAACTCTGGGCACTGAGGCCAAACCGAATGGCAGAGCCACAAACTGGTAATGCTCCTGACCAATGGCAAAACGGAGGAAGCGTTGGTGGGCCCTTCCGACGGGAACATGCAAATAAGCGTCGCGAATGTCGATTGACACCAAAAAGTCGTTCTGCGACAGGGCTGCCACAACGGAGCGAAGCGACTCCATGCGGAATTTCCGGGTGTGGACATGCCGATTCAATCTTTTGAGATCCAGAATGGGGCGAAATTTGTCCTCCTTTTTGGTAACCACAAAGAGGTTGGAATAAAACCCTCTTCCCCGGTCCTCCGGCGGAACCGGTACCACCACACCCTTCTGCAGAAGGGAATCGACCTCTCGCAGTAGAGCGGCAAATAGCTTGGGCTCTGACGGAATGCGAGATTGGCAAAAACTGTCCGGGGGTCGAGAAGAATATTCTATGAAGTAGCCTGCCGACACAACCCGCGTCACCCAGGCGTCTGGAACGCGGGAAACCCAAGTCAATTCGAATTGGAGCAGGCGAGCCCCCACTCGAGAGCCCTCGAGTGAGACCCTGGTGTCAGTCCGCCTTAGCGGGCTTTTTGTCAGCTTCCCGCTTGTCTTGACGGAAACTTTGTTTCCAGGGAGTGCGGGATTTCTGAGAGGTCTTTTTTCCTGAAAAAGAGGGACGACCCGATCCCCAAGAGGGCTGACCGAACCGTCCCCTGGACCGAAAGGACCGCCGACCACTACCGGCACTAGGCCTGCCAGACGCAGAAGCCACAGCTCTTCGCTGCGGTAAAGCCGCTTCTTTTGCCTTTGCCTTGGCAATCAGCTCCGTGAGGTCAGATCCAAATAACTGACCACCCTTGTAAGCTAAAGATAGCAAACCTTGCTTGGAAACCGCGTCTCCGGTCCACTGTCTAAGCCACAGTGCTCTTCTGACTGTGACCGCCGAGGATTGCGCCCTGGAAAGCAGTGACGCAGTATCCAGACCTGCATCATAGCCATATCGGGCTGCATTCTCCAACAATTTGAGAAGCCCATCTACCTCGGATAACGGAGATCTATCTTGCCACGCCGTCCGTAGACGGTCCAACCAGCTCAGGGAAGCTTTACAAGCACACATGGATCCTAGCACTGCTCTGAATCCATGACCCGCGGCCTCATAGATGGATTTCGCCGCCATCTCCGTTTTCCTGTCCAGCGGATCCTGCAGACTCGCCTTCCCTTTAACAGGAAGTAATGAGGATTTGCTAAGCTGGGATAAAGGGACATCCACTTCAGGAGAAGGAATCCAATTATCAATCAACTCCGTCGAGCATGGATACAGTGCCTCAAAAAACCGTGTCCCCTGAAAACGTTTATCTGGACACAAGCGCTCCTTCTCCACTGCTCCATTAAGCTCATCCAGAGATGGTAATGCCGATCGCGACCTATGCGACTCCTGAAACATCCGGGCCGACTTACCAGGACGTCTAGTTACCTCCTCCGGTAACTGTAACGCCTCCCTCATGGCTCCAATAAAAGCCTCTGTACGGCCCAAAAGAGAGGCAGAATGTCCCTGCCGATCCTCCTTATCCGAATCGGACAACTCCCCATCTGAGCTTGAAGGGGAATCCTCCATACCAGAGATCTCCGAGTCGCTACGCGGGAAGGAAGGCACCGGCCTGTGTCGCTTCCTGCCATGAGAGGATCTAGCTAACACCCAATAACCTAGTAGGTCAGACAGGCCATCAATAGAACGAGCGAGGGCATCCATTTTGGCATCACTGCAACCTCCGACCGCTGCGCTTGACGCCGTCGAGGTCTGCGTGTCAGATACGCGAGACTGATCCTGTAGCGGATCTGGGAGACGGTCCGCACCTCCTGGACCCTGATCTGACATGCCCTCACACAGTATATGGCAGGTCAAACCTGTCAGTAACTAGAAAAAGTGTGGTTTCTTAAGGGGACGAAACAAAACAACGCTGAAGGGTTAAAGCTCTTAAAAGGTGAGAGCTACCCCAGCTGTCCCTCAATTTAAAATATCAGCAGAATATGTCAGTAGCAATAATTAACCCTTTATGTTCTGATCCATACTGGAATAGAACCTGCGGCGGGTAGTTGCTGTTGACCGCTGAAAGGGTTAACCGCCTAATAGGGGTTAATGTCGCAGGCTCCCCACAACCTCTTTTAAATGAAAAGGGTGTGCAAGCCCCAGACAAAAAAAGGTCTCTATATGAGACCGCAGCTGCAGGATAGCGCAATCTGCCACTTGTTAAACAGAAAGATGTCCTACGCTGTGGGGGTGAGGGAGTTAAGCTTCTGCCCTGCAGGCAGAAGCGACTCACCCAGCTGGCCGCGGTGCTGTTCCTTCGGTTAGTTCGGGAGGAGCGGAGAATGAGTAGCCCTGGAGCCTCAGTAATGGCCGCTGCGCTGTGAGGAGAGAAGCCGGAAGAGAAGGTACAGGCAAAATCGCGCGCTCAGAGCGCTTCCTGCACAATAAGACCGGGAAAACGCGAAGCCACGCCCCCCGCCGGCTTCAAAAATGCGCGCGAACTCCTCTGCTCTCCGCTCTCCCAGGTCCTGCAGGCGTCCGCCTGCGGACAAAAAACACAGTCACCCACAGTGTTGCATGTAACAGCGGCTGCCGCAGCAGCTGCTGAAGCACTCACATACATTAAAGATGCGGAGTACTCACCCAGCTGAGCGCCACAGGGACCCCCAGGGATTTGTGGCGCTGTGCCCATCGCTTCACCCCAGGGCGGGGAACGCAGTGACCCCAGAAGCGCGGTTTGCGTCCCCGCCAGGGAAGCAACCCTCATCCCCCAGGGCCGGCAGGGTTCTGCAGGGACCACCTTAAAGGGTAGTACAGATCCGCCAAGGGAGGGTGGGGGTCCAGCAGCGCTGAGACCCCTGAGACCTTTCAAGTCTCTTTCCGATAAAAAATAAAAAATCTTCTGAGGAGCTGCTTCAGCAGCGACTATCCTCTGAGACCTCAAATTTTAGACTGGAGAGCTGGAGTAGGAGGAGCCCAAGCTGGAGGGGCCGGACAACACTCTTTTAATCTGAGGTGTTCTATCCTATGTGGGTTCCGCCTACCCACTAGTAATGACTAGTGTGTCTCCCTTCCTTCCAATCTGCTGCTGAAACAATAGATCAAACAACTTGAAATGACATGGTTAACTCTATGTAAACCATGTGTCATTTCATGTCGGGTTCTGCATTTTCACAAAAGCCGGCAATTGAATTAGCGGCTATTACACTATGTAGAAGTGCTTAAACTATAAATATAAATATATATATATATATATGTGTCACAAATTCAATGACATGTATATATATATATATATATATATGAGGTGTAAAATTGTTGAAAAAAAATGCGTGGGCTCCCGCCCTATTTTCGCAACCAGACAAAGCCAGCGAGTGGGGGCAGATAATAATAGCCCAGAGAGGGACCATTATTTTTGGCCCCCCCCTGGCTACTAACATCTGCCTCCAGACACCCCAGAAAAGACAAATCTATAATTAGATTCGCCCTTTCTGGCACTTTGCCCGTCTATTCCCATTGCCCTGTAGCGGTGGCGAATGGGTTAATAAGGGGTTAAAGCCACCTTGCTATTGAAAGGTGACCTTAAGCCAGGTTAATAATTGAGAGCTGTCAATTAGACAACTATCAATTATTAATCCTATTGCATGAAATAAAAATAAAACACACACACTTTAATTAAAAATCATTTTAATGAAATAAAGACACATGTTTTTGACCATCTTTTATTTTACTGCAAAAACCATTTCCTGTAATAAAAATAAAATAAAAAAGCAAAATTATTCTTACCTATCCCATGCACAGTCAGGTCCCACGGTGTAATCCTTCAGAAAGTGTTAATGTTTACTGCAGGGACCGCAGCTAATGCTACAGCCTCACAGTAAACCCCCGAATGAATGAGCTCCTCTCCTGGCTGACAAGAGAGGAAGTGGAAAGCTTAATTGATTGCTTTCCACTTTCACTTCAGGTCAGCCAGGGACACCATCAGTTACGTCAGAGGGAACTGATTAACAAAAATAGGGGTTCCCTTCGAAAAAAAAATGGCGTGGGGTCCCCCTATTTTTGTTAACCAGCCTGATGAAGCAGACTGCTGAGGCCTGGTTTTTCAGGCTGGTAAGGATCCAATATCCATGGACCTTGCAAGCCTGATAATACCAGGCCACAGCAGTCTGCTTAGCTTGGCTGGTTAACAAAAATAGGGGATCCCCTCAAAAAAAAAAATGGCGTAGGGGTCCCCCTATTTTTGTTAACCAGCCAAGTAAAATGCAGACTGCTGCGGCCTGGTATTAAAAGACTGTCAAGGCCCATGGATTTTGGCCCTCAACAGCCTGATAATACCAGGCTACAGCAGCCCCACATTTGGCGCATCAAAAGATGAGCCAATTGTGGCACTTTACCCGGCTCTTCCCACTTGCCCTGTAGCGGTGGCAAGCGGGGTAATAAGGGGTTAATGTCACCGTTGATTGCACGGTGACAATAAGCCCGGTTAATAATGGAGAGGCGTCAATAAGACACCGATCCATTATTAATCCCAAAGTTTTTAAATGTTTAAAAAAAGACACAGCCAGAAAAAAGTATTTTAATGAAATAAGAGACAACACAGTTTTCATTTCTTTTATTACACTCTCATTCCTGCGACACCATCGATCTCCTGTAAAAAAAAGAAAAAAAACAAACCAACAGTATACCACCTGTCCGACGCAGTCCATAGTAACGAGGGTCCCACGACGATCCAGCTCTGCTACATCGGAATGTCAGGCAGAGCCTGACATCCCGGCGCAGCACAGCTGATTACCTGCTTCCCCGGCGGTGACGTCATCGGACTGCTTTACAGCCGCGATTACCCAGCAGTCACTGCAGTTATCGCGAGAAACTGCATGTGATCGCCAGGGAGAAGATGATGGCGGCCATCAAGCAGTCCAGGACGTCACCGCAGGAGATCTTCTGCCAGGTAAGTGCCGCTGACTCCTGACAGACCCGACCGACGGACAGCGACAGTGACACGACAATTACGATTCCGGTATCCGATATGACAAAAATATCGGTACTCGGAATCGGAATTCCGATACAGCGAATATCGGCCGATACCCGATATTTGCAGTATCGGAATGCTCAACACTAGTGAACACTCATTGTTGGTCTACATCTGCTGGGTTAGCTGTAGTGGAAGACGTGTTGGTCCCAATTATAGTATTTATATTCTCGTGACAGTTATTACATTTCAGTGGTGTCAGGCCCTCATTTTTTAAAATGTGAACACTCAAGGTTGGGTGTCCATCTGCTGGATTGGTAGTAGTGGAAGACCTGTAAATCCCTATTATACTATTTCTACTGTGATAAAATTCATGCCCCTTTTGTGGTGTCTACCAGTAATTTTTAGAAATGTGAACACTCCTGGTTGGGTCTCCTTCATGCGTTTAGCCTGTAGCAGTAGGCCACTGAGACCATCAGGTCTCCACTTCCCTGGACTCAACTACCTTTGTTACTATCCTTAAATTTTTCTGACAATGGTAGTCTAGAAAACTGATATTTGTGCCACCTGAGTGTGGCTCAGCATGAAAGCAGGTAGACGTGTTGCATGTGGTATCAGGGCTCCCAGCAAAGGAGGCCTACACCGATCCCTCACCCACCTTGTCTTACTGGAACGTTCAATTGAAAGCTGTAAATGCTGTCCCAGACCCTGATACCTCATGCCTGGCTGATTACTGCAGTGCCATGCTACAATTTGTACTGTGGGTGAATTGAGTTCACTTTCCTGGTGTCTGTCTCTCATTTGATGTGTTATGGCAGCATTTGGGGTCGTTGTAAGGTGTTGTGCATACGTTTGTTTTTGTCTCCCATTGACATGAATGGCGTTCGGTTATGTTCGGCGAATATTCAACTAATTAGTCGGCGAATATTGCAAATTTGGCGATTGTAATCTGAACCAAACATTGAAATATTCGCTCATCTCTAGTTGGGAGGTGCCGGACCAAGCAAAGTGACACCCCAGGACCGGACTGCCCCGTAGGTGAGTATAATAAAAGGTATTTTTTTGTCTTGTCATATTAGAATGCTGTATATCAGGCCTGAAAGGTGGTGCTCTTATCTCATATCGGTCAAACCTGGAGATAGGTTCGCTTTAAATAAAGGACATAATTAATATAATTGGGAGAAATAAAAAGTATATAAACAGGAATTCTCATCTGATCATGGTTTAAACATGAGACCCTTGTGACCTTTATAAGCAGAATTATATTTTACCATTAAATCCACAAGATGTTCAATATTTCCTCTTCTATAATCATTATTTTTGCAATTTGCATAGCACCCACTACTGTAATAAACAAATATATTTCCTCAAGGTGACAACAATTTAACATGTAGAAAAGGTAAGAGAAACATGCTGGAAAGCCACAGACTACAACATACCCCATAAATATCCACTAAGCAGATGTTTAGGTATAGTCATGTACAAGTATTTACCGATTTTCATCAGATGGATTATACCGAGGCTGGGGATCAGGGTCATCATTATTAAAATCATAGCTTGCCAAAGGATCCTAACGAAAATAAAAAAATAAATCATCATGACACAGAGGTAATTTTCAAGCTCTCAAAACTGTTGCAACATTATTGCAGTAGAAATATTGAACTAGGACTAACACACCAGATACACTACACAAAATCTAATCTCTTTATTATCTCAGATAAAACATGCATAAAAGTCAAGAGTATTATGTATTAACTCAATATTAAATCAATGAAAATAATGACAGCACAATGGCCATTGTGCAGCACCACCATTTCAAAGCAAAAGCTCAGAGACTACAAATACATACACATCACAATAGAGGGGTAGCGAGGAGAGTGGGAAGGTGGGTGAAACATGAGCGGGCCCCTAACTAGGTAACCCTGATTACACGTACGGTGGCGCATCCTAATGGTGAGTATAGAGGAACTTCAGCAGATGATAATGCTGATGTTACAGTGGCCACATTTTGCTCCCTAGAAAGTAATAATGTCCCAGTGTTCCCACTTGAAGATAAGAATGCAATATGAAGGTGCCCCTATAACAATAATACAGATGATATTACTGAATCTCTCTATATAAAGATTAAAGGGAACCGGTCATGTGAAAAAATGCTATTAACTCGCAGATATGGGGTTAGTCTGCAGGTTTATAGCATTCTTAACCTGCTTAACGCCCACGCAGAGCCTCACTGCCAGAAGGAAATTAACTTTATTGCTACCGGCAGCGTTGAGGTTTCAGGAATGGAGGCGACGCCAACACGGTTCCAATTACCGCTCTGTGTATAGTGAGCGGCTGCTGTAACCGCACCCACAGAGCTTAATGACAGCCGGCCCTAATGCGGAGCTTGATGTTGGTCAGTGCTGAGTACGTGGTTACAGCTTCCGCTTACTATGTTCTGAGCACTGACTGAAGCCGCATCGGCCACACCCGTGACTGGAAGCTGAAGACTGCTATGTAGAATAAGGCTATGTGCACATGTTGCGGAATTGCCGCAGAAATTTTTATGTGTATGCGTATTCCCACCAGAAACTTGCATTTTGCAAGCGTAATTAGCTTGCAGAATGCTAGCGTTTTCCAAGCGATCTGAAGCATCGCTTGGAAAACTGATTGACAGGTTGGTCACACGAGTCATACATAGTGTTTGACAAGTGTGACTAACTTATTACTATTGATGCTGCCTATGCCGCATCAATAGTAAAAAGATATAATGTTAAAAATAATTTTAAAAAAATAAATCGTGATATTCTCACCTTCCGGCGGCCCCTGGAGCTTTCCCGCCTCTCAGCGACGCTCCTGGCCAATCGCGTTCCCAGGGATGCTTAGTGACAATGACCCCAGATGACGTAGCATCACGCGAGACCGCTACGTCATCTGGGGTGATTCTCCCAAGGCATTACTGGGAACGGGATTGGCCGGGAGCATCGCTGAAGAGCAAGAAAGCTGCGGGGGAGAATATCACTATTTTTTATTTTAATTATTTTTTAACAGGGATATGGTATCAAGGGCCTGGAAGAGAGTCTCCTCTCCTCCAGACCCTGGGTACCATCCACACATGAACAGCTTACTTTGCGCATGGTGGGCATAGTCACATGCGCAAAGTAAGCGGTTCAATGCATTCCTATGGTGGCGGAATCGCCGCGATTCCGCAAGAATGAGCATGCTGCATATTTTTCTGCAAAGCGATTCTGCCGCGGAAAAACACGCATGTGCACAGCATTGCGCAATCCCATAGAATATAATGAGTTGCACTGGGTAACGTTTTCTCTGCATTTCCCGCAACGTGTGCACATAGCCTAAAGCTTCATCCCGGCAGCGAGGCTCTAAGAGCAGGTGTCAGGCAGGTTCAGAACGCTATTAAACTGCACATTAACTCCATCTGCAGATTAATGTTTTGTTTTTTTCACATGGCAAGTTCCCTTTAACATCGATATTATCACCATATGGTGACCATATATTGATAGATGCCAGTGCCTCAGAACATAGAGATTCCAGTATAGTTATAGATTGTGACTTTCAGCAGAAGTTCCTTCTGATAGAGAAATTTGAACTACTCAGTCTTTTCCCATCTGGCCCAGATCGACATGACAACTTCTTCCAGCCACAATTTATCTTCAGTTTACATCAAAGACACATTTGACTTATTTCCAGCACTATATCCATCTATTCCCAACCTGCACAAACTCGTCATCTTGCCCCAATGCGGAGAAGCTGCCATATGAGTCCATATTACTGCTCCTCTTAGTGCCCCACATAATAATGCCACTACTGTGTCCCTTAGGCCAGTGTCACACTTGCGAGTGTGATGCAAGAAACTCACACGAGTTTCTCACATCAACACCAGGCACTGACGCTGACACTCGGACCTGAGCATGCGGCTGCATGTAATTCTATGCAGCCGCACGCTCCGGTCCGAGTGTAGGGTGTTGATGCAAGAAACTCGTGTTTCTCGTATCACACTCGCAAGTGTGACACCGACCTTACAAAGTGTAATGCTTCCTTTGTGCCATCCAATTGGTAAAATTTGTCCCTAGAAAATATTAATGCCCTGTACAAATGCCCTAAAAGAGTGGCCACATTTTGCTCCCTAGAAAGTAATAATGCAGCAATGTTCCCATTTGAAGATCACAGTACCCTGAGTGACCCCTATATCAAAAATGCTTTTTAAGTGCCCATTTAACATTTAATAATGTCTCCTGATTCCCCCTCATACATACAGTTACCATTTACAAAGTATGATGTCCCCCCACAACGCCATTATACACAGAATGATGAAACCCACAGCAGTCCCACTCTGTATGGTCTCCAGTAACCTGACCAACTGTATGACGGACTCCTGGCAGGACCCACACTCTGTATGACGGACCCCTGGCAGCCCCCCCACTCTGCATGATGGACCCCTGGCAGCCCCCCCACTCTGCATGATGGACCCCTGGCAGCCCCCCACTCTGTATGATGAACCCCTGGTAGCCCCCCCCGCTCTGTATGATGGACCTTTGGCAGCCCCCCCACTCTGTATGATGGACCCTTGGCAGCCCAACCATTCTATATGATGGACCCCTGGCAGCACCCCCCACTCTGTATGATGTAACCCCTGGCAGCCCCCCTCCCCACTCTGTATGATGGACCCCTGGCAGCCCCCCCACTCTGTTTGATGGACCCTTGGCAGCTACCCCCAACTTGTATGATGTAACCCCTGACAGCCCCCCACTCTCTATGATTTAACCCTGGCAGCCCCACACTCTATGATGGACCCCTGGCAGCCCCCCATTTTGTATGATGGACCCCTGGCAACCCCCCACTCTGTATGATGGATCCCTGGCAGCCCGCCCCCACTCTGTATGACTGACCCCTGGCAGCCCCGCCCACTCTGTATGACGGACCCCTAGCAACCTCCCACACTCTGTATGACAGACTCCTGGCAGCCCCCCACTCTGTAAGACGGACCCCTGGCAGCCCCCACTCTGTATGACGGACCCCTAGCAACCTCCCACACTGTGTGACAGACCCCTGGCAGCCCCCCACTCTGTATGACAGACTCCTGGCAGCCCCCACTCTGTAAGACGGACCCCTGGCAGCCTCCACTCTGTAAGACGGACCCCTGGCAGCCCCCACTCTGTATGACAGACCCCTAGCAACCTCCCCATCGCCTCTTACAGTGCCTCTCCCTTCTGTTCTGCAGGCTGCAGAGCCATAGGGACCAGAAGGCCTGGGATAGAAATGCTAGTGTATAAACACGAAACACAAACAGGGATAACAAAAAGCAATCTAACATACAGAACACTCACCCAAAAGGTAGAGAGGGATATAGGGAAGGGTAGGAAAGTACAAACTAAATCGGAATAAGACAATGAAGAAAGCATTCACCCAAAAACAGCATGCAACAATCTTCAGCAGCAACAATGACAACAACGACCTCCAACTCAGCACAGCGTCTTCAAGGAGCTAGGAAGCAAAGCTTTCACTGTCAAGGAAGAGGACTGGCCAGATTTTATAGTGAGAGGAAATGACCAAGTCAAAAACAGCTGTGAGATGGAGCTGCAAGTTTCTAACCAGCATTGAAAGGGTCGTTAACTTCTTCAGAATCAAAGGAAACCAAATCCATTTACTATAAAAAAAAAAACACAAACACAGGCTAAATGGAAGATCTGCGATTCATAAAACAAAGTGGTCTTCTAACACCAGATCTGACCAGGAGGGCATGACCCACTTGTGATACACTGCTGCGATTATTGGTCTATCTAAATGTTCGTTCATCTGGAGAAATAATTTTTCAGTTTTACCTAAAAAGGGAGTCTGTCAACCCCAAAATGCCAATTAAATTGCATAAACATTTATATAGGAAATATAAACACCATACCAGGCATATATAGTTAAGTTTAATATTTGCTGGAAAATCTCCTTTTATTATACAAATGAGGGTGCTTCAGCACACCGTCAGCATGGCCTATACCTTGATGCACCCTCCTTATGACCTTATATTTGCATATGATAACCAATCCCTTGACTTGGTTGACAGCGCTTACTAGTAAGAGTGTTAGCTGTATAAAACCACTTAACTCTTATTGCTAGCACAGAAAACAAAGAAGTTCACTGCAAGTGTCAGCGTGGGTGTGCACAATGTGGCTGTGTACAACATGTACTGACGCCAGATACCCGAGAGTCTGTAGTCGCCACTTGAAACACCGGAACAGTAGCAAGAAAAGTGTTTCAATGAGGAGGAAAAATATTTAGAATTGAGAGTCCTCAGTGGTTGATACCTTTTAATGGCTAACTGAAAAGATGGTAACAAATTGCAAGCTTTCGAGAATACTCAGGTCTCTTCATCAGGCAAAGACTAATACAACATCTGAAGAATCACATATTTATACACCACACAGCAGAAAAACAATGCAATAGATAAGACAAGTGACGTGAAGCAGAACTGTCAATATGGCAGAAGGATGAACATAAATATTGGAACAGTTCATAGATAAGGAGTGAAAGTTTTATTGCCCTCTGATTGGGGTCTGGTATTGTTACCAAATTTGTTACCATCTTTTCAGTTAGCCATTAAAAGGTATCAACCACTGAGGACTCTCAATTCTAAATATTTTTCTATCTACTGGCTAACACGGTACAAAGATACACATCTTTACTGTATCAATGAGGAGAGAGCCTTGTGATATGCGCATGCTGTTTGCTCATTCAACATCCACCCTCTTCACTGAAGACATTGAAGCGGCAGCCAAAGAAAGATGAGAAGCAGGCATCAGGACAAGCCTGCAGACAGTCAGTGCCCAAGCGCAGACTTGCAAGCCGACAGAACTTACTTTTACCAAAGATGCGCTGTTAATAAAGACAAAAGACTGGCTTTGACATACAAACAGAATGGTGTAACACTGCATCAAAGCAAAGGTCATGCCAAGGGTCCATCAATTTGCCTCATTTGCGTATAAAATAAAAGTAGATTTTTCTGCAAATATTAAAGTTCTCTGTTAATGATTGTTTTTTCAAATTCTGTATAAATGTTAGTGTAGTGTAATGTCTCTGTGATCGTATACTCACTGATCACAGTCTTCTTCCTTAACCAGCACAGCTTAACTCCTCTTGAGCCACATGATGGGAGTTTCAGACTGTAATGATCACACTGCGATCTGTGTGTGACCCGGTAATGTCTTTTTCAATGTAAGTTATACCAATGCTACTCACTTGGTAGCAATATAATATACTAGCTGAAGAGCCCGGCGTTGCCCGAGCATAGTAACTAACTGTGGTTAGTTATAACAAATTATAATGATTATCCTCCATCTCATAGTCCAGTGCCCATATTCCCATCATACATATCCTCCATCCCATAGTCCAGTGCCCATATACCCATCATACATATCCTCCATCCCATAGTCCAGTGCCCATATACCCATCATACATATCCTCCATCCCATAGTCCAGTGCCCATATACCCATCACACATCCTCCATCCCATGGTCCAGTGCCCATACACCCATCACACATATCCTTCATCCCATAGTCCCGTGCCTTTATACCAATCATAAATATCCTCCATCCCATAGTCCCGTGCCTATATACCCACACATCCTCCATCCCAAAGTCCCGTGCCCAAATACCCATCGCACATATCCTCCATCCTATAGTCCCGTGCCCATATACCCATCATACATATCCTACATCCCATAGTCCAGTGCCCATATACCGATCACACATCCTCCATCCCATAGTCCTGTGCCCATATATATTCATCATCAGACATCCTCCATCCCATAGTCCCGTGCCCATATGCCCATCATACATATCCTTCATCCCATAGTCCAGTGCCCATATACCCATCATACATATCCTCCATCCCATACTCCAGTGCCCATATACCCATCATATATCCTCTATCCCATAGTCTCGTGCCCATATACCCATCATACATAACCTCCATCCATAGTCCTGTGCCCAAATACCCATCATACATCCTCCATCCCATAGTCCAGTGCCCATATACCAATCATACATATCCTCCATCCCATAGTCCAGTGCCCATGGCGAACGGAGAGTCAGTTTCACCATGTCACAGGAATCTGCAGGTTCCTCTAGCTCTAATCTGAACATGTCTGATAATTTTTCTGACGCTTCAATCAGCTCCACCAGGCACAATGGTTTAAATTACAACAGATTTGGAACTGGCACGTTTTCAAAAAACGACAGAGAAGAGGTGGGAGGAAACAAACGCAAAGTCCTACCAACTCAGGAACAAGAAGAAATACTGACTTGCCCAGTGTGGAATCTTTCCTCATATATTCTCTCTGAAGCACAAATGACTTTGCTGAGCAAGGGTCTTGGTTTTTGTCCGGTCAAAAAATTTAATATCTTTAATACATTGTTGGGCATAAACAGATTTGCAAGAAATATAACCCTTAAGTGCCTTTTCTATCAACAGCAGGATGTGGAGGAATCATTACAATGTGTCAGTGAACAACGATTTTTTTCCAGCTAATGATCTCCCATTTGGCAATTTTCTTTTTCAGGATCTTCTGCATTTTAATACATTGAGAAACTTAGAATCACAATCTGTCCACAAAGATTGTTCACTTAATGATAATTTTCATATGTCTAACCCATTTTTTTTATCCAATCCAGTCTAGACCATCTATTTTAGACACCTTCCAAGAGTTAATTGAAAAGGATCTTGTTATGATTGATAAAACCAGGAACAATTTTGGTGACAACCTCACCCTCCCTGAAAAACAAGCTATGAAAGATCAAATTGTAAATAGGGATATTATGGTCAGACAGGCGGATAAGGGGGGTGGAGTTGTCATTCTAAATGCGGGTCTTTACCATTCTGAAAATCTAAAAGTTCTAAATGATTCTACTACGTATTGCAAGTTAATGGGTGATTCAACAGATTTATATAAGAAAGATATGGATAAGTTATTAAACGAAGGTTTATCCATGGGTGCTATTACACAATTTTTTTTTATTATTTATCTGTAAAAAACCCGGTAATTCCTATATATCATTCACTACCTAAACTGCACAAAAATGTTTTTCCTCCCCCTTTCAGGCCGATTGTGTCAGGCATTGGGTCTCTTATGGAAAATTTGGGTGAGTGGGTTGATTTTTACCTGCAACCCTTGGTTGTAAATTTACCTGGTTACATCAAAGATACTAAAGCGAATATCTAAGCACTAGATTGATACATTTGGTCTCCCTTATATTCTTGGGTAACTTGTGATATTGTTGGTCTTTATCCTTCCATTCCTCACCAAACTATAATGTCGAGTCTTACATTTTTTCTTCAAAAGTACAGTCCGTATAAAGAGGAAGTTAAATTATTCATTTTGGATGCGTTTTTTTTTCTTCTGACTAGTGTTGAGCGATACGATACTGCAAATATCGGGTATCGGCGGATATTAGCTGTATCGGGCTTTCGATTCCGAGTACCGATATTTTCGTCATATCGGATACCGGAATCGGGATTGTCACTGTCACTGTCAGTGTCCGTCGGTCGGGTCTGTCACTGTCAGTGTCCGTCGGTCGGGTCTGTCAGGAGTCAGCGGCACTTACCTGGCAGAAGATCTCCGGCGGTCACGGCCTGGACTGCTTCATGGCCGCCATCATCTTTCCCCGGCGGTCACATGCAGTTTCTCGCAATAACTGCAGTGACTGCTGGGTAATCCCGGCCGTAAAGCAGTCAGTCCGATGACGTCACCGCCGGGGAAGCAGGTAATCAGCTGTGCTGCGTCGCGATGACAGGCTCTGCCTGTCATTGCGATGTAGCAGAGCTGGATCGTCGTGGGACTGTCGTTATGGACTGCGTCGGACAGGTGGTATACTGTTGGTTTGTTTTTTTCCTTTTTTTACAGGAGATCGATGGCGTCGCAGGAATGAGAGTACAATAAAAGAAATGAAAACTGTGTTGTCTCTTTTATTTCATTAAAATACTTTTTTCTTGCTTTGTCTTTTTTTTATGCATTTAATAACTTTGGGATTAATAATGGATCGGTGTCTTATTGACACCTCTCCATTATTAACCGGGCTTATTGTCACCGTGCAATCAACGGTGACATTAACCCCTTATTACCCCACTTGCCACCGTTACAGGGCAGTGGGAAGAGCCGGGTAAAGTGCCACAATTGGCACATCTTTTGATGCGCCAAATGTGGGGCTGCTGTAGCCTGGTATTATCAGGCTGTTGAGGGCCAAAATCCATGGGCCTTGACAGTCTTTTAATACCAGGCCGCAGCAGTCTGCATTTTACTTGGCTGGTTAACAAAAATAGGGGGACCCCTACGCCGTTTTTTTTTCGAGGGGATCCCCTATTTTTGTTAACCAGCCAAGCTAAGCAGACTGCTGTGGCCTGGTATTATCAGGCTTGCAAGGTCCATGGATATTGGATCCTTACCAGCCTGAAAAACCAGGCCTCAGCGGTCTGCTTCATCTGGCTGGTTAACAAAAATAGGGGGGACCCCACGCCAATTTTTTTCGAGGGGATCCCCTATTTTTGTTAATCAGCCAAGATATGCAGACTGCTGTGGCCTGGTATTATCAGGCTGGCAAGGTCCATGGATCTTGGCTCCTTAACAGCCTGAAAATCCAGGCCTCAGCGGTCTGCTTCATCTGGCTGGTTAACAAAAATAGGGGGGACCCGACGCCATTTTTTATTCGAAGGGAACCCCTATTTTTGTTAATCAGTTCCCTCTGACGTCACTGATTGTGTCTCTGGCTGACCTGAAGTGAAAGTGGAAAGCAATCAATTAAGCTTTCCACTTCCTCTCCTGTCAGCCAGGAGAGGAACTCATTCATTTGGGGGTTTACTGTGAGGCTGCAGCATTAGCTGCGGTCCCTGCAGTAAACATTAACCCTTTCTGAAGGATTACACCGTGGGACCTGACTGTGAATGGGATAGGTAAGAATAATTTTGCTTTTTTATTTTATTTTTATTACAGGAAATGGTTTTTGCAGTCAAATAAAAGATGGTCAAAAACATGTGTCTTTATTTCATTAAAATGATTTTTAATTAAAGTGTGTGTGTTTTATTTTTATTTCATGCAATAGGATTAATAATTGATAGTTGTCTAATTGACAGCTCTCAATTATTAACCTGGCTTAAGGTCACCTTTCAATTGCAATGTGGCTTTAACCCCATATTAACCCATTCGCCACCGCTACAGGGCAATGGGAATAGACGGGCAAAGTGCCAGAAAGGCCAAATCTAATTATAGATTTGTCTTTTCTGGGGTGTCTGGGGGCAGATGTTAGTAGCCAGGGGGGGCCAAAAATAATGGTCCCTCTCTGGGCTATTATTATCTGCCCCCATTCGCTGGCTTTGTCTGTCTGGTTGCGAAAATAGGGCGGGAGCCCACGCATTTTTTTTTAAACAATTTTACACCTCATATATATATATATATATACGTCATTGAATTTGTGACACATATATATATATTTATATTTATAGTTCATACACTTCTACATAGTATAATAGCCGCTAATTCAATTGCAGGCTTTTGTGAAAATGCAGAACCCGACATGAAATGACACTTGGTGTACATAGGGTTAACCATGTCTTTTCATGTCCTTTGCTATCTGATTTGCACAAACAATTACATCAGTCTATGTGTGCAAAATTTCACACCTGTAGGGGTTAATTAAAGGTGTAAATTCGTAGCAAAAAAGTCCGTTTTTTTTACAACGAATTTACACCTTTAATTAACCCCTACAGGTGTGAAATTTTGCACACATAGACTGATGTAATTGTTTGTGCAAATCAGATAGCAAAGGACATGAAAAGACATGGTTAACCCTATGTACACCAAGTGTCATTTCATGTCGGGTGCTTCTGTCTTTTCACAGAAGCCGGCTTTACCCGGCAATTGAATCAGAGGATATTTTACTATGTAGAAGTGTATAAACTATACATATATGTATATATATATATATGTCACAATGACATGTATATATATATATATATATATATATATATATATATATGTATTCTATGTGTGTATATTTAGTGTTTACAAGGAAATAAAGGTTTTTTTTAGTTGCGATATTTTGTTCCCATAGACTTACATTGGACTTCCGGTATCGGAATCGGATATCGACGATATTTAGTGATATCGGCGATACCATTCCGATCCGATATTTTTAGATATCGAGCAGTATCGCTCAACACTACTTCTGACACATAACTATTTTTCCTTTGATGGTTCTTTTTTTCTTCAAACACCGGGAGTGAGCATGGGAGGAAAATGTTCGCCCTCTCTTGCAAACATCACAGTAGCTGTTTGGGAAGAAAAATATATTTTACATGAAAATAATCCTTTTATTAACCCCTTAATCCCATGGGACGTACTATTCCGTCCATGTGACCTGGTACTTAATTTCCAGGGACGGAATAGTACGTCTCATGCGATTAGCTGCACTTTTTTTTATTTACATGAAGAAAGGAATTTCTTGCATGTGCATCGCGCTGTTCTGAGGGTCTCAGGAAGCATGCAGGGAGCCCCCTCCCTGCGCGATGCTTCCCTGTGCCCCCGGTACACCGCGATCATGTTTCATCACAGTGTGCCAGGGGTTAATGTGCCAGGAGCGGTCCGTGACCGCTCTTGGCACATAGTGCCAGGTGTCAGCTGTGATAATCAGCTGACACCCGGCAGCGATCAGCCTCATTCGGAGAAGACAAGGTGAGCGCTACCACCAGTCTTGTCTCATGCCAACTGTTAAGCATCCTGAAACCATTCATGTGTGGGGTTGCTTCTCAGCCAAGGGAATCGGCTCTCTCACAGTCTTGCCTAAAAACACAGCCATGAATAAAGAATGGAACCAGAATGTCCTCCAAGAGCAACTTCTCCCAACCCTCCAAGAGCAGTTTGGCGATCAACAATGCCTTTTCCAGCATGATGGAGCACCTTGCCATAAAGCAAAGGTGATAACTAAATGGCTCAGGGAACAACACAGAGATTTTGGGTCCATGGCCTGGAAACTCCCCAGATCTTAATCCCATTGAGAACTTGTGGTCAATCATCAAGAGACGGGTGGACAAACAAAAACCTAAAAATTCTGACAAAATGAAAACATTGATTGTGCAAGAATGGACTGCTATCAGTCAGGATTTGGTCCAGAAGTTGATTGAGAGCATGCCAGGGAGAATTGCAGAGGTCCTGAAGAAGAAGGGTCAACACTGCAAATATTGACTTGCTGCTTAAACTCATTCTAACTGTCAATATAAGCTTTTGTTACTCATATGTTTGCAATTATATTTCTGTCTGTGATAAAAACATCTGTCAAACACACATAAAAACCAGAGGGCAGCAGATCATGTGAAAATATAATATTTGTGTCATTCTCAAAACTTTTGGCCATAACTGTACTCGAGTATAAGCCGACCCGAGTATAAGCCGATGCCCCTAATTTTGCCACAGAAAACTGGGTAAGCTTATTGACTCGAGTATACAGTAAGCCGGGTGTATAAACCGCCGTCCTGCTGTGCTCCCCCCATTCTGCTCCGTGCTCCCCCATCCAGCTCTGTGCTCCCCCATTCTCCTCTGTGCTCCCCCCTTCCTGCTCCGTCCTCCGCTGTGCTCCCCCCTCCTGCTCCGTCCTCATGTGCCCCCCGTCCTGCTCCGTGCTCCTCTGTGCTTTCCATCCTCCCCCTCGTCCTGCTCCGTGCTCTCCATCCTCCCCCGTCCTGCTCCGTGTACCCCTGTGCTTTCCATCCTCCCCATCGTCCTGCTCCGTGCTCTCCATCCTCCCCCTCGTCCTGCTCCGTGCTCTCCGTCCTCCCCCCCGTCCTGCTTCATGCTCCTTGTCCTCCTCCATGCTCCCCCCATCCTCCTCCATTATACTCACCCTCCCCGTGCCATCGCTGAACGTCCCGGCAATCCTGCGTTGTACCCGGCTTCCTGCAGCTCTCCTGTGCTGAGCGGTGACGTAATACCGCTCATTAAGGCCATGAATATGGATGCCACGCCTATGGGAGTGGCGTCACGTCCATATTACATGACCTTAATGAGCGGTATTACGTCACCGCTCAGCACAGGAGAGCTGTAGGAAGCCGGGTACAACGCAGGATTGCCGGGACGTTCAGCGATGGCACGGGGAGGGTGAGTATGATGTCCCAGCCACCGGCTCCTGCCGCGGCACCCCCTCCCCCGCTGGTTTCTGCCCAATGACTCGTGTATAAGCCGAGGGGGCATTTTCAGCACAAAAAAAGGCGCTGAAAATCTCGGCTTATACACGAGTATATATGGTAATCGTTTTTATTGTATAAAAGCGCCAAAACAAAAAAAATGATACAAATGAGGTATCGCTGTAATCGTACTGACCCGAAGAATAAACCTGCTTTATCAATTTTACCACACGCGGAACGGTATAAACGCTCCCCCCCGCCAAAAGTAATTAATGAATTGCTGATTTTTGTTCATTCTGCCTCCCAAAAATCGTAATAAAAAGCGATCAAAAAATGTCATGTGCCCAAAAATGGTACCAATAAAAACATCACCTCATCCCGCAAAAAATAAGACCTCACATGACTCTGTTGGCCAAAATAAGAAAAAATTATAGCTCTCAAAATGTGATGTAAAAACAATTTTTTGCAATAAAAAGAGTCTTTTAGCGTGTGATAGCTGCCAATCATTAAAACCCGCTATAAAAACCCGCTATAAATAGTAAATCACACCCCCCTTTATCACCCCCTTAGTTAGGGAAAAATAATAAAATTTAAAAAATGTATTTATTTCCATTTTCCCATTAGGGTTAGGGTTGTGGCTAAAGTTAGGGTTAGAGTTGGGGCTAAAGTTAGGGTTAGGGTTGGGACTAGGGTTACGGGTGTGTTAGGGTTAGGTTTGTGGTTAGGGTTATGATTATGGTTGGGATTAGGGTTGGAGTTAGAATTGGGGGGGTTTCCACATTTAGGCACATCAGGGGCTCTCCAAACATGACATGGCGTCTCATCTCAATTCTAGCCAATTCGGCATTGAAAAAGTCAAACGGTGCTCCTTCCCTTCTGAGCTCTGCCATGCGCCCAAACAGTAGTTTACCCCCAAATATGGGGTATCAGCATACTCAAGACAAATTGCACAATAACTCTTGGGGTCCAATTTCTTCTGTTACCCTTGGGAAAATAAAAAAATTGGGGGCGAAAATATCATTTTTAAGGAAAAAAAATATGATTTTTTATTTTTATGGCTCTACGTTGTAAACTTCTGTGAAGCACTTGGGGGTTCAAAGTTCTCACCACACATCTAGATAAGTTCCTTTTGGGATCTAGCTTCCAAAATGGGGTCACTTGTGGGGTTTTCCACTGTTTAGGCACATCAGGGGCTCTCCAAACGCGACAAGACACCCACAGAGCATTCCATCAAAGTCTGCATTACTAAACGTCACTACTTCTATTCCGAGCCCCGATGTGTGCCCATACAGTAGTTTTCTCACACATATAGGGTATCAGCGTACTCAGGACAAATTGGACAACAACTTTTGGGGTCCAATTTCTCCCCTTACCCTCGGGAAAATAAAAAATTGGTGACTAAAAGATCATTTTTGTGGGAAAAAAATAGGATTTTTTATTTTCATGCCCGGGCATTATAAACTTGTGCGAAGCACTTGGGGGTTCAAAGTGCTCACCACAGATCTAGATAAGTTCCTTAAGGGGGTCTAGTTTCCAAAATGGGGTCACTTGTGGGGATTTCCACTGTTTAGGCAGATCAGGGGCTCTGCAAACTGAACATGACACCCATCAAAGTCTGCATTCCAAAATGTCATTACTTCCTTTCCAAGCCTTGCTATGCGCCCAAACAGTATTTCCCCCCACATATGGGGTATCAGCGTACTCAGGACAAATTGGACAACTTTTGGGGTCCAATTTCCTTGGGAAAAATAAAAAATTGGAAAATTGGGGACTAAAAAAATCATTTTTGTGGATTTTTTTTTCACACCCAGGCATTATAAACTTTAGTGAAACACTTGGGGGTTCAAAGTGCTCACCACAGATCTAGATAAGCTCCTTAGGGGGTCTAGTTTCAAAAATGGTTTCACTTGTGGGGGGTTTCCACTGTTTAGGCAGATCAGGGGCTCTCCAAACGCGACATGGCATACAGCCAATTCTACGTTGAAAAAGTCAAACTGCGCTCCTTCCCTTCCGAGCTCTGCCATGCACCCAAACAGTGGTTTACCCCACATATTGGGTATCAGCGTACGCATGACAAATTGCACAATAACTTTTAAGGTGTTGTTACCCTTGGGAAAATAAAAATTGTGGTGAAAAGATCATTTTTGTGGAAAAAATATAATTTTTTAATTTTACGGCTCTACGTTATAAACTTGTGTGAAGCACTTGGGGGTTCAAAGTGCTCACCACAGATCTAGATAAGTTCCTTAGGGGTCTAGTTTCTAAAATGGGGTCACTTGTAGGGGATTCCCACTGTTTAGGCACATCAGGGGCTATCAAAATGCGACATGGCGTCCAATCTCGATTCCAGCCAATTTTGGTTTGAAAAAGTCAAATGGTGCTCCTTCCCTTCCGAGTTCTGCCGTGCGCACAAACAGTGGTTCCTGCCCGCATATGGGGTATCAGCGTACTCAGGACAAATTGGACAACTTTTATGGTCCAATTTCTCATATTACCCTTGGGAAAATAAAAAATTAGTGACTTAAATATTACTTTTGTGGGAAAAAAATAGGATTTTTTATTTTCATGCCCGGGCATTATAAACTTGTGTGAAGCACTTGGGAGTTCAATGTGCTCACCACAGATCTAGATAAGTTCCTTAGGGGGTCTAATTTTCAAAACGGGGTCACTTGTGGGGGTTTCCACTGTTTAGGCACATCATGGACTCTGCAAACTGAAAATGACACCGATCAAAGTCTGCATTCCAAAACATCATTACTTCCTTTCCGAGCCCTGAAGTGCACCCAAAAACAGTATTTTCCCCCACATGGGGTATCAGCGTACTCAGGTCAAATTAGACAACTTTTGGGGTCCAATTTCCTTTAGAAAAATCAAAAATTGGGGACTAAAAAATCATTTTTGTGGAATTTTTTTTTCACACCCAGGCATTATAAACTTTAGTGAAACACTTGGGGGTTCAAAGTGCTCACTACAGATCTAGATAAGTTCCTTAGGGGGTCTAGTTTCCATAATGGTGTCACATGTGGGGGTTTCCACTGTTTAGGCACATCAGGGGCTCTCCAAACGCGACATGGCGTCCAATCTCAATTCCTGCCAATTTTGGTTTGAAAAAGTCAAACGGCGCTCCTTCCCTTCCAAGCCCTGCCGTGCGCCCAGACAGTGGTTTTCCCCCACATATGGGGTATGAGCGTAATCAGAAGAAATTGCACAACAACTTTTTTCTGTTCATTTTCTCCTTTTACCCTTGTTAAAATAAAAAAATTGTTTGTAAAATATCATTTTTGGGACTAAAAAGTTAAATGTTCATTTTTTCCTTCCAAGTTGCTTCAGCTCCTGTGAAGCACCTGAAGGGTTAATAAACTTCTTGAATGTGGCTTTGAGTACCTTGAGGGGTGCATTTTTTTGAATGGTGTCACTTTTGGGTATTTTCTGCCTTATAGACCCCTCAAAGTGACTTCAAATGTGAGATGGTCCCTAAAAAAATGGTTTTGTACAATTTGTTGTAAAAATGAGAAATCGCTGGTCAACTTTGAACCCTTATAACTTCGTAACAAAAAAAATTGTTTCAAAATTGTGCTGATGTAAAGTAGACATGTGGGAAATGTTATTTAGTAACTATTTTGTGTGACATATTTCTCTGTTTTAAGGGAATAAAAATTCAAAGTTTGAAAATTGCGAAATTTTCAAAATTTTCGTCATATTTCCATTTTTTTCATAAATAACCACAAGTTATATAGAAGAAATTTTACCACTATCATGAAGTACAATATGTCACGAGAAAACATTCTCAGAATCGTGAAGATCCGTTGAAGCGTTCCAGAGTTATAGCCTCATAAAGAGACAGTGGTCAGAATTGTAAAAATTGGCGCGGTCATTAACGTGCAAACTACCCTTGGAGGTTAAGGGGTTAATAAAGTACTTTTTTTTTGTTAGTTACATAGATGACCTGTTGTTAATATGGAATGGGGAACAAGAAGAAATCGTTGATTTCATCAACTTTATCAACATGAATGAATTTAATTTTTCCTTCAATTACTGTACTTCAAAATCTTCAATTAATTGTTTGGATGTTTTATTATCGGTTGATTCTCATACAAATTCAATCCTTATTTCCCCATACAGAAAAATTACTGATACCAATTCTATTCTAGAAGAGCACTCATCTCACCCCAAACATGTAATTAACAACATACCCAAGGGAGAATTGATAAGATTAAAAATAAACTGTACCTCTTTTGCTACATATGAAGTGGAATTTAAAAAAAACTATCAATAGACTCCAAAGGAGAGGTTATCCAAATTGGACTCTCAGCAAGGCACAAATTGTTGTCAATAAAATTGACAGGAATACACTGATCTCGAGGTCTAATAGAATCATAGAATCATAGAATGGTAGAGTTGGAAGGGACCTCCTGGGTCATCTGGTCCAACCCCCTGCTCAAAGCAGGATTCTCTAAATCATCCCAGACAGATGTCTATCCAGCCTCTGTTTGAAGACTTCCATTGAAGGAGAACTCACCACCTCTTGTGGCAGCCTGTTCCACTCATTGATCACCCTAACTGTCAAAAAGTTTTTTCTAATATCTAATCTGTGTCTCCTCCCATTCAGTTTCATCCCATTGCTTCTAGTCTTTCCTTGCGCAAATGAGAATAAAGATGATCCTTCTACAATGTGACAGCCCTTGAGATATTTGTAGACAGCTATTAAGTCTCCTCTCAGTCTTCTTTTTTGCAAGCTAAACATTCCCAAATCCTGCAACCGTTCCTCATAGGACATGGTTTGCAGACCGGTCACCATTCTGGTGGCTCTTCTCTGAACTTGCTCCAGTTTGTTGATGTCTTTTTTAAAATGTGGTGCCCAAAACTGGACACAGTATTCCAGATGAGGTCTGACCAAAGAGGAGTAGAGGGCAATAATGACCTCACGTGATCTAGACTGTATGCTTCTGTTGATACATCCTAGAATTGCATTTGCCTTTTTTGCTGCTGCATCACACTGTTGACTCATGTTAAGTCTGTGATCAATTAGTATACCCAAGTCTTTTTCACATGTGCTGTTACTTAGCCCTATTCCTCCCATTTTGTATATGCTTTTTTCATTTTTATTGCCCAGATGTAGTACTTTGCATTTTTCCCTGTTAAAATCCATTCTGTTAGTTGCTGCCCACTGCTCCAGTTTATGTATATCTTTTTGAATCCTCTCTCTCTCTTCTCTAGTATTAGCTACCCCTCCTAGCTTTGTGTCATCAGCAAATTTGATCAGTTTACCCTCAATTCCTTCATCTAAATCATTGATAAAGATGTTGAACAATACAGGGCCCAAAACAGAGCCTTGTGGTACCCCACTTGAGACATTCTTCCAACTGGATGTGCAGCCATTTACAACCACTCTTTGGGTCCGATCACTAAGCCAGTTATGAATCCACCTAACAGTTGCCTTGTCCATTCCATACTTAGTCATTTTTTCAATAAGGATTGTGTGAGATACTTTGTCAAATGCTTTGCTGAAGTCAAGATATACTATATCTACAGCATTTCCCTGATCCACCCAGTCAGTGATTCTGTCATAGAAGGAAATTAAGTTAGTCTGACATGACTTATTAGTTACAAACCCATGCTGACTCTGTTTAATCACTTCATTCTTATCCAGGTACTTGCATACATGTTCTTTAATAATTTGTTCAAAGATCTTTCCTGGTATAGAAGTCAGACTCACCGGCCTGTAGTTCCCTGGGTCCACCTTCTTCCCCTTTTTGAAGATAGGAACAACATTTGCTCTTCTCCAGTCTTCTGGGACTTCTCCTGTTCTCCAAGAATTTTCAAAGATTATGGACAGGGTTCAAGAATTTCTTCTGCTATCTCCTTCAGTACCCTGGGGTGTAATTCATCTGGACCTGGAGACTTGAATTCACTTAGGTTAGCTAAGTGTTTCCTCACTGTCTTTTTGTTTATAGATATCCTTGATTCTTCTATTCCTTTAATAGGACAGTGAAGATCAGTTGATGTTACATTTCCTTTCTGAGAGAAAACAGATGCAAAATAGGAATTTAAAAGTTCAGCCTTCTCAACATCCTGACTTACCATTTCATCATTTTCATCCTGTAAAAATCCTATAGCATCTTTGACTTTTCTTTTACTTTTGACGTATCCCCAAAATCCTTTTTTGTTGCTTTTGACGTCACTTGCAAGCCTTAATTCATTGTCAGCTTTAGATAATCTGATTTGTGCCCTGCAGGTTCTGCAGACGGCATTATATTCTTCTTTAGATATGCCTCCCTCTTTCCATTTGATAAACATTTCTTTCTTCCTTTTTAGCATGTGTTTAAGTTCTATGTTCATCCATCCTGGTTTCCTTAAATAGGTCGGCTATAAAAGGAAAAATTTATACTAGTATCAACTTTGTTACTGAATTTAGCCCACAATTTGATTCTATCATTGATATTCTAAAAACATATGTTCCCATTTTACATGGTGATGCAAGGTTGTCTCAAATTCTGAATAATTCTCATTTGCGTTTTGTTGCAAAAAAAGCGTCATCATTAGGATGTATACTTCCTCCTACTTTGTTTACAAGCACCCAAAAGAAGGGGAATAACACCTGGTTAAATTATAAGGGCTTTTACAAGTGTGGACATCACTAATGCAAAATTTGCAACTATGTACGAAAAAATAAAAGATTTACTTCCACCGCAACAGGTCTTTCTTATCCAATTACCACACACATGTGTGACCTGCAAATTACAATATGTGGGATGTACAATCGGCCCTTTTAAAAATAGATTTAGAAAACATCTTTCGGAAGCCACAAGCTCCACTGCCCATAATATTTCAGCAGTATCTTACCATTGTAAAATGGTTCATTCAGGCAGTACTAGCACTATTGTGGCTATGGGTATTGAAAAGGTTAATAAGCCCACGAGAGGAGGTGATTATAGACGCAGAGTCCTCAATCGTGAATCCTTTTGGATTTTCAAATTAAATACAAGATTCCCCTTTAGTTTAAATAAATGACAAGACCTTATTTTGCAATATGATTGAATAAACAAAATTATTTTTACCTTTTTCAGGAGCTGTTCATTAACCCACACTTGTAAAGGCCCTTTATTTTTTTCCTAGTGCGCTTTCCTAAGTTGTCATAATATGATTCTAATGAATGTATTTCAGTTTAAGTTATAGGTTTTCTATGATATGTATATTTGTACTTTTGTCATTCTCTTGTCCAAGTGATTTGATTTGTGATCTTAAGATTTTTAATTACTGCACCTATTTTGTCATGTGCAGTTAATTATTTAAGGTTTGGACAAGGGATCTCATTTCATACCATGACAGACCGCAAGAGGTTGAAACGCGTTGGTTGTTATGGGGACCCCATCCTTCCTTTCCTTTGATCATATGTATTTTGGATACATACATTTTAAAATGTCTTGAATAAAAAAATGATTTTATTGGATTACACGCTGGAGATATTTTTCCTCTTCTATTTTCCATATACCCATCATACACATCCTCCATCCCATAGTCCATTGCCCATATAACCATCACACATCCTCCATCCCATAGTCCCGTGCCCATATACCCATCACACAACCTCCATCCTATAGTCCCGTGCCCATATATCCATCACACATCCTCCATCTTCCATCCCATAGTCCCATGCCAATATACCCATCACACATCCTATATCCCATGCCCATATACCCATCATACATATCCTCCATCCCGTAGTCCCGTGCCCATATACCCATCAGACATCCTCCATCCCATAGTCCCGTGCCCATATACCCATCACACATCCTCCATCCCATAGTCCCAAGCCGGGTGGCGCTGAGCAGGGAGTTTCTGAGCTGATTATGCAACCTTCTACACCGGTAACAATAGAGCCGGCAGTAATAGAGGAGGGGGTGATTCATTTCTGTCATGTGCTCTCTGCTCCTTTCTGGGGGGCAGACAATGGCTGGGAGCTTATGTTCCCGGGGGTGCTAGATTTCTCCCAATCGGTCAGTGTCTACTGAGGTATTGTGGAGTGGGAAAACTGTTGCTCATAGCAACTAATCACAGCTCAGCTTTCATCTTTTAAACAGCTCTGGTGAAATGAAAGATGCTTAGTGATTGGTTACTATGGGGAACACAGGCAGTGTAACCTGTTGTGGTCAAAAAGGTGTGCCTATTATTACTTATTTAAATAGCGCCATTAATTCCATGGTGCTGTACATGAGAAGGGGTTACATACAAAGTTATAGATATCATTTACAGTAAACAAATTTACAATGACAGACTGGTACAGAGGGGGAGAGGACCCTGTCCTTGCGGACTTACATTCTACGGGATAATGGGGAAGAAACAGAAGGACGGTGGTGCGGCAGCTCTGGTGGTGGTGGCGAGGCGGCAGCTCTGGTGGTGGTGGCGTGGTGGCAGTTCTGGTGGTGGTGGCGAGGCGGAAGCTCTGGTGGTGGTGGCGAGGAGGCAGCTCTGGTGGTGGTGGCGAGGAGGCAGCTCTGGTGGTGGTGGCGTGGCGGCAGCTCTGGTGGTGGTGTCGAGGAGGCAGCTCTGGTGGTGGTGGCGAGGAGGCAGCTCTGGTGGTGGTAGCGAGGAAGCAGCTCTGGTGGTGGTGGCGAGGCGGCAGCTCGGGTGATGGTGGCGAAGCGGCAGCCCTGGTGATGGTGGCGAGGCGGCAGCTCGGGTGATGGTGGCGAGGCGATAGTTAGGGTGGTGGTGGCGAGGCGAAAGCACGGGTGGTGGCGAGGCGGCAGAATATACAACCCCTGGCAAAAATTATGGAATCACTGGCCTTGGAGGATATTCATTCAGTTGTTTTTTTTTGCTGAAAAAAAAAACAGATCACAAGACATGGAACAAAACTGAAGTAATTTCAAATGGCAACTTTCTGGCTTAAAGAAACACTAAAAGAAATCAAGAACAAATAATGTGGTAGTCAGTAATGGTTATTTTTTTTAACCAAGCATAGGAAAAAGTTATGGAATCACTCAATGCTGAGAGAAAAAATTATGGAATCACCCTGTAAATTTTTATTCCCAAAACTAACACCTGCATTAGATCTGCTCGTTAGCCTGCATCTAAAAAGGAGTGATCACAACTTGGAGAGCTGTTGCACCAAGTGGACTGACATGAATCATGGCTCCAACACGAGAGATGTCAATTGAAACAAAGGAGAGGATTATCAAACTCTTAAAAGAAGGTAAATCATCACGCAATGTTGCAAAAGATGTTGGTTGTTCACAGTCAGCTGTGTCTAAAATCTGGACCAAACACAAACAACATGGGAAGGTTATTAAGGGCAAACATACTGGTAGATCAATGAAGACATCAAAGAGTCAAGACCGGAAACTTAAAGCAATGTCTCCAAAATGGGAAATGCATAACAAAATAAATGAGGAACCAATTGGTGGAAACTGGAATCAACATCTGTGACCGAACTGTAAGAAACCGGCTAAAGGAAATGGGATTTACAGTCATGGCCAAAAGTTTTGAGAATGACACAAATATTATATTTTCACATGATCTGCTGCCCTCTGGTTTTTATGTGTGTTTGACAGATGATTTTATCACAGACAGAAATATAATTGCAAACATATGAATAACAAAAGCTTATATTGACAGTTAGAATGAATTAATGCAGCAAGTCAATATTTGCAGTGTTGACCCTTCTTCTTCAGGACCACTGCAATTCTCCCTGGCATGCTCTCAATCAACTTCTGGACCAAATCCTGACTGATAGCAGTCCGTTCTTGCACAATCAATGCTTTCATTTTGTCAGAATTTTTAGGTTTTTGTTTGTCCACCAGTCTCTTGATGATTGACCACAAGTTCTCAATGGGATTAAGATCTGGGGAGTTTCCAGGCCATGGACCTCCCTGAGCCATTTAGTTATCACCTTTGCTTTATGGCAAGGTGCTCCATCATGCTGGAAAAGGCATTATTGGTCGCCAAACTGCTCTTGGAGGGTTGGGAGAAGTTGCTCTTGGAGAACATTCTGGTACCATTCTTTATTCATGGCTGTGTTTTTAGGCAAGACTGTGAGAGAGCCGATTCCCTTGGCTGAGAAGCAACCCCACACATGAATGGTTTCAGGATGTTTAACAGTTGGCATGAGACAAGACTGGTGGTAGCGCTCACCTTGTCTTCTCCGAATGAGCCATTTTCCTGATGTCCCAAGCAATCGAAAAGGGGATTCATCAGAGAAAATAACTGTTTTTTCTGGAGATAAGTGGCTTCTTTGCTGCCCTCCTTGAGACCAGGCCTTGCTCCAAGAGTCTCCGCCTCACAGTGAGTGCAGATGCACTCACACCTGCCTGCTGCCATTCCTGAGCAAGCTCTGCACTGCTGGTAGCCCGATCCCGCAGCTGAAACACTTTTAAGAGACGGTCCTGGCACTTGCTGGTCTTACTTGGGTGCCCTGGAGCCTTTTTGGCAACAATGGAACCTCTGTCCTTGAAGTTCTTGATGATGCGATAGATTGTTGACTGAGGTGCAATCTTTCTAGCTGCAATACTCTTCCCTGTTAGGCCATTTCTGTGCATTGCAATGATGACTGTTATGTTACGGTAGCTGAGGAGTGCAGGTAAAAAAGGAAATACACCAGAGCAGTTGGAATCTATGAGATTGCAGTACCCTGACTAACCACAGCAACTAGAGGCAGCCGTGGAGCGTTCCTACGTTGGTCCTAGACGCCTCGTCACAGCCTGAGAAACTAACTACACCTAAAGATAGAAATAGGAAAGCTATCTGCCCCGGAGCAGAACCCCAAAGATAATAGAAAGCCCCCAAACATGTAATGGCGGTTAGACAAGAGGAAATACTGACACAGAAAGAAAATAGAATGAGCAAACGCTGGGGCCCAAACTATCTAAATAGAAAAGGACAGGAAGGGTACTTACTGCAATCTCAGAAAACCCTGAAAAAACACCAACTCTACTAATTTCAAAATCACCTGAGATCACACGACCTCTACCACCTAAATTAGTTCTCTGGTGTAAAAAAAAAAATCAAAACAGCAGCCACTGAAAAAAAATAGGAAAAAGCAAAAGTACAAAACACAGTGGCTGGACTAAACTGAGAGGGCAAAAGGACCCTGAAGGCCCCCACAGAAGTGCAGGACAAAATGCAAAAATATAGCAAAAACACAAAATAAGAAATTGTCTTATCTGATAGCAGGAGATGCAGACACGACACAGCAGGCTACAAGGGAAACTGGAAAGAAGGATTCAGACCAGAACAATTGATCACCGGCAACCCTGATGGGAAAATGACTCCCTTATATAAGACCAATCAGTAACACCTGATTCCCAGTCCTCACAATCCGAACTAGTACCGCTTGTAACCACCAGAGGGAGCCTCTGCTCAGAACTCATCTCAAACCCATTCACAACAGTACCCCCCCCTTGAGGAGGGTCACCGAACCCTCATTTGAGCAACCAGGTCGGTCAGGATGAGTTCTATGATACGCACGGATAAGTCTCCTAGCATGGATGTCCGAAGCAAACACCCAAGAATTGTCTTCCTGACCATAACCTCTCCATTTAACCAAATACTGGAGTCTTCGTCTAAAAAACGAGAATCCAATATTTTCTCAACCACATACTCCAGATTGCCCTCAACCAAAACAGGGTCAGGAGGCACAGCAGCAGGAACCACTGGCTCAACAAACCTCTTCAACAAGGACTTGTGGAACACGTTATGGATCTTAAATGTCCCTGGAAGAAGCAAACGAAAAGAAACAGGATTAATAATCTCCATGATCTTATAAGGTCCAATGAACCTAGGCTTAAATTTAGGAGATGCTACTCTCATAGGAATATTCTTTGAGGACAACCAGACCAAGTCCCCCACTTTAAACCGAGGACCATCAGTCCTATGCCGGTTAGCAAACCGCTGGGCCTTCTCCTGAGAGAGGGACAACCTCTCCACTACCTGGTCCCAAATCTGCTGCATACGCTCAACAACAGAGTCAACACCTGGACAGACAGAAGCCTCCGTCTGTCCTGAAGAAAATCGAGGGTGAAACCCAGAATTACAGAAAAACGGAGACATCAAAGTGGCAGAGCTAGCCCTATTATTAAGAGCAAACTCAGCCAAAGGCAAAAAAGAGACCCAGTCATCCTGATCAGCAGACACAAAGCATCTTAGATAAGTCTCCAATGTCTGGTTTGTTCTCTCAGTTTGACCATTGGTCTGAGGATGAAATGCCGAGGAGAAAGACAATTGAACACCCAGTTTAGAACAAAAAGTCCTCCAAAATCTGGAAACAAACTGGACTCCTCTGTCAGACACAATGTTCTCAGGAATGCCGTGTAAACGAACCACGTGCTGAAGGAACAACGGCACCAATTCAGAGGAGGAAGGCAACTTAGGTAATGGCACAAGATGTATCATTTTGGAAAACCTATCACAAATTACCCAGATGGTGGTCATTCTCTGAGAAACAGGAAGATCGGAAATGAAATCCATAGAGATATGGGTCCATGGTCTCTTGGGCACAGGCAATGGCATCAACAAACCACTAGAGCGAGAGCAAGGCTTGGAGCTAGAGCAAGTCCCGCAGGACTGCACAAATTCCCTGACATCGCGAGACAAGGTAGACCACCAAAAGGACCGACTAACCAAGTCTCTGGTACCAAAAATTCCGGGATGCCCAGCCAATGCGGAACAATGAATCTCAGACATCACACTCTTTTTCCATTGGTCCGGGACAAACAATTTTCCAACAGGGCAGCGCTCGGGCCTATCCTCCTGACACCCCTCCAGAGCAAGTCTCAAATTGGGAGAGATGGCGGAAAGAACTACACCCTCCTTCAAAATAACAGAGGGATCAGATAGCCCAGGAGAGTCCGCAAGGAAACTCCTCGAGAGGGCATCCGCCTTAACATTCTTAGTGCCAGGAAGAAAGGAAACCACAAAATTAAAACGTGTGAAAAACAAGGCCCACCTGGCCTGTCTAGGATTGAGTCGCTTGGCAGATTCCAGATAGACCAGATTCTTATGGTCCGTAAGGACCACCACCTGATGTTTGGCTCCCTCCAGCCAATGTCTCCACTCTTCAAAAGCCCACTTCATGGCCAATAACTCCCGATTACCCACGTCATAATTACGTTCAGTA
Source organism: Oophaga sylvatica (assembly GCA_033576555.1). Lineage (NCBI taxonomy): Eukaryota > Metazoa > Chordata > Amphibia > Anura > Dendrobatidae > Oophaga > Oophaga sylvatica. The sequence goes on along the minus strand of JARQOD010000003.1, from coordinate 284,106,276 downwards.
GGAGAAAATTTTCGAGAGAAAAAGGCACAAGGGTTACTTTTAGAGGTTTCTGGATCTTTTTGGGACAAAACGGCACCTGCCCCAATTTCAGAGGCATCAACCTCCACCTGAAATGGCAGAGAAACATCAGGCTGCCGTAGAACAGGAGCAGAAGTGAATCTCTGCTTAAGTTCCTGAAACGCAGAGACTGCCTCAGGAGGCCAATTCACCACATCAGAACCCTTTCTGGTCAAATCAGTTAATGGTTTAACAATAACCGAGAAATTACCAATAAATTTACGATAAAAATTGGCAAAACCCAAAAATCTCTGAAGAGCCTTTAATGAAGTAGGTTGGACCCAATCACAGATGGCCTGAACCTTGACCGGGTCCATTTCAATAACAGATGGGGACAAAATGAATCCCAGAAATGAGATCTTCTGTACGCCAAAAAGACACTTTGATCCCTTCACATACAGAGCATTCTCTCTCAAAATCTGGAATACAGTTCAAACATGTTTCACATGAGAGTCCCAGTCATTAGAAAAAATCAAGATATCATCCAAATAAACAATCAGAAACTTGTCCACAAAATCCCTGAAAATGTCATTCATGAAGGACTGGAAGACGGAAGGAGCATTAGTGAGCCCAAAGGGCATCACAAGGTACTCAAAATGCCCTTCAGGGGTGTTAAATGCCGTCTTCCATTCATCCCCGTGCTTAATGCGAATAAGGTTATACGCCCCCCTGAGGTCAAGCTTGATAAACCAAGTAGCGTTTTTCACCCTGGAAAACAGGTCAGAAATCAAGGGTAACGGGTATTGATATTTCACAGTAATATTGTTCAAGAGACGATAATCAATACACGGCCTTAATGAACCATCTTTTTTGGCCACAAAGAAAAAACCGGCACCTAAGGGTGAAGAGGATGGTCTGATATGACCCTTCTCCAATGATTCCTTGATATAAGACCGCATAGCGTCATGTTCAGGTACAGACAAGTTAAAAAGGCGACCTTTAGGGAATTTACTACCTGGCACTAATTCAATAGCGCAGTCATAGCTCCTATGGGGAGGTAAGGATGCAGATTTACTTTCGCTAAACACATCAGAAAAATCAAACAAAAAGTCAGGAACATCCTCAGCCTGGGGGAGGCAGAAAAAACAGGAGTGTTGGTATTAACACATTGGCAGCCCCAACTGGTTACAGACACAGATTTCCAATCCAAAACAGGATTATGAGACTGTAACCAAGGGAAACCCAGCACTATAATGTCATGCAGATTATATAGAACCAAAAATTTGCAGCACTCCTGGTGATCAGGTTCAACCCTCATTATCACCTGAGTAGAAAACTGGGGTTTATTCTCAGCCAAAGGGGTAGAATCGATCCCCAGTAAAGGAATAGACTTCTGTAGGGGTATCAAGGGAAACCCACAACGTTTAGCAAAATCATAATCCATCAGGTTAATAGCTGCTCCAGAATCAACGAAAGCCTGAGCAGAAAATGAGGACAGAGAGCATATCAGAGTGACAGTTAATAAAAACTTAGTCTGAACACTACCCAAGACAACTGAGCGTGCAAAACGTCTTCCCCGCTTAGGGCAGACTGAAATAGCATGAGAGGCATCACCACAGTAGAAACATAACCCATTGCGCTTTCGAAACTCATGACGCTGTGCCCCAGACACCACTCCATCACACTGCATGGGCTCAGCAGCTGGCTCACAAGGCAACACCACTCCACGCATACTTCTCCGCTCACGCAAACGTCTGTCAATTTGAATCGCTAATGACATAGAATCATTGAGACCAGAGGGGACAGGGAATCCACCATAACATCCTTTACATTATCCGACAGACCCTTCCGGAAAAGGGCCGCCAAAGCGTCGTCATTCCATTTGGTCAGGACTGCCCACCTACGGAATCTCTGACAGTATAACTCAGCGTCATCAAGCCCCTGATTTAATGCCAACAAGGCTTTTTCAGCTTGATCAGTGACATTAGGCTCATCGTACAATAACCCCAAGGCCTGAAAAAACGCATCAACATCACTCAAAACAGGATCCCCAGGTATCAGGGAAAAAGCCCAATCCTGAGGATCGCCGCGTAGGAGAGAGATGATAATTTGAACCTGCTGCGCTGCGTTCCCTGAGGACTTAGGTTTTAAGGCAAAAAACAATTTACAATTATTTTTGAAATTCTGAAACTTAGCTCGATCCCCTAAAAACAAATCTGGCATGGGAATCCTAGGTTCCACAACAGGCAACCCAGCAAGATATGCAGCAATACTCTGAACCTCAGTGGCAAGCTGATCCACACGGCCAGACAACTGTGCAAACTCCATTGGGAGAAAAGATCCTCCCCAGTACCCAGAGATACAGAGGGAAAAAAAAAAAATGCAACAAACAGAAAAATATCTCTGACAACTCTGACAACCTTTTTTCTTTCACAATATTTTTTCCCTTCTGTGAGTACCATACAATTTTCAATTTTTAGGCCGGTGATACTGTTATGTTTCGGTAGCTGAGGAGTGCAGGCAAAAAAGGCAATACACCAGAGCAGTTGGAATCTATGAGATTGCAGTACCCTGACTAACCACCACAACTAGAGGCAGCCGTGGAGCGTTCCTACGTTGGTCCTAGACGCCTCGTCACAGCCTGAGAAACTAACTACACCTAACGATAGAAACAGGAAAGCTATCTGCCCCGGAGCAGAACCCCAAAGATAATAGAAAGCCCCCAAATATGTAATGGCGGTTAGACAAGATGAAATACTGACACAGAAAGAAAATAGTATGAGCAAACGCTGGGGCCCAAACTAACTAAATAGAAAAGGATAGGAAGGGTACTTACTGCAATCTCAGAAAACCCTGAAAGCACCAACTCTACTAATTTCAAAATCACCTGAGATCACACGACCTCTACCACCTAAATTAGTTCTCTGGTGTAACAAAATCAAAACAGCAGCCACTGAAAAAACTGGAAAAAGCAAAAGTACAAACATCAGTGGCTGAACAAAACTGAGAGGGCAGAAGCCCCCGGAGGGGACCCTGAAGGCCCCCACAGAAGTGCAGGACAAAATGCAAAAATATAGCACAAACACAAAAGAAGAAAATGTCTTATCTGTTAGCAGGAGATGCAGACACGACACAGCAGGCTACAAGGGAAACAGGAATAAAGGATCCAGACCAGAACAATTGATCACCGGCAACCCTGATGGGAAGGTGACTCCCTTATATAAGACCAATCAGTAACACCTGATTCCCAGTCCTCACAATCTTCACTGGACAGACTAGCACCGCTTGTAACCACCAGAGGGAGCCTCTGCTCAGAACTCATCTCAAACCCATTCACAACAGAACCCTGAGACTATCACAGAGCAGGTGCATTTATACAGAGACTTGATTACACACAGGTGGATTATATTTATCATCATTAGTCATTTAGGACAACATTGGATCATTCAGAGATCCACAATGAACTTCTGGAGTGAGTTTGCTGCACTGAAAGTAAAGGTGTCGAACAATATTGCACGCCCCACTTTTCAGTTTTTGTATTTCCACAAAAATTTAAAAAAAACAATAAATTTCATTTAACTTCACAACTGTGTCCCACTTGTTGATTCTTCACCAAAAATTAACATTTGATATCTTTATGTTTGAAGCATATGTCGGAAAAGGTTGAAAAGTTCCAGGGGGCTGAATACTTTCGCAAGGCACTGTATATTCCTTTTGACAAAGTCACTCTTATCCACCTTTTTATATTTATTATTTTTTTTTGTGCATCACACAACCATCACCGGGAATTAATGCGGTGTTGTCATGGCTCTGGAAAATCAAATTACCGGTAAGTAATTATCATTTTTTCCCTTCCCCATGACAGCTCCACACATGAGAGAAAGAAATAGAAAAGACTCCTAGGGTGGGACAACAGCAGACAACACCTTTCTCCCAAAGGCCAGATTTGAGAGTCCTAGATCTAGCCTATAGTGACGGAAGAAAGTGGAGGGTGAAGACCATACTGCTGCTCTACAAATCTGTTCTACAGATGCATTTGCCCTTTCAGCCCAGGATGAGGCTATGGCCCTTGTAGAGTGAGCCATTACACCTCGTGGGGGAGTCTAACCTAAGGAAGAGTAAGACTTTGAAATGGCCATACGAAGCCATCGTGCAATAGTTGATTTTGAAGCCTTTTTCCCCCTGTTTGTCCTCTGGAAGGAGACAAAAAGTGCTGATGACTGTCGCCATGATTTTGAGACTTCTATATATTGGAGTAGGCAACGTCTGACATCTAGACAATGGAAGGTTTGTTCTCCCTGGGATTTTGGGTTGGCACAAAACGAGGGCAAAATTACTTCCTGGTTCCTGTGAAATTTTGAATTAACCTTCGGAAGGAAGGCCGGATCAGTTTTTATAATTACTCTGTCATCCAGAAAGGTAGTATATGGGAGATTTACTGGGAGATAGCTTGCAGCTCGCAGATATGCCGAGCTGACGTCAGGGCAACCAGGAGTACTATTTTCAATGACAAGGCCTTTACTGAAATAGAAGTAAGAGGCTAGAAGGGAGAAGTTAGGGCATTTAAAACTAATTTAGATCCCAGGGAGCTACCTTAGGTAGTGATTTTGAGGGTCTGGTTGCAAAGGAGGCTCGGATGAACCTGTAGACCCAAGGGTAATCTGCATGTTTTTGGTCAAACAATGCACCCAGGGCAGAGACTTGTACTTTTAGGGTGTTCATAGACAACCCTCTTTCCAGCCCTTTTTGAAGAAATTCTAGAATTTCCTTTACCGGGTCTTCTTGACATGTATTGCACAACTGTCATCCCGAAAACGCCAGGAATTTTTCCCATATTTTTTGGTACTTGTCTGATGTGACCTTCTTCCTGCTAGCAAGCAAAGTAGTCACTAAAGGGTTTGAAAATCCTTTTGCTAGTAGGAGTCCCCTCTCAAGTTCCAAGCGGTGAGATGGAGTCTGTGCACTTGAGGATGTAGTACTGGTCCCTGGTGCAGGAGATTTGGGATATCCGGGAGGATCCATGGGTCCGAGATAGACATACGTCTGAGCCATGTGAACCATGTCCTTTTTGGACAAAAAGGCGTGACAAGGATTATCCGTGCCTCGTCTTCCCGAATTTTCTTCAGGACTATTGGGATCAATGGAATCGGGGGAAATGCATAACCCAGGTGAAACTTCCAGCTGTGCAGCAGTGCATCCACTTCTTCTGGGTGTTCTTTTGGGTTTAGGGAGTAGAACCTCTTTATCTTCCGATTTCTTCTTGTGGCAAACAGATCCACCTCTAGCGTGCCCCAGATGGCACAGATTTTCCCAAATACTTTGATTCAGGGACCACTCTCCCTGGTGTAATACATGACGGCTTAAGAAATCTGCCACAAGATTGTCCGCCCCTTTCAAGTGCGTACCGGATAGGGACAAAAGGTTGCTTTCTGCCCATCCGAACAGCTCTTTTGCTTCCGCCATCAGGGATGTTGACCTTGTACCCCCTTGTCGTTTTATATAAAGCTATAGCCGTGCTGTTGTCGGACAATATTGTGACATGTCTCCCTTGGATTTCTTTCCCAGCATTAAGAAGTGCTCGCCTTACAGCTGTCAACTCTTTCAGGTTGGAGGATGCTGCTATCATTGAGGGTTCCCATGGCCCCTGCAGAATCTGGTCTGACAGGTGTGCCCCTCAACCTAACGGACTTGCATCCGTGGTTAGTACCACCGGGTTCTGAACTGACCAAGGTACCGCCTTGTTTAAGTTTCTGGCGCTCAGCCACCAATTTAATGAATCTTGCACTCGTGGTGATAGGAGAAGCTTTTGATTCAAGTTATACGGATCTGTTAACTGCTCGGACAGGATCTGCCATTGTAATTCCCTTGTATGGGCTTGAGCCCACTGGACTGCTGGATTGTCGCTGTTAGGACACCCAAGAGTGATATTGCCCCTCTTACTGAGATGGGCAGACCAGATTGTACCTGCGGTATCTTTTGCTGAATGGTTCGAACCTTTTTTTCCGGGAGGATACATTCTTGTCTGACTGAATTCAGTCGGATCCCGAGAAATTCCTGTACCTGTGCTGGAATTAATCTCGACTTTTTCAAATTTATTATCCAGCCCAGTCTGGTCAGCACCTCTAGCACTCTTGTGACTGCCTTTGAGCAGTCTTCCTTGTCGTCTGCCATGATAAGAAAATCATCCAAATAGGGTACCAATAAGTATATTTTCTTTCCTCACAAAGGACGCTATCTCGGAGATTACCGTATATACTCGCGTATAAGCCGAGATTTTCAGCCCATTTTTTAAGGCTGAAAGTCCCCCTCTCGGCTTATGCGTGAGTCATATACCGGGGGGGTCGGCGGGGGAGGGGGAGCAGGGGTGTCAGATCATACTTACCCCTCTGCCGCCGCGTCTCTGCAGCCCCCCTGTTTCTCCCACAATCTCAGGCTCCGTCCTGCAGCGGTCAGGTGGTACCGCTCATTAAAGTCATGAATATGCACATATTCTTGACTTTAATGAGCGGTACCACGTGACCGCTGTAAGAAGGAAGAGCTGCGCGAGAAGAGTAGGGGCTGGAGAGACGTGCCAGCGGGGGGGGTGAGTATATGCGATATTCTTCTGTCCCCGGTCCACCGCTGTGCGCTGCTCTGACCGCCTCGTCCTTTGGCTATGATGTTCAGGCAGAGGGCGCGATGACGTAGTTAGTGCGCGCCGCGCCCTCTGCCTGAGCACTCACTGACAAGAGGACCTGGAAGACAGCGGCGCGCAGCAGTGGACCGGGACAGGTGAATATCTCAGGTGTCGGGGCACTGAGCAAGCTGTCCCCCATAGCGCGCCGGTGTCCCCGTCTGCTCAGGACACCGGCACCCGGCCCCCAGCAACGAGAGGTGAGTATGTCATTTTTTTTTCAGTTGCAGCAGCAGCGGCAGCATAAGGGACCTATACTATGGAGCATATGGGGCATAATCTATGGAGCATAATCTATAGAGCATATGGGGCATAATCTATGGAGCATATGGGGCTTAATCTATGGAGCATATGGGGCATAATCTGTGGAGCATATGGGGCATAATCTGTGGAGTATATGGGGCATAATCTGTGGAGCATATGGGGCATAATCTATGGAGCATAAGGGACATAATTTATGGAGCATATGGGGCATAATCTGTGGAGCATATAGGGCATAATCTGTGGAGTATATGAGATATAATCTATGGAACATATGGGGCATAATCTGTGGAGCATATGGGGCATAATCTGTGGAGCATATGGGGCATAATCTATGGAGCATTTTATGGGGGCATAATCTATGGAGCACCATATGGGGGCATAATCTATGGAGCATCTTATGGGGCCATTATTAACCTTTATGGAACTTTATATGGGGAGTATTTTGTATGGATTATTTATGGGGTCCATCATTAAATGTATTGAGCATTATATGGGGCTCCTGATTCAATATGGATATTCAAAAACCTTTAACCTACTGATGTCTCAATTAATTTTACTTTTATTGGTATCTATTTTATTTTTGTAATTTACCAGTAGCTGCTGCATTTTCCACACTAGGCTTATACGCGAGTCAATAAGTTTTCCCAGTTTTTTGTTGCAAAATTAGGGGGGGGGGGTCAGCTTATACATGAGTATATAGGTTTCTTTGTGAATATACGAGGGTCTACTGCCACCCCAAAGGGAAGACACTGGTATTGGAGATGAGTGGGGACTAGCGCAATCTCTACTACCAATCTTAGGTATCGCTGATGTTCCCCGCAGATTGATACATGGTAGTAAGCGTCTGTCAGATGTATTACCGCCATGTAGCAGCCTGGATTGAGTAGCTTTACTGCTGACTTTAGTGTTTCCATTTTTAACCTCTCCACCCGGATAAATCGGTTCAGTGCCTTTAAATTGAATATTGTCCTCAGTGAGCCGTCAGGTTTTTGCGTGAGGAAAAGGGTGCTGTAGAATCCCTCTCCTATTTGGTGATGTGGTACTTTTATCAGCACTTCCTTTTGTAGGAGGAGTTGAACTTCTTTTCTTAGTGTGGCTTGATTCTTCTTGGCCACCTGAGTCATTATCATCCTTGCGGCGGGGGCCAGAAGAAATTTAGTCGCAGGCCTTCGGGTAACAAGTTGGTTATCCACTGTGAGGCAGGTAATGCTGACCATTGGTGGACAAAATATCAAAGTCTTCCCCCCACCGGACCTTTGGCGTCATTGATGTTTGGGGTCTGATTTAGGGGAGGCTTATTGAAGAGGAATCTCTTAAGGTACTGTCACAGTAAGCGAGATCGCTAACGAGATCGCTAAAGCGTCAGCGATTTTATGACGCAGCAGCGATCTCGTTAGCGGCGATGTGGCCCCCGCTGCGATGTCGCTGATCGTTCATGAATGTTCTGAGCCATTTTTTGGTCATTGGTGTCCCGCTGGTAAGCCTGAATCGCTGAGTGTGACACCCTTTATGAGCGACTTTACCAGCGGTGCAGGCGGGACTAGGTTTTCCCAACGACCGCAGAGGTCGTTATACAGATCGCTGATCTCTGATGAGATCTTCGTGTTTGGAAGCTAACTAGCGACCATATAGCGATCGCACCAACGATCTTGCCGGGTCGTGTCGTTGTCGTGATCGCTGGTGCGATCGCTACGTGTGACAGTGCCTTTATCCTCCAGGGTATACCTCGCATAGCCTTGTCATCTGAGCAGCCTCAGCCTCCACTATTCCTTGATCCTCGAAAGGGCGGCTGAGCGTCAACCCAACGGCGACTAGAGAAGAGGGGTGGTGGGAACCATATCATCTTGTCTGACGCTTTCTCCAATATTTCATCTAACGTCTTCCTGAAGAGGTACTGTACCTCACAAGGGACTGCACAGAGCTTCACTTTCGATTGAAAGTCTGCAGCCTAGTTTTTTAGCCATAGTGCTCTGCGACCTGAATTGGATAGGGCGCATGCACGGGTGGCACATCGAACAGAGTCAACTGAGTCGTCTGCTAGGAATCCCGCCACTTTTTGTAAGGAAGGTATTGCCTCCAATAGTATTTCTCTTGGGCATTTGTTTTTTATCTGTTCACTCAGTTCCTCCAACTACCTGACCATAGCACGAGCTGTACAAGTGGCGGCTAACCCAGGTTTAAGTGACCATGCTGATGCCTCCCAAGCGGATTTTAGAAAGGCTTCGGGTTTTTTGTCGAGGGGATCTTTTAAGGCACCCATATCCTCGAATGGTAGGGCTATTCCCCTAGACGTAATGGCGATAGCCGTATCCAGTCTAGAAACTCTCTCCCATTTCTCACAAACCTCCTGATCAAATGGGTATTTGCATTTTAGGGTCTGTGGGACGGACATCTTTTTGTTAGGCTTCTTACACTCTTTTTTAATTAAATTCAGCAGATTGTCATGAAAAGGAAAAACCCTGCGCTTTTTCCCCTCCAGGTTACTAAACAAAGAATCCTAAACCGTTCGTTGCTCCCTGGGCGTTTCGACTCCCATAGTAGACCTGGCCAGCTTGAGTAATTTTCCGATATCTTCAGATAAAAAATAAGGGTGGCCATATTCCTCGTCTGAGAAGTCCAGGTCTGAGTCATCAGAGGGGGCTAATTCTCCCGGCTCTTCCTCCGAATCTACATCCGGACTTTGGATTTCTGTAGGAGGAGGGGAGGGGTGGGTTTTCCGGAGCTGAATGCAGTATGCTGCTTTAACTGCTCCTTTTCCGTTATCTTTACCTCATCTCGCATGATGGTTTTAATGCTCTGGAAAAGGGACTGTGATTCCTCGGCCACTGTGTTATCAATACATGAGCGACAGATTTGTTTATCATATGTTCTAGGGAGGGTTTTTCAGCATAATGCACATGCCCTGTTTTTCTGTTTTGACGTGGCCTTTTTCCCCTAAGAAGACATGACATAGAGGCCGTCACTATCAACATATTTTGCCTACAAAGGCACTCACCCGGGGGCGTGTCCTAGCTCTTGTGGCATGAAGACGCAGGAGCTGTGAGCTCCCATAGAGTTCCCTACTAAAGCGACTTTAAGCTACTTTAGAGGCACAAAAACAGCTTCCTGAGGTTCCTGATCAACAGATCTCTGAAAAAGGAACAAAATAAAACCAAGATCAGGTCCCTAGGACAACAGGGACTGAAGATATCACACATAGAAGCCAGCAGTATTACTGCCCAGCCTCCCCTGAACAAAGCAACAGGACTGCCCTCATCAAGAAGCCAGAAACTACTCACTGTGGTCTGCATTAGTGTCCAGTGATTGGCTCACCAAGGAGAATTCAGGGTCCGAGGCTGGTGTCCGTCTGGCCCCTGGAGCGACTACTGGGGAGACACCCATGAGGCCCCGGGCTGAAGAAAAGTTTACAGATGCTTCCTGCTTCTGACAGAGAAACCTCGTGCTGAGGAGGAGGTGTCAGCCATCTTGCAAGGACTTAGGAGCTGCAGAAGAACCGTCCCTGTCAGCCAGCGCTGAGGAGAAGATTCATTGGGGAGAGTGTAGCCCCTTCTGGGAGATAGAGGGGAGGACAAACATCGGTGAACAGTCGGGACAAGCACAGCGACACCACTGAGAGGAGAACCCCTGCAGAGCTTCGGTGACAGAGGAGTGGAGCTGCAGCATTCGGTTCAACTTATCTCAGCTCACACCAATCCAGTAGCTGCAGAGGACCCGTCCCTGTCCACCAGTGCTGAGGAATAGATCTGTCGGTGGAGAGTGAAGCCCCTTCCAGGAGAACCTGTAGATGCCCTGCTTCAGAGAATCATCAAGCATCGGTGAATGGTGGAGACTAGCCGCTGAGAAGAGAACCCCTGCAGAGCTCCAGTGACCGTGGAGGGAAGCCTCAGAGGAGAAGAGCTGCAGCACTTAGTTCATCTTGCCTTAGCACACACCAATCCAGGTGATCATCTGTTTGCTACACATATAAGCTGGTGATTACTGCTACTCCCCACACATAAACTGTTCACAAACAGGAGTACTGCCATATTTTTAATAAATCTGTAAATACTGTAATCTGTGCCCTCAGTGCATTGCCCTGGGGCGCTGTACTCGCACATATAACTCACACATATTAAGCCACCTATTCTCTGTTTTGCCCTTGAGCCGGAGGGCCCTGATCTCCTCTTCATAAAGCTAGATTCTGTTCTGCTTGATGTTGGATATCTTAAAGGATGAGGAGATATTAGACAACACCTGCATAGAAGCTTTGCGCATACAACTTGTACTTAGGCATTATTAAGCATTCAAACTCATTGTTCATAGAGGTATATGTTTTTCTACAGCTACTGAAACAATTTTGGGTCATTCTGGGGCTTACCCTCGAAATTATACATTTAAAGGGGTCACCAGAAATTCTCCCAAACTTGCAGCCATAACCAACAAACTCACTCTGGGTCTCTTGCATTTTATGACCATTCTCTTGCTTGTATAACTTCTGATAGAGGTAAATCTAAAGTAACATATACCAGTTCCTAACCCATAATTGGTATCTGAAACCTCAAGAACCACCCAAGTTTTATATCCATTTGGTTACATAGCATTTTAAATCCATTGAAACAATTTTGAAGTTTTTTGGGGCTCACCCTCGAAATTAAAAATTTAAAGAGGTTGTCAGAAAACTGCCCAGATACGCAGTGTTAACAAACAATACATAATAAGTTTTTTTTTCTTATTTTCAAATCCTTTTTTTTGCATAACTCCTGACAGAGGTAAATCTAAGAAGACAAATATCTATATCTTTTTTTTTTTTTTTTTTCCCATAGTTAGTATTTAAAACCTTGATTAGTATTCTTCTCTTGCTTAATTCAAAAGAGACACTAAGAACACTGGGGATCACTACCAAGTAAAAATTTAAAGGGGCTGCTAAGAGATCACCCAATTTTGTAACAACAATAAAGAGACATATCCAGGGGATACTTCCATTGTATTTTGCATTGAAACTCTACCTGCATCATAAGAAAAATGGATCAACGAAAAGACAACAGAAAATCTACCCTAACATCTCATCAATCTACAGACCACCGCTTCTCTAAATCAACTGAAGACCTCACAAATGCACTTAGTCCAGTCAAATCGAGGTCACCTCTTAAGAGGGATGAACCCACAACTAACAAAGTTAAACAGCTACCCTTAACTTCTCATAGTGGGGCCATCAAGTCGAATCTACAGAAAAAACTACCCCCCCAAGTAACTAAAACAAATGCTCCCCCCACTCAAATAAACACAGAGGATAAGAAAGCTTCTTCTGTAGCTCTAAACACTGCTTTTGTAGAGGTCATGGACATATCTGAGTCAAACAAAAGGAGAAAGCCAGACAAAGACTCTCTAGCAGCTGATTCTGACTCTGACACTTTTTCCGAGGACACTTCCCCAAACGGAAGCCCTGCCTCATCCCACAGGAAAAGAGACCATCATACGCCACAACATCAAGTAGAGAATACAAGCGCTAGCGAGGATTTTCTACTTAAAATCACCGACCTCATTGATAAAAGACTTAAAGCGGGTTTTGAACAATACCAAAATTCGTTTATTGAAGTCTGCCAGGGCATTACCCAAAAACTAGAATTGAACGAAAAAAGAATCACCAAGGTTGAAAACAAAACAGATAATCTTACAAAACAGAACATTGAACTAAAAACCGAAATTAATAGCCTAAAGTCTAAGTTAGCAGATCTCGAGGCCAGGAGTAGGAGAAACAACTTGAAAATTCGAGGCATTCCAGAAGACATTCCACAATCGGACTTATCTGATTACGCCAAAAGCCTGTTCAAGAAAGCCATTCCCTCTCTGACGAATATGGAACTCAGCATCGATAGAATCCACAGACTTCCGCGGCCCGCAGGTGTCCCCCCTGATAAACCAAGGGACACAATTCTAAGGATTCACTTTTTCAGTACGAAAGAAAGAATCCAAAATTTTGTGAGAGATAGGGGCACCTTTCCAGACCCATTCAACCATGTAAAGATCTTCGCGGATTTCTCCAAACACACAATTGATACCCGCAGGTCTTTCAGGGAAGCAATCTCCTCCCTGAGGGAGAGGGGGATCCAGTACAGATGGGGCTTCCCAACTAAACTGTTGATTCTTTATAAAGGAAAAACCATCCCCTTAAACAGTTCAAGAGAAGCATTAGATTTTCTTAGATCTCTCCCGGGAGGGAAAAACTCTTAGAGATAGGGAGTGAGGCATTGACTCTGGTTTCATGTCTCTCTCTTTTTCTGTTTAATACTTATTTTACAGGCAGTTCTCCCTGCTATAATTCATAACCAATCTTCGCAGTTATGTATACCCTTCTGTTCCTGTTACAGTCTCTAGTAACTGTTAGAAAGGGAAATTTGTGGGCTCAAATCACACGAACTTTACCCACAACAGGAGAGATCTCACCGAGGGTGTTGATCCTCCAGGAGAACTCCTTAACCTGAAGTTATATTGCTAATATTTTGAATTCTTGTTTCTGAACTTGTAATTGAATTCTGTTACTGTTATTTGAATTTTGCTGTTTAATTATATATACCTGTATTTGTAATTCTACTTCTCTTTCTTTGTCCTGGTTCTAACCCACAACTTTGTACTCATTTAAACCAATGAACCTAAAAATCTTGTCTTATAACGTCAGAGGTCTTAATAGTCCTTGGAAGAGATATACCATTTGGAAAGAGGTTAGACAAAGCCATGCCGACATTATATGCCTCCAAGAAGTCAAATTCGCTAGTGGTAATCACCCCGGATTCTCTCACAGAAATTTCCCCCATGTTTTTATGTCTCTAAATTCAAGGAAGAAAGCCGGGGTTATTACCGCTATTAGAGACAATGTCTCGTTTCAATTGATAGAGGAGATTGATGACCCCGAAGGCAGATTCCATATTCTAATCTGCCTCCTTAATAATAAAATTTGTACTATTGCAAATCTATATACCCCTAACCAGAGACACTTGATCTTCCTAGGAAAGCTACTGAAAACAATTCAAACCCACAGGAAAGGAGAGTTGTTTCTGGTGGGGGATTTCAACATTGTCCCAGACGGACGTATGGATTCAACATCATCCACCCGCCATTTAGCCACATCACTAAGTGACTGGCTCCTTAAAAATGAGCTTTATGACGCATTCCGGTCTAAATTCCTCTTCCAGGGAATACACCCATTATTCGTGTGTACACAAAACTTTCTCGCGAATTGATTTATTTTTGACTGACGTTTTCTCCCTCTCCAGAGTTAAATCTGTTTCTATTCTTGATAGGTCCATCTCAGACCACTCACCGGTCCTGATAGAAATCGCACTGGGACCCCCCAATAGGGATGTATTTCTGTGGAAATGCAACTCTATTCTCATAAAAATACCAGAATACAAAACGGAACTAGAAGAGGCCATTAAACAATACTTCACTGAAAATAAATCAGATGAAATAGACCCCTTCACAATTTGGAACGCCCACAAGGCAGTCATTAGAGGAAAACTAATACAAATTTCCTCAAGATACAACCGGGAAAAAAGAGAAAAAAATAAAAACATCCAGCTACATATCAAATCCAAAGAGGACCTCTTGGCTAATCTCCCTTCACCTTCCCCAACTATCAATTTAGAAATTCTTGAGCTCAGACAAAAACTCAAAACAGCCATACTTGCTGAATATGATTCAGCAATTAAAACTTCAAAGTTTAAGGCTTACTCTTCGCTTAATAAACCAACAAAATTCATGTTGGGGAGGTTGAAACAAGATAGGATCAAGAAAAGGGTCAATAAAATAAGAAACCATTTAGGTGACATCAAACAACATCCAAAGGATATCGCTGACACATTCGCCGACTATTACTTTAATCTCTATAACCTTAATTCAGACCCGAAAATTACTCCCCAAATCCCAGTGACATTAAGACCTTTTTAAATGATCTAAATCTACCTAAATTAGACCTGCTTGAATTGAACTTATTGTCAGCCCCCTTTAATTCAAAAGAAATTTCTGATACAATCCAGAAACTAAAAATTCAAAAGTCACCTGGTCCGGATGGATTTGTGAACGAATATTATAAGACTTATGCAGAACTTTTATCCCCCCATCTGGAACAAATCTATAACCGTGCTTCCCAATGCGGATCCTTTCCAAAGGAGATGTTAGAAGCAACTGTCATTATGATACCAAAATCTAAAACTGAAGTAGAGAAAGTTCAGAACTATAGGCCCATATCACTCATTAATGGAGATATTAAAATCTACGCGAAAATTCTAGCCGACAGAATGAAAAGCACTCTTCCCAAGCTCATTAATAACGATCAGATCGGCTTTATTGAAGGTCGTCAGGCTTCGGATGGAACAAGAAGACTAATCAACACTATTGATGAAATTAACACCTCATGTATTCCCTCTGTGGTCCTAACACTAGACGCTGAAAAAGCGTTTGATAGAGTCAGCTGGGTCTACCTCAGAGAGGTCATCTTAAAATTTGGTTTTGATAACAAACTAATGAACTCTATTTTCGCCCTTTACTCTCATCCGAGTGCAAGGATATATGTAAATAATCACCTATCCAGAACCTTCCCCATTAGCAATGGTACGAGACAGGGATGCCCCCTATCACCACAGCTATTCGCCTTGGCCATAGAACCCCTGGCGGAGAGGATCAGAAGTGAGGACTCCATTTCAGGGTTCAACACCGCCACACGTCACTATAAAGTTAGTCTGTTTGCAGACGACTTATTATTAACTTTAACAAACCCCATAAATTCTATAGTCTACTTACAAAAGATATTAGACCTTTTCACCAAGATTTCGTACTTCAAAATAAATGGTCAAAAATCCAAGGCACTATACTTCAATTTAAGCGAACAGATTATCACTACTTTGCAAAGAATAACAGATTTTGAGTGGAAGGAAGACATGATTACATATCTGGGAATACTCTTTACAAAAAAAAATAATTTAACTGTTAAAGCCAACGGCAATAAAATTACCGAAACAGTATCCAATGATCTCCGAGGATGGAAGAGCCTGGGCCTGTCGTGGATAGGGAAAATCCTCGCGATTAAGTCATGCATCCTCCCAAAAATCTTATATTTCTTTAGATCCCTACCTCTAAGCTTCCCGACACCATTTCTAGATAAATTACAATCTACTCTGAACTCTTTCATCTGGAATGGGAAAAGGGCCAGAGTAGCCAAAAATATTCTGTATAAGAAGAAAGCTAACGGGGGACTTGGAGTACCAAACATTACAGCGTATTTCCAAACTAATCTAATTAAACAAAGTATATTTTGGGTTAACGAGAAACTATCTCCAGCCTGGCTAGACCCAGAAAAGGCACAAAGCAATAGCTGCCCATTAAAAGATTTTTTATTCAATCAAATTTTCGAAACTAAGGTACATAAACGACACCCCATCTTTCATGCTTTAACTTCCGCGTGGGTAAAACTCGCAAAACCCCTCAGGGGAGACGACAGATCACGTTTATTGAACAATTTTCCATTGTCCCTAATTGCTTCCAGGTATAAATTCCAGATTCCAGAGAGTTGGACCATGGCAGGGATTAAAACAATCAAAGATATATATGATAACAACACCTTCATAAGGTTTGCGGAATTAAGAAATAAATTTAATATTCCCTCCTCAGACTTCATATTTTTCACTATTTTAAAGGACCACATCCAAAAATGTACCCACAAGAAATCTCCCAAAGCTGAAATAATATCCTTACTCCTAAATAATACAGAACATAAAATTTTTTGGAGTACAAAATACCTATACGACTATATCAATAAGGACAGCCAACTCCATAAAAATGCCTACATGTCCCGATGGGAGAGAGATCTGAAGACGCCATTGAGCATAGATCAATGGGTAGAGGCAATAAAGAACACTTATAAATCCAACATCTCTATGCTTCTCCACGAATCTTACTACAAACTGTCAGCTAGGTGGTACTACACCCCCTCAAGGTTGTCACACATCAACAAAGATAATTCACCTTTATGCTGGAGGGGTTGTGGGTATCCGGGCAATTTAATCCATATCTTCTGGTATTGCCCAAAGATCAGACCTCTGTGGAATCAGGTCTCTCATAATTTAAATATTCTCCTCAATAAAGAACTAACACTCACCCCCCAAACTGCCCTACTTTCCATAGACTTGGACAAAGTACACCCATCATTGAGATTCGTTGTAATCCACACATTATTAGTTGTTAAAAATCTAATAGCTCTCTACTGGAAAGAACCAGATGTACCTAAGTTTTCCGACGTTATGGACAGACTACATCTACATAACTCACTGGAACTAAGGTTCGCCACAATCAATAGTTGTTTAACAAGATACAACAAAAAATGGGAACTTTGGAATTCTTTATATACCAAACCTTAATAATGCTGAACTCTCATACCAGTCGTAGATACCAGGACTCCTTTTTCTTTCTCTTCCTATTCTCTCTCTTTCCCACTTTTGCTTTCATTGTTATAGTATAGTTAATAATAGGCTTTACATGACACACTTGCTGTAACTGATATGGATCATTGTCACGACTGCTTGTAATATAAATTATGAGTTCTCTAACTTTAATTTTGTTTATCTCTTCCCCCTTCCAATTACCCTCCCTCCCTCCCCTTTACTTCCCCTACAATTTAAAATCAATAAATATATTTGAAAAACAAAGGCACTCACCCACCGAAACCACTGGGTACCACGGTAGCCTGTGGGTTTTCTTCCTCCTCCGGTGTGCGCACTTCTGCAGCGTGGTCTGCCATGCTTCATGTGAAGCTGTTGCCACTGTATCCTTTACACATCACTTCTTTTATACAGCAGGAGTGGTGTGCGCGCCCCTAGAACAACTTCCTTCTAGAGGCATCCAGCACACCGTCTTCTCCGGCGTGAGACGTCACTTCCTGTGTTACCGGAAGCCGTCCCCCATTCATTTGGAGCCAGCGTCATGATGGGCACGCCTTCTCCCAGCCCAGCCTCCTAACAGGAGCGGCCGCCGGGGAGTCCAGCGTGGGGATTAGGTGGGCACATGACAGCCCCCCGGACGGGATTACAGGCACGCGCCACCGCGCCCAGCTGCCTCCCCCCACCTGTGGACCTTGGTCTCCAGATCGGACTTCGTCAGAGGGCGATCCCCTAAAGGTATGTAGCTGCTACCGGCATCCACCTGCAGGAACAGGAAACCAAAACTGAGGAGAGAGGTGCCGCCCCCTTCTTTTATCTCTGCTAAAGGTTTCCTGTTCCTGGGGCGGATGCCATCTCTCATGTGCTGTGCTGTCATGGGGAAGGGACAAAGGTGCATATAATAGATGTGCCTTTTCTGGGGTGGCTGGGGCCAGATGTTTGTAGCCGGGGGGGCTCAAAAACAATGGTCCCTCTCTAGGCTATGAATATCTGTCCTCAGTCACTGGCTTTCCCTCTCTGGCGGAGAAAATTGCGCAGGAGCCCACGCAATTTTTTTCAGCGATTATAGCCTTAAATTTAACCCCTAGAGTTCCATATTTTTCCTAATACAAACTATTAAATTGATTAAACACTGACATAAATAGTTTCGATATGACATGGTTTACTATATGTAAACCATGTGTCATATCATGTCGGGTTAGGCAATGATTTTACTGAAGCCGGCAATTGATTTAGCGGCCATTATGCTATGTAGAACTTTATGAACTATAAATATATGTGTCTCAATATATATATATATGTATTCTATGTATATATATTCTTTCGATTCAAACATGTCAGTGTGATTTTACTGTACAGAGCACTGAATTGCCGGCTTTTAAAAAACAGATAAAACAGATCCGTCGAAAAATGGAAGAAACAGATGAAAAAACTGATGCGACGGGTCCGTTTTTTTGACGGATCCGCTAGCCAACGGATTGTGACTGACAGCAAAAAACTGATGTGTGAAAGTAGCCTTAGAGTCCAGCTTCTTTTTGAATCAAATTTTTTTTAGTGTTCAAATTATTTTTATAACAATACAATACAAAACAACACAACCATAAAAGGGACCCAGTCCCTCTTCTATCCCTCCCACAACATGTCACTCTTTTAAACATATCATTAGATAAATCTTTCACAGTTCTGTCCACAGCAAATTATAAGTCTTGCACTATGAATTACCACTATAATAACAATAGTATTGGGGAATCTAGAATTTGGTTTGGCACACTTGTATACACGACTAAAGCCACCCAATATGGAATATAGCATCTATCAAGTATTTAAATTGAATCTATACATAAAACAAAACAGACCTAGTCTAAATCTTTGCAGTTCTCTAGGTGCTAGGCCGGAGCCATCAATCCATGGAGCCCATATTTTTTCAAATTTGGAGATAGCCATCCTTTTTAAATATATATTTTGTTCCAGATTTAATGGCCAATTAATTTTATTTATAAGTTCTATTACTGTGGGCGCCTGCTCTGATAATCAATGCTGGGCTATCAATTTACTGGCCATGTATAACGTGTGCCACCACTATTTTGCCATGTTCGACAGTGCTCAGATCTTCTATATATCCCAGTATACATAGAAATGGTAAGGCTAAGTGCACACGTTCAGGAATATTTGCGTTTTTTTCGCGTTTTTTCCGCGATTTTCTGCGGTAAAAACGCAAAAAAAACGCAAGCATTAAGCATCCTATACATGTTAATTGATTCCGCATGTTTTGGCCACATGTTGCGTTTTTTTCCGCGAAAAAAACGCTTTGCGGAAAAAATAGCAACATGTTCATTAATTTTGCGGAATGTAAGCGGTTCATGTGCGATGGTACCCAGGGTCTGGAGGAGAGGAGACTCTCCTCCAGACCCTGGGTACCATATCCCTGGTAAAACAATTAAAATAATAAATAATGATATTCTCACCTTCCGGAGGCCCCCGCAGCCTTCCCGCCTTCAGCGATGCTCCAGGCAACTCCCGGTCCCAGGAGTCCTTTGCGAGAATCACCCAGATGGCGTAGCGGTCTCGCGTGATGCTACGTCATCGGGGTGATTTGTCGCAATGCATCCTTGGGACCGGGAGTTGCCGGGAGCGTCGCTGAAGGCGGGAAAGCTGCGGGGGCCGCCGGAAGGTGAGAATATCATTATTTATTATTTTTTTTATTATTTTTACATTAGATCTTTTTACTATTGATGCGGCATAGGCGGCATCAATAGTAAAAAGTTGGTCACACTTGTCAAAAACTATGTTTGACTCGTGTGACCAACCTGTCAATCAGTTTTCCAAGCGATGCTACAGATCGCTAGGAAAACGCTAGCATTCTGCAAGCTAATTACGCTTGCAAAACGCCAGTTTCTGGCGGGAATACGCATACAAAAAAAATGCGTATTTCCCGCGGAGAAGTGCGGGATTGCCGCGGAAATTTCCACGGCAATTCCGCAACGTGTGAACTTAGCCTAAGGGTTCTATATCGACTGAGTATATTCTATTAATGATCGCTAGTACATCTCTCCAAAAAGTATCCAAAGCGGAGCATGTCCACATCATATGAAGCATGTCAGCTGGGGATGTTTTACATCTAGCACATGGGGGTCAGGTGGAAACCCTATATCATGGAGAAATTGGGTGTTCTATATGACTGGTGCAATACCTGTAAGTGGCAAAATCTATGGGATTCGCTCAGGGGCAACTGTGGAACTCTTTCCAGTATTTCAGACCACAGCCCCTCTTCAATAGGGCCTATCATGCTCTCCCATTTTTCTTTTGACCGTATGGGGTGTTTTGCCAATGAAATTAAATCCAAAATTCTTTATTCAAGATACAAATAACAATGAAAAAAATACCCGACCGGAACGCCCGGAGGAGAGGTTGCTAGTGAGAGACTGAACGTGTTTCGAACAGGTGTTCTTAGACTTTAGTATGTCTCTAGCACATAGAGGATAAGTGTATGTGCACACAAAACAGGTGAAAATAATTACAAATCACTTAATAATACAACAGAATGAGAAAAGAAGAAAAAACCAAGTAGACAGTGTAAAAACAATTAATAATATAACAAGAACTCTCTTCTTAAATTTAACCCCGTCGGTACCCTGGAATCTAACAAAAGAATCCACAAAGCTTCCTGTCACGTAAAAGCCTTTCATGATTGCCTCCACGTGATGGTCTTGGAACATGTTCAATTGCAAAAGTATTAAAAAATGAAGTATCTCTATTGTGGACAGTGATAAAATGTTTCGATACATTTGATATATTGCGAGTACTTGGATGCACAATATCATAGAGATGTTCACGTATACGATCTTTTAATCTCCTGATAGTGGAACCAACATATTTTAAATTACAATGTTTGCATTCAATAATATAAACAACATGATCCACATTACAATTCAAAATTCATTAGCCCCTTAACAACCGCCGATACGCCTTTTAACGGCGGTCATTAAGGGTACTTAAACCACAGCGCCGTTAATTAATGGCGCTGTGGAAAAAGCCTATAACGCCCCCCAGAGTCGGATTTTCTCCGGGGTCTCGGCTACCGGGGGTAGCCGAGACCCCAGAGAACATGATTCCGGTCGGTTTTTACCGACACCGCTTTTGCGATCGCCGTTATTAACCCTATAACGGCGATCGCAAAAAAAAAGCGATTTTCCCTGTAATTTCTCTCTCCTCTGATGTGATCGCACATCAGAGGGGAGAGAAATGGGGTCCCCGGGACCCCCGATCAGCCCCCCGTGCCTCCCGGTGTCCCCCCAGGCCTCCTGTGCCTCCCAGATCTTCCGGCGTCTTTATCCGGTAAAGAAAATGGCGGGCGCATGCGCAGTGCGCCCGCCAAGTCGGATTTTCTCCGGGGTCTCGGCTATCAGGGGTAGCCGAGACCCCAGAGAATACAATCAGGGTCCCCCCCCCAGCCCCACCGCTTTTGCGATCGCCGGTATTAACCTTATACCGGTGATCGCAAAAGAAAAAAAAAAAAAAAAGTGATCCTGCCTGTAAATTTTCTCTCCCCTCTGATGTGATCGCACATCAGAGGGGAGAGAAATAGGGTCCCCAGGACCCCCAATCCCCCCCCCGGTACCTAGGGCTCTTCCTCGTGTCCCCTCCTGGCTCCTGCAGCGCCCCCTGTGGTCCGATCCTCCAGCGTCTTCACCCTGTAAAAAAAAATGGCGGGCGCATGCGCAGTGCGCCCGCCGACTCTGCCTGGCGGCAAATTCAAAAACAGAATGATTTATTCATTCTGTAAAAGTACATTTTGATCACTGTGATAAACTATCACAGTGATCATAACAAAAAAAGCAGTACATAAACCCCCCTTTATAACCCCCTTAGTTAGGGACATATAATAAAATAAAGAAATTTTATTTATTTTTATTTTTTCATTAGGGTCAGGGTTATAATTAGGATTAGAGTTACAATTAGGGTTAGGGTTAGCATTAGGGTTAGCGTTAGGCAGGGTTCATACTGCGTTATGGCAGTCCGTTAGACGGACTGCGTTACACCGCGGTATAACGCGGTGTAACGCAGTCCGTTAGCGCTGCCATTCACCCCCATTTGAGGGCGCATCGCGACGCATGCCGTAAAGCGGCATGCGTTCGCAACGTGCCGTCATTCAGTGATGGAGTCTCGACGCGTGCTGCAGCGTCTGGGCTCCGTCACCGCTAGCAAAGATGAATCATCTGCTGATTCCCCTGCGCTGGCGGGTATAGCATAACGCGATCGCGATATGCTATACCGTTACCAGTCCGTCAACGCTATGTGTTCAACGGGCTGGTAAAACGCAGTATGAACCCAGCCTTAGGCTTAGGGTTATAATTAGGGTTAGGGTTGGAATTAGGGTTAGGGTTACAATTAGGGTTAGGGTTACAATTAGGGTTAGGGTTACAATTAGGGTTAGGGTTACAATTAGGGTTGGGATTAGGGTTAGGGTTGGGATTATGGTAAGGGGTGTGTTGGGGTTAGGGTTGGAGCTAGAATTGAGGGGTTTCCACTATTTAGGCACATCAGGGGGTCTCCAAACACGACGTGGCATTCAAAAAGTCAAATGGCGCTCCTTCCCTTCCGAGCCCTGCCGTGCGCCCAAACAGTGGTTTACCCCAACATATGGGGTATCAGCGTACTCAGGACAAATTGCACACCAATTTTGGGGTTCTAATTTCTCTTGTTACCCTTGGGAAAATAAAAAATAGCTGGCTAAAAAAAAATCATTTTTGAGGAAAAAAAAAAAAATTATTTTCACGGCTCTGCGTTTATAAATTTCTGTGAAGCACTTTGGGGTTCAAAGTGCTCACCACACATCTAGATAAGTTCCTTAGGGGGTCTAATTTCCAAAATGGGTCACTGTGGGGGGTTTCCACTGTTTAGGCTCATCTGGGGCATTGCAAACGGAACATGACCCCCATCAACGTCTGCATTCCAAAACGTTATTACTTCCTTTCCAAGCCCTGCTGTGCGCCCAAACAGTTCCCCCCCCCCCACATATTTGGTATCAGCGTACTCAGGACAAATTGGACAACAACTTTTGGGGTCCAATTTCCTTTTGAAAAATCAAAAATTTGGGACTAAAAAATCCTTTTTGTGGAAAATTGCTTTTTGTTTTTTTTTCACACCCAGGCATTATAAACTTTTGCGAAACACTTGGGGGTTCAAAGTGCTCACCACAGATCTTGATAAGTTACTTAGGGGGTCTAGTTTCCAAAATGGGGTCACTTGTGGGGGTTTTCCACTGTTTAGGCACATCTGGGGCACTGCAAACGGAACATGACCCCCATCAACGTCTGCATTCCAAAACGTTATTACTTCCTTTCCAAGCCCTGCCGTGCGCCCAAACAGTTTCCCCCCCCCATATATTTTGTATCAGCGTACTCAGGACAAATTGGACAACAACTTTTAGGGTCCAATATCCTTGTGAAAAATAAAAAATTTGGGACTAAAAAAATCATTTTTGTGGAAAATTGTTTTTTTTTTTTTTTCACACCCAGGCATTATAAACTTTTGTGAAACACTTGGGGGTTCAAAGTGCTCACAACAGATCTAGATAAGTTCCATAGGGGGTCTAGTTTCCAAAATGGTGTTACTTGTGGGGGGTTTCCACTGTTTAGGCGCATCAGGGGCTCTCCAAACACGACATGGTGTCCAATCTCAATTCCAGCCAATTTTGGATTGAAAAAGTCAAACGGCGCTGCTTCCCTTCCAAGCCCTGCCGTGCACCCAAACAGTGGTCCCCCCCATATATGGGGTATCAGCGTACTCAGGACAAATTGGACAACAACTTTTGTGGTCTAATTTCTCCTGTTACCCTTGGGAAAATAAAAAATTGGGGACTAAACGATCAGGTTTGTGGAAAAAATTTTTATTTTCACGTCAGGCCGTTATAAACTTCTGTGAAGCACTTGGGGGTTCAAAGAGCTCACCACACATCTAGATAAGTTCCTTAGGGGGTCTAGTTTCCAAAATGGGGTCAGTTGTGGGGGGTTTCCACTGTTTAGACACATCAGGGCCTCTACAAATGCGACATGGCATCCAGCCAATTGCATTGAAAAAGTCAAACAGCGCTCCTTCCCTTTCGACCTCTGCCGTCGCGCCCAAAAAGTGGTTTACCCCCACATATGGGGTATCGGCATGCTCAGGACAAATTGCACAAAAACTTTTGGGGTCTTGTTACCCTTGGGAAAATAAAAATTGGGGTGAAAAGATCATTTTTGTGGAAAAAATATGATTTTTTATTTTAACGGCTCTATGTTATAAACTTGTGTGAAGCACTTGGAGGTTCAAAGTGCTCACCACACATCTAGATAAGTTCCTTAAGGGGTCTTGTTTCCTAAATGGGGTCACTTGTGGGGGGTTTCCACTGTTTAGGCACATCAGGGGCTCTCTAAACGCGACATGGCATCCAGTCAATTCTGCGTTGAAAAAGTCAAACGGCGCTCCTTCCCTTGCGACCTCTGCCGTGCGCCCAAAAAGTGGTTTACCCCCACATATGGGGTATCGGCGTATTCAGGAGAAATTGCACAACAAATTTTGTGGTTCATTTTTTCTTTTAACACTTGTGAAAATAAAAAAAATTGGTTCTGAAGTAAAGCTTTTGCAAAAAAAAGTTAAATGTCAATTTTTTCCTTCCACATTGCTTCAGCACCTGTGAAGCACCTGAAGGGTTAATAAACTTCTTGAATGTGGTTTTGAGCACATTGAGGGGTGCAGTTTTTAGAATGGTGTCACTTTTGGGTATTTTCTATCATATAGACCCCTCAAATTGACTTCAAATGTGATGTGGTCCCTAAAAAAAAATGGTGTTGTAAAAATGAGAAATCGCTGGTCAACTTTTACCCCTTATAACTTCGTAACAAAAGAAAATTTTGTTCCCAAATTGTGCTGATGTAAAGTAGACATGTGGGAAATGCTATTTATCAAGAAATATGTGTGACATATCTCTCTGATTTAACGGCATAAAAATTTCAAATTTGAAAATTGCGAAATTTTAAAAATTTTCGCCATATTTCCGTTTTTTTCATAAATAAAAGCAAGTCATATAAAAATTTTTACCACTAACGTGAAGTACAATATGTCACGAAAAAAAAAATCTCAGAATCAGCTGGATTCGTTAAAGCGTTCCAGAGTTATAACCTCATAAAGTGAACAGTGGTCAGAATTGTAAAAATTGGCCCGGTCATTAAGCTGCAAAATGGCTCTGTTACTAAGGGGTTAATATGAAAATTTTTGTTTGTGATAGGATTAGAAAAACTAGCAGTTTTTGATGAGTGAGAACAAATCTTGCAAGGAAATTGTCCACAGCAGAAAAAACCTTTGAATGATAACCAATTGGCATTGCCAGATTTATTTCTATTTTTAGAACGGAAAAAACTGAGTGACAAAAAATTGGCAAGAGTGGGAGCTGTTCTGGAGACAATTTTGATGCCTTGTTCTAGAATTTTGTCCATTGTTTGATCACATCTCAAAATATCAATATTGCATTTAATAATGTTAGAAATAGATTTAAAATAAGCACTGTAAGTAAGGACCAGGGTAGGGCATTTGTTTTGGGATTTATATTTGGGGACAGAACAGTCCATATCCAATAAAGCAGTGCCCGATTTGTTATCTACTATCTTTAGTGCTCGGTTCAGACTCCAATCAGAGTAATTGCTTTTCCTTAATCTATTGCAAATGTGTTTACTTTCCTGCTTGAAAGAAGACTCAGCACTGCAATTACATTTAGCTCGAGTGAGTTCCCCGACTGGGATAGATTTAATGGTGTGGGCAGGATGAAAACTATCCTCGTGTAAGATAGTGTTATCGGCAGTTTTTTTACGATGTGTAGAAGTAGTAATATTTTAAGGAATGCCTTCCAGAGAAAGGTCCAAAAAACAAATAGTTTGTTTGTCAAAACTATAAGTGAAAGGGAGATTAATTGAATTAGAATTGAGATAATCAATAAAGGGAGAAATGCAATTAGTATCTCCTTTCCAAACTAGTAATAAATCGTCAATATATCTAAAGTAATATTGAATATTATTTAGAAATGGATTGTCAACATTGAATATGTGTAATTCGTCCCACCATGCCATGACAAGGTTAGCGACCGATGGAGAGAATTTAGCCCCATGCAAACACCAGAAATTTGCAGAAAAAAATCGATTATTAAACAAAAAATAATTGTGGGTTAATAAAAATCTCAAAACCCTAATGACAATCTTGAAATTTCAAATTAAAATGACCATATTTATTGAGATGAAAAGAGAGAGCTAAAACCGCAATATTTTTAGGTATACTGGTATACAGTGCAGTAACATAGCAGCATAACCATGACCACGTTGGATCCCATGAAATATTATGAAAATTTTGTAAAACATCCCTGGAGTCCTTCAAATATCCAGGAATGCGTCGCACAAAAGGTTGCAATATAGAGTCTAACCATTTTCCCAGGTGTTCACCTAATGAACCAATCCCTGAGACGCATTTCAGGAGGAAAAATCTCTTTGTAAGTCTTTGGTAAAGCATGTATTATCGGAACAACAGGATTTGCTACAAATAAAAATTGAGATTGTTTAGTAGTAAAAAATCCCTGCACCTAGAGCAAATGGCCACCGGGGAGGGTGTCCTGTTACCCACTGGGTATTCTAAGATTCTTGATCAGAGTAAAAGCATCAGCCCAAGATTAATTTTATGGTTTAATTGCCTTAAGGGCGCACTAGATTACAGAAATATACAGTAGCTATACAACAGAATTACAGTGGATTTGCAGTCAGAGTAAAATACAACAGTAATGGTACAAGGCTTAGAGGTATTAACTAGAGGTCAATATTACCAGGTTGTAGGGGCATGTGGAGGCAGGGAGCTCTGCGATCCACAGGTGAAAGTCTTAGTTGCTGGACAGTCCCCCAAAACGTGTGCCGCTGCTCCCTTGGCAGATCTGTCCCTTAGTCCTTAGTTCTTCATTGTCTTGGCTTCTGTGAGAATGACTCTGATCTGCCCATAGCTCACAGTTCTTAAACCTGCTAGGTCCCTCCCCTCGGTGTCCAAGGGTGGGATGATAATCTCCACCCTTAGCCTCCTGCAGAATTTATTCCCAATACCTAATAAAGAGGTTAACTTTCCCCAGGACAATCGGATCAGGACACGAGAGGTACCAGTGGATGCAGTATGTTTTGCCTGTTGCGTGGAGATCAAACCTGGCCCGATTGGGTCTCTTTGGAGTGCCAATCTCTATATCTCAGACCCCCGAGCCATCACCGACTCGGGAGTTGCACCATCAGATGCCTGAGGTCCGCAGGATCACACAGATATTTTTTATGAGTTTGTAACTAGAAAGATGTGCTCATAATTCATAATCCTAGAATGGAGCCATCATGGCTGGGAGACACAATAGATGTGTTTTCTGTATCTAGCTGGCAGGTATAATCTAATTGAAGCCCCCAGCTTTGAAGTACTGTTTGGCCTGGCCTACTTAGCACACTAACAGGACTGGCTATTCACATTGAGCAGTAAATCCTGTCTTGAGTCGAATCTACTCAACCATACTAACAGACTTTTTCATTCGCAGTGGAGACCAAACTCTATTGTATCGAATACGCCCAGAGGCCATAGGGAATTACAGCAGTTAGCTGCTGTGAATCTGTGAATTCAGACAACATGGCGGCTGGAGCAGGCCATATCCAAGATGGTGGATGTTCCTTCCTCACAATGGTAATATCAGAAATAGATTGTAATTTGGATAATGCTTCTTTTTCAGGCACTGATAAATTATGATTGGATTGAACGGGAGATTTCAACAGATTCTTAATATCTCTTTCAATATTCTCTTGAAAACGGTCCATTGAATCTATTCTGGTCTGTACAGGATAGAAAAAAGGATTTTTTGTTTGTAATGGAAAAAAAGAACAAATGGACTCGGTTTGATTATCAAGAGTATCCAAATCACATAAATGCAAAAGAGCACATTGTTCAGAAAAATTATTTTGAGAAAAATGGTTATCATTGATGGAGACATTAATAGGCTCACAAGAAGCATTATCCTCAAAAAAATGTTGACGCACTGTAAGATCTCTGACAAATTTATTTACATCTTTAAGTGTAGGAAAAATATCCAAACGTGAATTTGTGGGAACAAAGTTCAAACCACGGGATAATAATTTGTATTCAATATCAGAAAATACTGTAGAGGATAAATTAATTACATCTAATGATTGTTCCTGTTGTGGCTCCTCAGTCGATGTTTGAAGAAAGTGGCGGTTTCTGTGGTGTTTCCTGCCTGATCTCCTTGGCCGTTTTTTGACTTGTATTTCTTTGGGCGACGATAATAATTGGATTGAGCCTGAAAGCCAATATTTCTGTTATCTTGTTCGGAATAAAAAGAACTTTCATTTAAATTATCAGTGGAAACATCAGTCGACTCTGGATCTGAAGAGGAAAACGTGACCTGTTTTTTATGAGAAGAGTTAGTAAAGGTACGTGTGCGTTTCTTCAAAATTGATTTGGGGTGTGGGCTAAATCTCTCCCATCTCCCCACTCATAAATTTGGTTGTTGGCATAATCAAAAGTGTCACGATTAAATTTCCGTTTCTTGAGATTAATAATGGAATCTTCCAGAGATTGAATCTTAGTTTTCAGATCTGATTGAAAACTCTGGAAAGTGTCCATTGCCATGGTATATTTCAGAGACGCAAATTTAGTATCAAGGTCCGTTTGGATTCTAGTCAACGCCTGAGCTTCATATTTCACAATGAGCTCCATTAATTTAGAAGAACATGCTGATAAAATAGTATTCCATTCAGTCACAAATAATTCATTATATACAGTAGTAGGAATTTTCTTGATTCTCAGACCTCTTGGTACCATATTACGTGATAAATAATTTTCTAAAGTGGTTTTGTCCCACCATACACGTGTTTCATTCAAACTCAATTTTTCAACGCATTCATCTATCACCGTCTTAAAGGGACGTGATCCGTGTCTCGAAGATTTATGGGCATTCAAAGGGTGAGCTGGAATTTTCTCCTTGCGTGTTTTGCCAATACCAGGTCCAGCAAATATCTATAAAGTAATGAGATTAGTCCTCCAGAGTTGTGTGAGATGGCTATTCTCTGTATTACATCATTTTGATCACACCGTTGTTTAGGATGGGACCATCTGCCTGACATGCATGTCATAACTGAAGATACTTATAAAATTCTGTGTTGAGTAGTTCATATTCATTCTGTATTTGTGAGAACTCGAGTGTATTTACCTCTAAAATGTGTGTAAATCTTTCTACTACTTTTAGACCCCAATTTTTAAACCCATCCAAATTATATAGACTAGGGAGCCATGGCGTTTCCCACAATGATGTCAACTGTGAAATTCCTTGTATACCTTGTAGTTTCTTCACTTTCCCCCGAAGTTTGTGCATTAACAGCGTAAGGGGGTGAAGAACGAGGACAGACAGAAGATTGATACCTCCCTTGCTCTGTGTCCGGAACCATTTGGTGGGGCAACAGGTTTGCAGGGGGGAAGACTAAGTGACCTGGACCGACTGCACTATGTGACCGGTAGGAGACGTGGGGGACGGGTGAGGGCAGTGGACTGGAAAGCAGAAGGGCGTGTGGCGTGAAAGCAGCAGCGCGCACAGAGGAGGGAGCAGCGTGTATCGTGCAGAGGAGGGTCCGAGTACTCGTGCCGCAGTAAGAGGGGGACCCTCGGCGAGTGCTCTGACTTGTCAGAATGTGATATAGAGAGACTGACCTGCAAGGACGTGAGGGCGGAAGCCTCGGTGTCTGGAGGAGGCTTACCTCAGGAGAGTGCAGAAGCGTTAATCCTTTGTTCCGGTCCTGACTGTCCCCCGGTGACGGGCCAAGCCTCTGAGTGTACCAGAGAGAGAGAGAGAGACTTGCTAGTTTTCCGGATCTTCGCTCCTGCTCAGTGACTATTGTCCTGACACATATAGACTCAGAGCAGGAGATACTCAGTTCTTCCTTGTGTTTCCTTCCTCCTGTTGTGATACCAGAGTTAACCCCGGCCATCTGCCAGGAATAAGAGAGACTTTGAAGACTGTTAGTGCCGCTTCTGATGGTGCCTACGCTGGAGAGAACGGTCTCTTCAATCAAAGTTTCATCAAACTGATAAGTTCTCAGAATATTCCTTTTCTTTTGCTTCTCTTGTTGCTTATTGAGCGGTTTGCTTGATTCCTTTTTTGCCAAAGTGAACTGTTGAAAGTATGTTAATTTTCCCATATTTTATCTCTGCGTGGAAATACTCTCCCCTGTAAATAAATCCTTCAGCTGTTGATCTGTCTCTGGTCCATGGTGACATTCTTTGGTCCTGCACGATTATTAAGTTTTTTACAACAGTATAGTTGGGGTTCGACAAGATATCTTAAATTTGTGAGCCTCCAATGCTTCATAGAGTCTTTGTAATTTAAAATGTGATTGGAGTAGTAAACGTTGAACTCCCCATCCCCCTTCAGGGTCATCCCATACACAAATGTGCTGGAGCTGAGCTGCCATATAATAAATCCACGGATTTAGTTTCCAGTTTAATTCTTGGAGATTGTCTTCCCCAGATTAAGAGTCTGAACATCCCGTTAATTTTAAAGAAATATCTCTGGGGCAGCCAAATTGGAGCATTATGTAGAGTGGTGGCCAAAAGTATTGGCACCCCTGCAATTCTGTCAGATAATACTCAGTTTCTTCCTGAAAATGATTGCAAACACAAATTATTTGGTATTATTATCTTCATTTAATTTGTTTTCAATGAAAAAACACAAAAAGAATTGACCGAAAGCCAAACTGGATATAATTCCACACCAAACCTAAAAAAAGGGGGTGGACAAAAGTATTGGCACTGTTTGAAAAATCATGTGATGCTTCTCTAATTCGTGTAATCACCAGCACTTACCTGTGGCACCTAACAGGTGTTGGCAATAACTAAATCACACTTGCAGCCAGTTAACATGGATTAAAGTTGACTCAACCTCTGTCCTGTGTCCTTATGTGTACCACATTGAGCATGGAGAAAAGAAAGAAGACCAAAGAACTGTCTGAGGACTTGAGAAACCAAATTGTGAGGAAGCATGAGCAATCTCAAGGCTACAAGTCAATCTCCAAAGGCCTGAATGTTCCTGTGTCTTCCATGTACAGTGTCATCAAGAAGTTTAAAGCCCATGGCACTGTGGCTAACCTCCCTAGATGTGGAAGGAAAAGAAAAATTGATGAGAGATTTCAACGCAAGATTGTGCGGATGGTGGATAAAGAACCTCGACTAACATCCAAACAAGTTCAAGCTGCCCTGCAGTCCGAGGGTACAACAGTGTCAACCCATACTATCCATCGGCGTCTGAATGAAAAGGGACTGTATGGTAGGATAACCAGGAAGATCCCACTTCTTACCCAGAGACATAAAAAAGCCAGGCTGGAGTTTGCCAAAACTTACCTGAGAAAGCCTAAAACGTTTTGGAAGAATGTTCTCTGGTCAGATGAGACGAAAGTCGAGCTTTTTGGGAAAAACCATCAACATAGAGTATACAGGAAAAAAAAAAGAGGCATTCAAAGAGAAGAACATGGTCCCTACAGTCAAACATGGCGGAGGTTCCTGATGTTTTGGGGTTGCTTTGCTGCCTCTTGCACTGGACTGCTTGACCGTGTGCATGGCATTATGAAGTCTGAAGACTACCAACAAATTTTGCATAAAGTCAACCAAAACTGTCCAAAAATAAATAGGGCACTTCACCTAAAGTATATCTACTACTCCCATAAATATAAATGTTACCGGGAAATAAGAAGAGATCCCGTAAATTAAAAACAAATCTTTATTGAAAATTAAATATAAAATATATAATAAAAAAACATATAAATACTGTTCTAAGGGACGCCAAGCAAAAATACAGGAAAAAGCTGGTAGAAAAGGTCCAACAATAATGTAGAAATATAGAACCTCACATCCAAAAATTAGATAAAACAGGTGAACACTCATACAATATCAATGGATACAAAGTATTACTGATTGCAACGTATTGCTGATTACCATATACCCCTACCATCACTATTGCCACAAACGGGATAACAGTGAAAGGGTTAAATACCCAAATTTCCCAGAGAATATTATTAGTAAAAAATTACATACAAATTCAGCATAAAATGCTATACAATGTCCATAGATGCAGAGTATTGTTAGTCACCATATATCTCCCTACTTCACTATGCCACAAACAGGATAACAGTGAAAAGGGTTAAATAACCCAAATTTCCCAAAGTATGTTAATAGTAATTACATACAAATCCAGCATTAGACGTTATACAGAAAATTTTACTACTAATGCCATTATAATGGGATAACTGTGCCGTGGTTAACATTAACCCCATATAGCAACAACATACTTAGGGCTCACTGAGGTATGTATACGAAATCACATGTAAAACTTATCTAAAAGTACCATGCTGAAATAGCAATATTACCTGTAACAGGACGGTGTGGCTAGTCGGCGTCCCCTCACCCCGACTCGCGTTTCGCCTCCTGCTTCTTCCGGGGGCGTGTAATTACTATTAACATACTGTGGGAAATTTGGGTTATTTAACCCTTTTCACTGTTATCCCGTTTGTGGCATAGTGAAGTAGGGAGATATATGGTGACTAACAATACTCTGCATCTATGGACATTGTATAGCGTTTTATGCTGAATTTGTATGTAATTTTTTACTAATAATATTCTCTGGGAAATTTGGGTATTTAACCCTTTCACTGTTATCCCGTTTGTGGCAATAGTGATGGTAGGAGGTATATGGTAATCAGCAATACGTTGCAATCAGTAATACTTTGAATCCATTGATACTGTATGAGTGTTCACCTGTTTTATCTAATTTTTGGATGTGAGGTTCTATATTTCATTTTTACAGGAAAGGCATGCACTCTGTAGTAATGAATAGGTGCAGGCTGAACCTGGAACTAGTCCAGATAAACCATACATAAATGAAAAAACAGCCGCAATCAAAAAAAATTTTTTCAATGCAATTGAAAGAATTTATTGAGGTCACCACAGAATAACGTGTTGGAGTAACGTTTCGACCCCGTATCGGGTCTTTTTCAAAACTAACCAAAAAAAGAGATATATACAGAGATAGAAAATGAACATTAAGTTTCATACAAAAATGGTGCAATCACACAAAATATATACAGAATCATAGAAAGTATATACATATATACATATTCACACTAAATACAACCAAAAAAACTATAATGAGAACAATTTATGACCATATGCAGAAAATTAAGTACACCCATTATATACATATATATCTATACATATTCATCAAAGTCCAAGAACATATAGCTAGGCATTCCGAAGTGCAGTCTTGGAACAAGGTTAACGGGGAGGCTGGAATGCTAGGATATGAATATAGGGAACAATATGATCGCAAAGGCAGTGCAAACACAAAAACTAACTGACCTTAGGGTAAATCATGAAGAGGAGACAAGAAAGGCCACTGCGGGATATGTATACTTGGAAGGCTGAAAATGGGATCAAAAAGTGGTTGAAAATCAGAAGCAAGCAGGATACAGATTTAAGAAGAGTATATAAAGCCAGGAGACAGGACCCATGAGGGTGGGGGGGGAAGAGCATACCTAGAGGCCATATATGTAGAAGTCCAGCAGGGAGAGGACCAGGTGGAAGTCCCAGGATATGCTGAAGAAACAGGCAGTGCATGGGTTAATAGAAATAGACATTCTGCATATATGAAGTAGGCAGACCATAGAGGTGCAGCCCTGCAAACCTGTTAGGCCTGGGTCTCACATAGCGATATACCAGCGATCCCAACAACGATATGCACTTGTCAGGATCGCTGGTGTATCGCTACATGATCGCTGCTGAGCTGCCAAACAGGCAGCTCAGGCAGCGATCAGCTCAGCGACACTGCGGGTAAACATCGCTTAGTTACCCGCAGTGTACCTTGGATACCAGCGCCCTGATGCAGGGAGCTGGTAACCAAGGTACACATCGGGTTTCCAGGCGCTGCGCGGTGCTTGGAAACCCGCTGTGTACCTTGGTTACCAGCGGATCGCTGGTCTCCCGCCTGTCACACGCAGCGATGCGTGCCTGTCAGCGGGAGACCAGCGATCAAAAAAATGTCCAGGACATTCAGCGACGATCAGCGATACCCAGCAGGGGGGCTGAACGTCGCTGAATGTCACACACAGCGATATCGCTGGTGAGCTCGCTGCTGCATCACAAAACTAGTGACTCAGCACCGATCTCGCTAGCGAGATCGCTGTGTGAGAAGGGGGCTTTAGGTTGGAACTGAATGTGCTGTCTGTGGTGGTGTGTGTACACATTGGTGGCTAGTGGGTTAAAATAACCCTGAGACCGGAAGTCAGAGCAGGGGGTGGGGGTGCGTGCAGTGAGAGCAGTGTCATAGGAATGCTGTGAAGCTGAGGCTTGAAACTCTGTCTAGTATCAGCATAAGCACAGCGGTCCCTCCAGCTATTGAAAGATATGTGTGAGGGGGAGGGGATGTATGAGGGCAGAGGGAGTAAAGGTACTGTCACACTAAACGAGATCGCTAACGAGATCGCTAATGCGTCTCCGATTTTATGACGCAGTAGCGATCTTGTTTAGTGTGACAGTACCTTTACTCCCTCTGCCCTCATACATCCCCTCCCCCCTCACACATATCTTTCAATAGCTGGAGGGACCGCTGTGCTTATGCTGATACTAGACAGTTTCAAGCCTCAGCTTCACAGCATTCCTATGACACTGCTCTCACTGCACGCACCCCCACCCCCTGCTCTGACTTCCGGTCTCAGGGTTATTTTAACCCACTAGCCACCAATGTGTACACACACCACCACAGACAGCACATTCAGTTCCAACCTAACAGGTTTGCAGGGCTGCACCTCTATGATCTGCCTACTTCATATATGCAGACTGTCTATTTCTATTAACCCATGCACTGCCTGTTTCTTCAGCATATCCTGGGACTTCCACCTGGTCCTCTCCCTGCTGGACTTCTACATATATGGCCTCTAGGTATGCTCTTCCCCCCCCCCCCCACCCTCATGGGTCCTGTCTCCTGGCTTTATATACTCTTCTTAAATCTGTATACTGCTTGCTTCTGATTTTCTACCACTTTTTGATCCCATTTTCAGCCTTCCAAGTATACATATCCCGCAGTGGCCTTTCTTGTCTCCTCTTCATGACTTACCCTAAGGTCAGTTAGTTTTTGTGTTTGCACTGCCTTTGCGATCATATTGTTCCCTATATTCATATCCTAGCATTCCAGCCTCCCCGTTAACCTTGTTCCAAGACTGCACTTCAGAGTGCCTAGCTATATGTTCTTGGACTTTGATGAATATGTATATATGTACAGTTAGGTCCATAAATATTTGGACAGAGACAACATTTATCTAATTTTGGTTCTAGACATTACCACAATGAATTTGAAACAAAACAAATCAGATGCAGTTGAAGTTCAGAATTTCAGCTTTCATTTGAGGGTATCCACATTAAAATTGGATGAAGGGCTTAGGAGTTTCAGCTCCTTAACATGTGCCACCCTGTTTTTAAAGGGACCAAAAGTAATTGGACAGATTAAATAATTGTAAATAAAATGTTCATTTCTAGTACTTGGTTGAAAACCCTTTGTTAGCAATGACTGCCTGAAGTCTTGAACTCATGGACATCACCAGACACTGTGTTTCCTTCTTTTTGATGCTCTGCCAGGCCTTCACCGCGGTGGTTTTCAGTTGTTGTTTGTTTGTGGGCCTTTCTGTCTGAAGTTTAGTCTTTAACAAGTGAAATGCATGTTCAATTGGGTTGAGATCAGGTGACTGACTTGGCCATTCAAGAATATTCCACTTCTTTGCTTTAATAAACTCCTGGGTTGCTTTGGCTTTATGTTTTGGGTCATTGTCCATCTGTAGTATGAAACGACGACCAATCAGTTTGGCTGCATTTGGCTGGATCTGAGCACACAGTATGGCTCTGAATACCTCAGAATTCATTCGGCTGTTTCTGTCCTGTGTCACATCATCAATAAACACTAGTGACCCAGTGCCACTGGCAGCCATGCATGCCCAAGCCATCACACTGCTTCCGCCATGTTTTACAGATGATGTGGTATGCTTTGGATCATGAGCTGTACCACGCCTTCGCCATACTTTTCTCTTTCCATCATTCTAGTAGAGATTGATCTTGGTTTCATCTGTCCAAAGAATGTTCTTCCAGAACTGTGCTGGCTTTTTTTAGATGTTTTTTAGCAAAGTCCAGCCTAGCCTTTTTATTCTTGATTCTTATGAGTGGCTTGCACCGTGCAGTGAACCCTCTGTATTTAATTTCATGCAGTCTTCTCTTTATGGTAGATTTGGATATTGATACGCCTACCTCCTGGAGAGTGTTGTTCACTTGGTTGGCTGTTGTGAAGGGGTTTCTCTTCACCATGGACAGTATTCTGCGATCATCCACCACTGTTGTCTTCCGTGGACGCCCAGGTCTTTTTGCATTGATGAGTTCACCAGTGCTTTCTTTCTTTCTCAGAATGTACCAAACTGTAGATTTTGCCACTCCTAAAGTTGTAGCAATTTCTCGGATGGGTTTTTTCTGTTTTTTTGCAGCTTAAGGATAGCTTGTTTCACCTGCATGGAGAGCTCCTTTGACCGCATGTTTCCTTCACAGCTAAACCTTCCAAATGCAAACACCACACCTCAAATCAACACCAGCCCTTTTATCTGCTTAATTGAGAAAGATATAATGAAGGGATTGCCCACACCTGTCCATGAAATAGCCTTGGAGTCAATTGTCCAATTACTTTTGGTCCCTTTAAAAACAGGGTGGCACATGTTAAGGAGCTGAAACTCCTAAACCCTTCATCCAATTTTAATCTGGATACCCTCAAATGAAAGCTGAAAGTCTGAACTTCAACTGCATCTGATTTGTTTTGTTTCAAATTCATTGTAGTAATGTCTAGAACCAAAATTAGATAAATGTTGTCTCTGTCCAAATATTTATGGACCTAACTGTATATAATGGGTGTACTTAATTTTCTGCATATGGTCATAAATTGTTCTCATTATAGTTTTTTTGGTTGTATTTAGTGTGAATATGTACCGTATATACTCGTGTATAAGCCGAGATTTTCAGCACCTTTTTTCGTGCTGAAAATGCCCCCTCGGCTTATACACGAGTCATAGGGCAGAAACCAGCGGGGGAGGGGATGCCGCGGCAGGAGCTGGTGGCTGGGACATCATACTCACCCCTCCCCGTGCCATCGCTGAACGTCCCTGCAATCCTGTGTTCTCCCCGTCTTCCTGCAGCTCTCCTGTGCTGAGCGGTGACATAATACTGCTCATTAAGGTCATGTAATATGGACGCGACGCCACTCCCATAGGCGTGGCGTCCTTATTCATGGCCTTAATGAGCGGTATTACGTCACCGCTCAGCGCTGGAGAGCTGCAGGAAGACGGGGAGAACGCAGGATTGCAGGGACGTTCAGCGATGGCACGGGGAGGGGTGAGTATGATGGAGGAGAGGACAAGGTGCACAGAGCAGGACGGGGGGAGAACGGTGGACGGGGGAAGCGTGGAGGACGGGGGGGAGAACGGAGGACGGGGGAAAGCATGGAGCAGGATGGGGGGGAGAACGGTGGACGGGGGAAGCATGGAGGAGAACGGAGGACGGGGGAAGCATGGAGGAGGACGGGGGGATAACGGAGGACGGGGGAAGCATGGAGCAGGACGGGGGGAAGAACGGTGTATGGGGGAAGCATGGAGGAGGACGGGGGGGAGAACAGAGGACGGGGGAAGCATGGAGGAGGACAATGAGCACGGAGCAGGACAGGGGGAGGATGGAGGGCACAGAGAAGCACGGAGCAGGACGGGGGAGAGGATGGAGGGCACAGAGGAGCACAGAGCAGGACGGGGGGCACAGGAGGACGGAGAAGGAATGGGGGAGCACAGCGGAGGACGGAGCAGGAGGGGGGGGAGTACATAGGAGAATGGGGGAGCACAGAGCTGGATGGGGGAGCAAGGAGCAGGACGGGGGCAGCACAGAGCAGGAGGGCAGTTTATACACCCGGCTTATACACGAGTCAATAAGTTTTCCCAGTTTTTTGTGGCAAAATTAGGGGGGTCGGCTTATACACGGGTCAGCTTATACACGAGTATATACGGTATATATGTATATACTTTCTACTGATTCTGTATATATTTTGTGTGATTGCACCATTTTTGTATGAAACTTAATGTTCATTTTCTATCTCTGTATATATCTCTTTATTTGGTTAGGTTTGAAAAAGACCCGACACGGGGTCGAAATGTTACTCCAACACCTTATTCTGTGGTGACCTCAATAAATTCTTTCATTTGCATTGAAAAAAAATTTTTTGAGTGCGGATGTTTTTTCATTTATGTAGGTTCTATATTTCTACATTATTGTTGGACCTTTTCTACCAGCTTTTTCCTGTATTTTTGCTTGGCGTCCCTTAGGACAGTATTTATATGCTTTTTTATGATATATTTTATATTTAATTTTCAATAAAGATTTGTTTTTAATTTATGGGATCTCTTCTTATTTCCCGGTAACATTTATATTTATGGGAGTAGTAGATATACAACAAATTTTGCAGCATAATGTAGGGCACAGTGTGAGAAAGCTGAGTCTCCCTCAGAGGTCATGGGTCTTCCTTCCAGCAGGATAATGACCAAAACACACTTCCAAAAGCGCTATAAAATGGTTTGAGAGAAAGCACTGGAGACTTCTAAGGTGGCCAAGCAATGAGTCCAGACCTGAATCCCATAGAACACCTGTGGAGAGATCTCAAAATGGCAGTTTTAAGAAGGCACCCTTCAAATATCCGGGACCTGGAGCAGTTTGCCAAAGAAGAATGGTCTACAATTCCAGAAGAACATTGTAAGAAACTCATTGATGGTTACCAGAAGCGGTTGTTCGCAGTTATTTTGGCTAAAGGTTGTGCAACCAAGTATTATGCTGAGGGTGCCAATACTTTTGTCTGGCCCATTTTTGAAGTTTTATGTGAAATGATCAAGGATTTGATTTTTGCTTCATTCTCTTTTGTGTTTTTTCTTTGCAAGCAAATTAAATAAAGAGAAAAATAGCAAATAATGTGTGATTGCAATCATTTTCAGGAAGAAACGGAGTATTATCTGACAGAATTGCAGGGGTGCCAATACTTTTGGCCACCACTGTATATATATACATATATATATATATATATATACTGTATATATATATATGTATGTGTGTGTATGTGTATATATATATGTATATGTATATATATATATATATACATATACATATATATATACACACACACACACACAGTACAGACCGAAAGTTTGGACACACCTTCTCATTCAAAGATTTTTCTGTATTTTCGTGACTATGAAAATTGTAGAAGGCATGAAAACTATGAATTAATACATGTGGAATTATACATTACACTTTACAAAAAAGTATGAAACAACTGAAAATATGTCTTATATTCTAGGTTCTTCAAAGTAGTCACATTTTGCTTTGATTACTGCTATGCACGCAGTACATGCCTGGTTCCCACCGTGAAGCATGGAGGAGGTGGTGTGATGGTGTGGGGGTGCTTTGCTGGTGACACTGTTGGGGATTTATTCAAAATTGAAGGCATAGTCAACCAGAGTGGCTACCACATCATCTTTTGGACTGTACTGTATATATATATGTATATCATATATATATATATTATTTATATATATATATATATATATATATATATAAGTGTGTATATATATACTGTATATACAGCTCTGGCAAAAATTAAGAGACCACTGCAAAATTTTCAGTTTCTGATTTTTCTCTTTATAGGTATCTTTGAGTAAAATGTAAATTACTCTTTTATTCTATAAACTACTGACAACTTGTCTCCGAATTTCCTAGCAATTTTGTATTTATTTTCAGAAAATGAGAAATGGTCAAAATAACAAAAAATGCAGTGCTTGCAGACCTCAAATAATGCTAAGAAAACAAGTTCATAATCATTTATAAACAATAATACTAATGTTTTAACTTGTGAAGAGTTCAGAAATCATTTTTTTTGTGTAATAACCATGATTTTTAATCACAGCTTTCATGCGTCTTTGCATGCTTTCCAACGGTCTTTCACACTGCTTTTGGGTGACGTTATGCCACTCCTGGTACAACCATTTAAGCAGTTCCTATATGGTTATATGGTAAATAAAGACACAGCCAGAATAAAGTCCTTTATTTTAAATAAGACTAAACAGTTTACCATTTTTATTTAAACGACTAATTCCAGCGAAGCCCTCGATCTCCTGTAATAAAAATAAAATAATAAACCAACACAAATACTTCCGGTCTGCAATAGTCCTAAATAATGAGTGTCCCATGATGATCTCACGTGTATAACTTTCACATTGGGGGATGTGACTGATCTACGGGCCTCCGGTGACACACTGACAGGAGATAATAGCTCCCGCAGTGTATCACTGAGGGGTCACTGGAGTTCATGCTCTCACTTTACGGCACTCCCGCTGTGTGCGAATTTTCTCACGCAGCGGTGCCGCAAGTGACAGCAAGAACTCCAGTGACCTCTGACGGTGGCGGAGTGATACACTGCGGGAGGATCACCTCCTGTCAGTGTGTCACCGGAGGACGGTAGAGCGGTCACATCTCCAGATGTGACTGTTCTACATGTGAGATCGTCGAGGGACACTCGTCATTTAGGACTACGGCGGACCAGGGAGTATTTGTGTTGGTTTATTATTTTATTTTTATTGCGGAAGATCAAGGGATTCGGGGATTAGCTGTTTGGTATGGTTTTTACACTTGAACACAGTCGCCGGATGATGGGAGTACTACTGTCCAATCATCGGTTCATGCTGTCGCTGCTCTATGTGACAACAGACATAGCCAGATGGGAATAGTAGTCCCATCATGCAGCGACTGTGTTCAATTGATGCCTGGCTACATACAGACACCCGCAGACAGACACACACATATTCTCGGCCCACATACTCTTCCTCCTTTCTTTCCGCAGCATTTTTGGCACGCAAATCCGCAGCAAATCCTCTTTACACCTGCGGTTTTGCTACGGATTTGACTTGACTCAATGTAAGTCAATGGGTGCAGAAACGCTTCAGATCTGCAAAAAGAATTGACATGCTGTGGAAAGCAAAACGCTGCGAATCCGTGCGGAATTTTCCGCAGCATGTGCACAGCAATTCTGGATTCACATTGGTTGGTCAATATATTGTGGATTTGGTGCAATTCCGAGCGTCAAAAACGCTGCTGATCCGCAATAAAAATCGGCAACGTGTGCACATAGCCTTAGTCCTTTAGATAGTGGCCTCTGCTCCTCTCAACAGGTCATGTTGAGAGAAACAAGGCCGCTATCTGAAGACCAGATATAACCTCAAGAGAAATTTGCTGTCTTCCAGGTGCAAAAATTAAAGATGTGTCTGACAGGATATCAGGACTCTTCAGACCTAAAGATGACTACCCATTCCTGCTAATACATGTGGGGACAAATGACACCACAAGAAGTGACCTGGAAACCATCTGCAGTGACTTTGAAAACTTAGGCAAGAAAGTGAAAGAACTGGGAGCGCAGGTGGTCTTCTCATCCATCCTCAAAGTGGATGGCCATGGAACAAGGAGGTGGAATAAGATTCTGCAGGTGAACAACTGGCTACATCGATGGTGTCATCAGCAAGTATTTGGATTTCTGGATCACGGAATGAATCACCTATGCGATGGACTACTTGCTAGAGATGGGATGCACCTGACCAAGACTGGAAAACATGTATTTGGAAGTCGCCTTGCTACACTCATCAGGAGAGCTTTAAACTAGAACAATGTGGGATGGGAAGCAAAAGGCCAGAAAAATCCATACACCTGACAAACGCTATTGAGAACTCTGCTAAGTGGAAAGGAAGAACGAAGAAAAAAAATCTAAATAATAAAAATATTGGAGGAAGAGAAAACAATCACAAACTAAAATGTTTCTATACAAATGAACAAAGCATGGGCAACAAACAAAGAATTGGAACTACTAATGCAGGAAAAGAAATAAGATGTCATTGAAATCACTGAAACTTGGTGGGACGATACACATGATTGGAATACAAGGCTAGAAGGAAACAACTTATTTGCAAGAAACAGACTTGATAAACGAGGAGGAGGTGTCGCATTGTATGTTAGAAAAGCGTATATCTGCATAGAGATTGAAGCTTGAGAGCCTGGGAGTTCTATGGAAACTGTTTGGGTAAGAATACAAGGAACGAACAATGGAAAGGACACCATTGTAGGCATTTACTACAGGCCGCCTATGCAAGCTGAAGATATGGATGAACTCTTTATGCATCAAATGGCCAAGTTCTCCAAAAAATATGACATAGTGGTCATGGGAGATTTCAACTATCCAGACATTTGTTGGGAATCTCTCTCAGGCAAATCTAACAGGTCAAGCAAATTATTATCCTCTCTTGATGACAACTTAATCTTCCAAAAGGTAGGGGAGAAAACAAGGGGATCTGCTACCTTGGATCTAATCCTTATAAACAGGGAGGAAATGGTTGAGGAGGTAAGAGTGGCTGGGACCCGAGGAGGTATCGACCATGCTATTTTAGAATTTTGGATAACTAGAGGAGGAAGATGTGTGAAGACTCAGACTTCAAAGTTAGAAAGGCAGATTTTATGGGACTCAGAAAGAGAATCGGAGGGATCCAATGGCTGGATATCCCTTAGGACAAAAATGTCCAGGAAGGATGGGAAATCTTGAAAAATGAGATTCTCAAAGCACAATCATTAACAATTCCGAAAAGAGGGAAGTAAAGGAAGCATTTAAGGAAACCAGGATGGATGAACAAAGAACTTAAACACACGCTAAAAAGGAAGAAAGAAATGTTTATCAAATGAAAAGAGGGAGGCATATCTAAAGAAGAATATAATGATGTCGGCAGAACCTGCAGGACAAGAATCAGATTAGCTAAACCTGACAATGAATTAAGGCTTGCAAGAGATGTCAAAAGCAATAAAAAAGGATTTTGGGGATATGTCAAAAAGTCAAAGCTGCTATAGGATTTTTACAGGATGAAAATTATGAAATGTTAAGAAAGGATGTTGAGAAGGCCGAACTTTTAAATTCCTATTTTGCATCTGTTTTCTCTCAGAAAGGAAATGTAACATCAACTGATCCTCACTGTCCTATTAAGGGAATAGAAGAATCCAGGATATGTACAAACAGAAAAATAGTGAGGAAACACTTAGCTAACATAAATTAAATTCAAGTCTCCTGTTCCAGATGAATTACACCCCAGAGTACTGAAGGATATAACAGAAGAAATTTTTGAACCACTCTCCATAATCTTTGAAAATTTTTAGAGAACAGGAGAAGTCCCAGAAGACTGGAGAAGAGTAAATGTTGTTCCTATCTTCAAAAAGTGGAAGAAGGTGGAACAGGGAACTATAGGCTGGCGAGTGTGACATCTATACCAGGAAAGATCTTTGAACAAATTATTAAACAACATGTATGTAAGTTCCTGGACAAGAATGAAGTGCTCAACCAGAGTCAGCATGGGTTTGTAACTAATAAGTCACGTCAGACTAATTTAATTTCCTTTTTTGACAGAATCACTGACTGGGTGGTTCAGGGAAATGCTGTAGATATAGTATACATATCTTGACTTCAGCAAAACATTTGACAACGTATCTCACACAATCCTTTTTGAAAAAAATGACTAAGTATGGAATGGACAAGGCAACTGTTAGACGGATTCATAACTGGCTTAGTGATCGAACCCAAAGAGTGGTAGTAAATGGCTGCACATCCAGTTGGAAGAATGTATCAAGTGGGGCACCACAGGGCTCTGTCTTGGCCCTGTATTGTCAAACATCTTTATCAATGATTTAGATGAAGGAATTGAGGGTAAACTGATTAAATTTGCTGATGACACAAAGCTAGGAGGGATAGCTAATAAAGAGAAGAGAGAGAGAGGATTCAAAAAGATATAAATAAACTGGAGAAGTGGGCAGCAACTAAAAGAATGTTTTTTAACAGAGAAAAATGCAAAGTACTACATCTGGGCAATAAAAATGAAAAAAGCATATACAGAATGGGAGGAATAGGGCTAAGCAACAGCACATGTGAAAAAGACTTGGGTATACTAATAGATCACAGACTGAACATGAGTCAACAGTGTGATGCAGCAGCAAAAAAGGCAAATACAATTCTGAGATGTGTTAACAGAAGCATACAGTCTAGATCACGTGAAGTCATTATTGCCCTCTACTCCTCTTTGGTCAGACCTCATCTGGAATACTGTGTT
This sequence comes from Oophaga sylvatica, assembly GCA_033576555.1. Taxonomy (NCBI): domain Eukaryota; kingdom Metazoa; phylum Chordata; class Amphibia; order Anura; family Dendrobatidae; genus Oophaga; species Oophaga sylvatica. The sequence goes on along the minus strand of JARQOD010000003.1, from coordinate 284,061,607 downwards.
TTGTGCATCACATTTTAAAAAAGACATCAACAAACTGGAGCAAGTTCAGAGAAGAGCGACCAGAATGGTGTCCGGTCTGCAAACCATGTCCTATGAGGAATGGTTAAAGGATTTGGAATGTTTAGTTTGCAAAAAAAAGACTGAGAGGAGACTTAATAGCTGTCTACAAATATCTCAAGGGCTGTCACACTGTAGAAGGATTATCTTTATTCTCATTTGCACAAGGAGAGACTAGAAGCAATGGGATGAAACTGAATGGGAGGAGACACATTAGATATTAGAAAAAACTTTTTGACAGTTAGAGTGATCAATGAGTGGAACAGGCTGCCATGGGAGGTGGCGAGTTCTCCTTCAATGGAAGTCTTCAAACAGAGGCTGGACAGACATCTGTCTGGTATGATTTAGTGAATCCTGCTTTTTACCATTCAATGATTCTATGATTCTATTCAAATACACTCAAACCAGGAACTATGCACATCTCCAGACACCCACACGTGTGAGACTAAGGGTATGTTTCCACAGGCCGTATTACATCCGGATTTGCTGTGGACTGAATCCTGCGTGTAGCCGCAGCACTTAATCTGCAGCATCCAGATGCTACAGCATAGTGGAGGGGATTTTACTATGCATCCTAATATGCGAGTAGCACACCCACGATAGCAGACATGCGGCGCGTCTTTTTAGAACGCAGCATGTCTGTTTACCTTGCGGAGACGCTCAGTCTCCGCAAGGTAAATAACCCGGTCTATGTATGCAATGTGGTGATTCTGCATGTGCTCAATGAACACATCCGGAATCACTGCACGTACAGAAGGTGGCTGGGCTTTGGGTGGAGCGGGCTCTTCGCTCAGTCCAGAGCACAGGCAACGCACTTAGTGGAAACATACCCTAACATGTCTAAATTTACAAAGTGAACCACACCCAGAGGGACGTAATGCTGGATTATATTGTAAGTAAGCAACTTGAGAAAAATCTCGTGTGTTATTGTATTTGATAAAATCAGTAATGATTGTGCTATGCTGCATTGGCCAATTGATTTGTTTGTATTTTTATACATTTCACACATTATTCAAATGCTTAAGGTAAATAAAATGTTGGTATAACAGGAAAATTTTGACTTTTTGTATATTAAAACTTTTAAATATATATACAGTACAGACCAAAAGTTTGGGCACACCTTCTCATTCAAAGATTTTTCTGTATTTTGATTACTATAAAAATTGTACATTCACAATGAAGGCATCAAAACTATGGATTAACACATGTGGAATTATATACTTAACAAAAAAGTGTGTAACAACTGAAATTATGTCTTATATTCTAGGTTCTTCAAAGTAGCCACCTTTTGCTTTGATGACTGCTTTGCACACTCTTGATGAGCTTCAAGAGGTAGTCACCGGGAATTTTTTACACTTCACGGGTGTGCCCTGTCAGGTTTAATAAGTGGGATTTCTTGCCTTATAAATGGGGTTGGGACCATCAGTTGTGTTGCGCAGATGTCTGATTGATACACAGCTGATAGTTCTACTGAATAGACTGTTAGAATTTGTATTATGGCCCGAAAAAAGCAGCTAAGTAAAGAAAAAAGAGTGGCCATCATTACTTTAAGAAAGGAAGGCCAGTCAGTCCGAAAAATTGGGAAAACTTTGAAAGTGTCCCCAAGTGCAGTTGCAAAAACCATCAAGCGCTACAAATAAACCAGCTCACATGAGAACCGCCCCAGGAAAGGAAGACCAAGAGTCACCTCTGCTTCTGAGGATAAGTTTATCCGAGTCATCAGCCTCAGAAATCGCAGGTTTACAGCAGCTCAGATTAGAGACCAGGTCAATGCCACACAGAGTTCTAGCAGCAGACACATCTCTACAACTGTTAAGAGGAGACTTTGTGCAGCAGGCATTCATGGTAAAATAGCTGCTAGGAAACCACTGCTAAGGACAGGCAATAAGCAAAAGAGACTTGTTTGGGCTAAAGAACACAAGGAATGGACATTAGACCAGTGGAAATCTGAGCTTTAGTCTGATAAGTCCAAATTTGAGATCTTTGGTTCCAACCACCGTGTCTTTGTGCGACGCAGAAAAGGTGAACGGATGGACTCTACATGCCTGGTTCCCACTGTGAAGCATGGAGGAGGAGGTGTGACGGTGTGGGGGTGCTTTGCTGGTGACACTGTTGGGGATTTATTTGAAATTGAAGGCATACTGAAGCAGAGTGGCTACCACAGGCCTTGCAGCGGCATGCTATTCCTTCCGGTTTGCGTTTAGTTGGACCATCATTTATTTTTCAACAGGACAATGACCCCAAACACACCTCCAGGCTGTGTAAGGGCAATTTGACCAAGAAGGAGAGTGTAAGGTTCTATGTATATATTCCTGAAACTCAGTTTGTTCGTCAGCCATTTTACTTTCTGTCTTGCTGCAGCTATCTTGCCCTCAGTCAAAATGGAGTTTCCAGCTTGCATGTTCCCGCCCTGATTCTCTCCTTTGCTTCTTAAGCAGCCACAGCTGAGCAATCAGTGCTTCAGAATCTAGCCTGCAGTGAACCTGTGACTTGACTCCTGTAAGCCTTGGACCTTGTACTCCAGCTATTCCTACTGAGGAACTCTGAAGCACTTGTGGACTCTGAACCCTGCTCTTTGAAAGACCCACGTTTGCATGGACTTAAGCACAAGACGCTATATGAACTGTACTACATACATTACAAGATTCTGAAGCCAAAACGTTAGTGTCTGCTGGGTCTGGAAGGCTGTGTCTGCTGTACTGTGGATATCAGACGTCCGGTTGTACTTTCTGTGATGACAGTGGTTGTGACTTCTGACAACCATTCCAGGTGAGCAATTCCCTTAAGTTTTTTCTTTTTGCAGTGTTACCACAGGTAAACACTATTGTTTTTTTTTTTTTTTTTTCCTTTCTTTTCTCTTTTTTGTTTGCTGTAACTCTGGATATCAGATGTCTGGTTGAAACTTTCTGTGATGATAGTGGTTGTGACTTCTCACAACCATTCCAGGTGAGCAGTTCCCTTAATTTTTTTTTCTCTCTGCAGTGTTGCCACAGGTGAACACTATTGTTTTTTTTTTCTCTCCTCTTCTTCCAGTAATCCTGTCTTAAAAGATCTGGAAAATGGAGGCCCGCATAAAGGAACTTTGCGGAGTGACTGATAATATCCTTGCAGATTTGCAGAATATAAAGACCCGTTTTACAAATCTACAGGACCTCAATAATCACAATTTGCAAGTGGTTGGACAGACTACCCAGGATTTGCGAGCCAGGATTGAGGTTCTAGAGGGGCGAGTCCAGGCTCCTGCCGTAGCCCCGAGTGCTGGGATTCCCAAGTTGCCCCCTTTTCGTTTTGGCGGTGAACGTGAGAAATTCAGGGGATTTATTAATCAATGCAATCTTTTTTTTTCTGCACATGCTTCACAATTTCCCACTGAACGATCTAAGGTGCTTACTATAATTATGTTGCTTACCAACAAGGCTTTAATGTGGGCAAACCCTCTGATTGAGACTGAGGATGATTGTTTGAATCACCTTGATGATTTTATTTCAGCCATGGGGCAGGTGTTTGATGACCCCAATCGAGGTGCAACAGCTGAAGCAGCCATGTTAGCTTTGCGCCAAGGTAAGCACTCGGTAGCTGAATATGCCTTGGATTTCAGGAGATGGGCCCTTGATACCACCTGGGACAGTTCCGCCAAAAAATCTATTTTTCGAAAGGGGTTATCTCCACTGATTAAGGATGAACTTGCTCGTGCCGACCCTCCCACTGCGTTAGGTGACTTTATTAACTACTGCATCCGTATTGATACTCGTCTGACTGAACGCAGGCAAGAGAGATGGTTCGAAAGCAATCGTACTAACCTTTTCCTACCTTCCTCTCCAGCTAAGGAACCTTTGAGTAGGATTACACGGGAACCTGAACCTGAACCCATGCAGGTAGACTCTTTACAACGACGGGTTAGTGATGCACGCAAGGAACATCGTTTTAAGGAGAATCTATGTTTCTATTGTGGTAAGTCAGGGCACTTCATTATAAACTGCCCCAGCCGTTCTCGTAAGACTACTGCAGCACTCATTCATTGTGAGTGTTGCGAGAGGGGATCTGTCAGGTCCGAGCCTCAGGCTCCAGAGAGATCTGCAGCAACAGATCTTGATTTCTCGGACTTAAACTCCGTTACCTCTGAGGACGTTGACTGTGTAAACGCTGCCATTTTTCAAGTTTCCTCAGCGGTGTCCCAGCTGAGTTGTAAGAAAAACAATTCTCATTGCTTTCTTTCCATCAAACTCTGGGTTGACTCAGCTTGGGTGTCTAGCTCTGCTATGATCGACTCAGGGGCAAGTAGAAATTTTATGGATGTCTCCTTTGCTCTGAAACAGGGAATACGTTCAGTGAAGAAGGCTACTCCAGTACAGATGGAAACTGTGGATGGCTCCCTGCTGACCTCTGGACCAGTGGATCAGGAAACAGAGCCTTTGAGGGTTCTTATGGGTAAAGATCATCAAGAGAAACTGTCCTTTATGCTTATCTCTTCTCCCCACTTTCCCATTATTCTAGGGCTACCATGGCTGCAGGCTCAGAATCCTACCATTAACTGGGAGACCAAGGAATTACACTTTCCAAGAAAACAGATGAGTCCAAAAGTTTCAGCTTGCTCTGTTCCTAAAGGAATCATGTCAGTCCCTGAACTACCAGCTGTATACCAGGACTATGTGGATTTATGTGACAAGAAGAACGCTGACCAGCTTCCTCCTCACCGTCCATATGATTGTCCAATTGAATTATTGCCTGGAGCAGAGATACCTTTTGGTAAGATCTACCCCCTGGCGGGGCCCGAGCTAAAGGCTTTAAAGGATTACATAGATGAAAATCTAGCCAAGGGCTTCATACGCCCCTCTTCATCTCCTGCAGGTGCACCCATCTTCTTTGTAAAGAAGAAAGATGGATCTCTGAGACCATGCGTAGACTATAGGGAACTCAATAAGGTTACTATTAGAAACCGTTATCCATTGCCTTTAATCCCTGAGTTATTGGAGAGAGTGCGACATGCCAAAATTTTTTCTAAACTAGATCTTCGTGGGGCCTATAACTTAGTCCGTATTAGACCTGGGGATGAATGGAAGACTGCATTCAGGTCACGCTATGGACACTTTGAATATCTAGTTATGCCTTTTGGTCTGAGTACCGCCCCAGCCACTTTCCAACACTTGGTGAATGACATCTTCAGGGATCTCCTAGATACATTCGTGGTAATTTATTTGGATGATATTCTAATTTTTTCTAACTCCACAGAGGAACATCATGGACATGTGAGAATGGTCTTGGAACGTCTAAGACAAAATCATCTTTACATCAAACTTGAAATGTGTGAATTCCATAGGACCGAAATTCAATTTCTGGGGTATGTACTGTCTACACAAGGAATTAGTATGGATGGAAGCAAAACCCAAGCCATCAAGGATTGGCCAAGTCCTAGAAATGTGAAGGAGGTACAGCGCTTCATCGGGTTTGCCAACTTCTATAGACGTTTCATTAGAAATTTCTCTGAGGTAGTGTCACCTATCACTCAACTTACCCGGAAAGAGTCTAGGTTTTCCTGGACTCCCCAAGCCCAGGAAGCATTTTCCCGTCTAAAAGATAAATTTACCACTGCACCTATCCTAGTACATCCCAACCCCGAGCTTGCCTTCATAATAGAGGTGGATGCTTCAGACGGTGCCGTTGGAGCTATACTCTCTCAGAGAACAGGTGAGAAGAATGTCTTGCATCCCTGTGCCTTCTTTTCCCAGCAGTTGTCTTCGGCTGAGAGGAACTACGATGTGGGCAATAGAGAGTTGTTGGCCATTATTGCCGCCTTCAAAGAATGGAGACACCTTCTTCAGGGAGCTGCACAGCAAATAGTCGTCCTGACAGACCATCGTAACCTTGAGTTTATCAGGTCGGCTAAGTGCCTGACTCCTCGCCAGGCTCGCTGGAATCTTTTCTTAAACCAATTTAATTTTATCATCTCTTATAGACCAGGATCGCGCAATGGAAAGGCTGATGCACTCTCTAGGATTTACTCAGCAGAGACACGTCCAATTACTCCTCCTAAGACTATTCTTCCTGACTCTAGATTCCTAGGAGTAATTCATAATCAAGACCTACTTAAGGACATCAAGGAAGCATACCATGCGGATTCCTTTTTGGCACAACCCCCAAGGGACGTAAGTCTTGTCTTAAGAATGGTGTGTGGATTCAGGGACAACGTCTGTATATTCCTGAAACAGTCAGATTAAGAGTATTGCAACTCATTCACGATTCCAAGATAGCTGGGCATAGAGGAATTCTAAAGACACAGGAATTTCTTTCTCGTTTCTTTTGGTGGCCCACTTGCAGGAAGGATGTTTTGAATTATGTCACTTCATGTGAGGTCTGTGCAAGATGCAAAACACCTCACTCCTCACCAACTGGTCTGTTACAGCCTCTTCCCACCCCGTCCCGCCCGTGGGGATCCATTTCTATGGACTTCATTGTGGAGTTACCAACCTCTCAGGGGAAGAACACCATTCTAGTGGTGGTTGACCGTCTAACAAAGGCAGCTCATTTTATCCCTTGTGTCGGCTTACCCACTGCAAAACAGACATCAGATTTGATGATTAAAGATGTGTTTCGCTTACATGGAGTACCGGATGAGGTTATTTCGGATCGAGGGGTGCAATTCACTTCTAGGTTTTGGCAAAATTTCTGTGCAGCATTGGACATTAAAGTAAACCTTTCTTCTGCTTTTCATCCCCAGACTAATGGACAGACCGAACGAACCAATCAAACCCTGGAGCAGTATCTCCGCTGCTTTATCTGCCACCTACAGGATGATTGGGTGGATCTACTTCCATTAGCTGAGTTCTCGTATAACAACTCTCAGAGTGCCTCCACTAAACAGTCTCCTTTTTACTCTAATCTAGGTTATCATCCTAACATTCTACCACAATTTCCCATAGAAACGCCTTTACCAGCAGTAGCTGAAAGAATCACGTCTTTACAGAAGAATATGGATCTTCTAAAGGAAAATCTGGAATCGGCTCAAGAAAGGTACAAGAAAGCAGCAGATAAATTTCGTAAACCTGCACCAGCTTTCAAGGTAGGAGACTTGGTCTGGCTGTCAACCAGAAATCTTAAGTTAAGGATTCCATCGTCTAAGTTGGGACATAAGTACATTGGACCCTATAAAATCAGTAAAATTATAAGTGCCGTTGCTTGTCGTCTTCAACTGCCCAGAACTATGAGAATCCACCCTGTCTTTCATGTATCCCTACTAAAGGCTGCGACACCCAATACGTTTCCTGGACGTTCCTCTCCTTGCCCTGACCCAGTGCTAGTCGATGGTCAGGAAGAATTTGTGGTGGAAAGGATTTTAGATTCCAGGTTGTATAGAAATCAGTTACAATATCTGATTAAATGGCAGGGCTACCCAGTGGAGGACAACTCATGGGAACCGGTCAATAACGTTAATGCTCCTCGCTTGCTCCGTCAGTTTCATCAGAGGTACCCACACAAGCCTGGTCTGAGGTCATCCGGAGGTTGTCCTTAAGGGGGGAGTAATGTAAGGTTCTATGTATATATTCCTGAAACTCAGTTTGTTCGTCAGCCATTTTACTTTCTGTCTTGCTGCAGCTATCTTGCCCTCAGTCAAAATGGAGTTTCCAGCTTGCATGTTCCCGCCCTGATTCTCTCCTTTGCTTCTTAAGCAGCCACAGCTGAGCAATCAGTGCTTCAGAATCTAGCCTGCAGTGAACCTGTGACTTGACTCCTGTAAGCCTTGGACCTTGTACTCCAGCTATTCCTACTGAGGAACTCTGAAGCACTTGTGGACTCTGAACCCTGCTCTTTGAAAGACCCACGTTTGCATGGACTTAAGCACAAGACGCTATATGAACTGTACTACATACATTACAGAGAGTGATGAGGTGCTACGCTAGATGACCTGGCCTCCACAGTCACCAGACCTGAACCCAATCGAGATGGTTTGGGGGGAACTGGACCGCAGAGTGAAGGCAAAAGGGTAGACAAGTGCTAAGCATCTCTGGGAACTCCTTCAAGATTGTTGGAAGACCATTTCGGGTGACTACCTCTTGAAGCTCATCAAGAGAATGCCAAGAGTGTGCAAAGCAGTCATCAAAGCAAAAGGTGGCTACTTTGAAGAACCTAGAATATAAGACATATTTTCAGTTGTTTCACACTTTTTTGTTAAGTATATAACTCCACATGTGTTAATTCATAGTTTTGATGCCTTCAGTGTGAATGTACAATTTTCATAGTGATACAGAAAAATCTTTAAATGAGAAGGTGTGTCCAAACTTTTGGTCTGTACTGTATATACATATTATATATATATATATATATATATATATATATATATATATATATATATATATTTATTGAGGAAGGCTCATGGAACCGTAACGTCGGCATATTATATGGGTTTGATTAAAGTCCACTTTTTTTCATTGAAAACCTATGGAGTGCTGCCTCTTTACTATATATATATATATATATGTATATATACTTATATATATACATACATATATATATATATATATATATATATATATATATTGTGGTGCAGCCAAGGGTGTAGTGCTGGATGCTGGATGGAAGATATATTTTTCCCAGTGGGATGAAGTTTGGCCGGGATTTTTACTAAAGTGGAGTACCTGTAATAATGTCACAATCATGTGATTAGCCCATGTGATGTGTTCCTCTCACCTGTGCGTGGGGTTATGAGCTATGTAATGGAGGTTTGTTTGACACATGAGGGTGTGTGTGGAAGGTATGAGGAACTAGGCTGGAGTTAGCCTGAACTTGTTTTGTTGAACTACCAGTACTGCAAAGCTTTAGCATCAAGACTCAAACAACCCTGGGAATAGCACCTGGCGGACGCAGCTGACCGGGCAGCCACTTAGTTAAGCCCGTCCCATACAAAGGGTGAGTCTGAGACCAGTGTTTCTCCAAGCTGGAGTATATTTGTGTTTTTCTTTACTTTCTGTTAAACCTGCTGTTTAAAATAACATTAAACCACTGAAGTTGGACTCTAAGCCTGTGTGTTGCCTCATTACTGCGGCCCTGCCAATGCCTACTATATATATATATATATATATATATATATATATATATACACAGTGCCTACAAGTAGTATTCAACCCCCTGCAGATTTAGCTGGTTTGATAAGATGCAAATAAGTTAGAGCCTTCAAACTGCAAACGAGAGTAGGATTTATTAACAGAAGCATAAATCTTACAAACCAAAAAGTTATGTTGCTCAGTTGAATTTTAATAAATTTTAAACATAAAAGTGTGGGTCAATTATTATACAACCCCTATGTTTAATATTTTGTGGAATAACCCTTGTTTGCAATTACAGCTAATAATCGTTTTTTATAAGACCTGATCAGGCCGGCACAGGTCTGTGGAGTTATCTTGGCCCACTCCTCCATGCAGATCTTCTCCAAGTTATCTAGGTTCTTTGGGTGTCTCATGTGGACTTTAATCTTGAGCTCCTTCCACAAGTTTTCAATTGGGTTAAGGTCAGGAGACTGACCAGGCCACTCCAACACCTTGACTTTTTCCCTCTTGAACCAGGCCTTGGTTTTCTTGGCTGTGTGCTTTGGGTCGTTGTCTTGTTGGAAGTTGAAATTACGACCCATCTTAAGATCCTTGATGGAGGAGCGTAGGTTCTTGGCCAAAATCTCCAGGTAGGCCGTGCTATCTATCCTCCCCTGGATGCGGACCAGATGGCCAGGCCCCTTGGCTGAGAAACAGCCCCACAGCATGATGCTGCCACCACCATGCTTGATTGTAGGGATGGTATTCTTGGGGTAGTATGCAGTGCCATCCAGTCTCCAAACGTCACGTGTGTGGTTGGCACCAAAGATCTCAATCTTGGTCTCATCAGACCATAGAACCTTGAAGAAGTCTGTCTCAGAGTCCTCCAAGTGATCATGAGCAAACTGTAGACGAGTCTTGACATGACGCTTTCAAAGTAAAGGTACCTTACGGGCTCGTCTGGAACGGAGACCATTGCGGTGGAGTACGTTACTTATGGTATTGACTGAAACCAATGTCCCCACTGCCATGAGATCTTCCCGGAGCTCCTTCCTTGTTGTCCTTGGGTTAGCCTTGACTCTTCGGACAAGCCTGGCTGTTGTGAATGTGCTAGAAATGAATTCTGAGCAGAAGCTCCCTCTGGTGGTTACAAACAGTACTGAACTATCCAATGAAGATTGTGAAGATTGGCAATCAGGTGTTACTGACTGGTCTTATATAAGGGAGGTTCCCTCCCATCAGGGTTGCCGGTGATCAATTGTTCTGGTCTCAACTGTGATTCCTGTTTCACTTTGAAGCTTGCTGTTTCGTGCCTGCATCTTCTGCTAACAGATAAGACTTTTTCTTCCTTTGTTTTTTGTGATTGCTTTTTGCATTTTGTCCTGCACTTCTGTGGGGGTCTGCCGGGTCCCCTCCGGGGGCTTGTGCCCCTCTCAGTTTAGTTCAGCCACTGTTATTTGTTCATTTGCCTTTTCCAGTTTTTTTTCAGTGGCTGCTGTTTGGTTTTGTTACACCAGAGAACTAATTTAGGTGGTAGAGGTCGTGTGATCTCAGGTGTTTTTGTAATTAGTAGAGTTGGTACTTTTCAGGGTTTTTTGGGATTGCAGTAAGTGTCCTTCCTATCCTTTTCTATTTAGGAAGTTTGGGCCCCAACGTTTGCTCATACTATTTTCTGTCTGTGTCTGTATTTCCTCTTGTCTAACCGCCATTACATGTTTGGGGGCTTTCTATGTTCTTTGGGGATCTGCTCCGGGGCAGATAGTTTTCCTCTTTCTGTCTTTAGGTGTAGTTAGCTTCTCAGGCTGTGACGAGGCGTCTAGGACCAACGTAGGTACGCTCCACGGCTGCCTTTAGTTGTGGTGGTTAGTCAGGGTACTGCAATCCCATAGTTTCCAACCTCTCTGGTGTATTTCCTTTTTTGCCTGCTCTCCTCAGCTACCAAATCATAACAGTATCACCGGCTTCAAAAACTGATATTTGTATGGTACTCACAGAAGGGAAAAATAGTGTTAATGAAAGAAGATTGTCAGAGTTGTCAGAGATTTTTTTTTTCCCTCTGTTTCTCTGAATGCTGAGGAGGATTTTTTTTTCTCTCAATGGAGTTTGCACAGTTGTCTGGCCGTGTGGATCAGCTTGCCACTGAAGTTCGGAATATTGCTACCTATCTTGCAGGGTTGCCTGTTGTGGAACCTAGGATTCCCATGCCAGATTTGTTTTTAGGGGATCGAGCTAAGTTTCAGAATTTCAAAAATAATTGTAAATTGTTTTTTGCCTTAAAACCTAAGTCCTCAGGGAACGCAGCGCAGCAGGTTCAAATTATCATCTCTCTCCTGCGCGGCGATCCTCAGGATTGGGCTTTTTCCCTGACACCTAGGGATCCTGTTTTGAGTAATGTTGATGCATTTTTTCAGGCTCTGGGGTTATTGTACGATGAGCCTAATGTTACTAATCAAGCTGAAAAAGCCTTGTTGGCATTAAATCAGGGGCTGGAGGACGCTGAGTTATACTGTCAGAGATTCCGAAGGTGGGCAGTCCTGACCAAATGGAATGACGATGCTTTGGCAGCCCTTTTTCGGAAGGGTCTGTCAGAGAATGTAAAGGATGTTATGGTGGGATTCCCTGTCCCCTCTGGTATCAATGATTCTATGTCATTAGCAATTCAAATTGACAGACGTTTGCGTGAGCGTAGAGGTATGCGTGGAACAGTGTTGCCTTGTGAACCAGCTTCTGAACCCATGCAGTGTGATAGAGTGGCTTCTGGGGCACAGCGTCATGAGTTTCGAAAACGCAATGGGTTATGTTTCTACTGTGGTGATGCCTCTTATGCTATTTCAGTCTGCTCTAAGCGGGGAAGACGTTTTGCACGTTCAGTTGTCTTGGGTAGTGTTCAGACTAAATTTTTGTTGACTGTTACCCTGATTTGCTCCCTGTCCACATTTTCTGCTCAGGCTTTCGTTGATTCGGGAGCAGTTATTAACCTGATGGATTTTGATTTTGCTAAACGTTGTGGGTTTCCCTTGATACCCCTACGGAAGTCTATTCCCCTACTGGGGATCGATTCTACCCCTTTGGCTGAGAATAAACCTCAGTTCTCTACTCAGGTGATAATGAGGGTTGAACCTGATCATCAGGAGAGTTGCAAATTTTTGGTGCTGTATAATCTGCATGACATTATCGTACTGGGTTTCCCTTGGTTACAGTCTCATAATCCTGTTTTGGATTGGAAATCTGTTTCTGTAACCAGTTGGGGCTGCCAATGTGTTAATACCAACACTCCTGTTTTTTCTGCCTCCCCCCAGGCTTAGGATGTTCCTGACTTTTTGACTGATTTTTCTGATGTGTTTAGCGAAAGTAAATCTGCATCCTTGCCCCCCCATAGGAGCTATGACTGCGCTATTGAATTAGTGCCTGGTAGTAAATTCCCTAAAGGTCGCCTTTTTAACTTGTCTGTACCTGAACATGACGCTATGCGGTCTTATATCAAGGAGTCATTGGAGAAGGGTCATATCAGACCATCCTCTTCACCCTTGGGTGCCGGTTTTTTCTTTGTGGCCAAAAAGGATGGTTCATTAAGGCCGTGTATTGATTATCGTCTCTTGAACAATATCACTGTGAAATATCAATATCCGTTACCCTTGATTTCTGACCTGTTTTCCAGGGTGAAAAGTGCTACTTGGTTTACCAAGCTTGACCTCAGGGGGGCATATAACCTTATTCGCATTAAGCACGGGGATGAATGGAAGAAGGCATTTAATACCCCAGAGGGGCATTTTGAGTACCTAGTGATGCCCTTTGGGCTCACTAATGCTCCTTCTGTCTTCCAGTCCTTCATGAATGACATTTTCAGGGATTTTGTAGATAAATTTCTGATTGTTTATTTGAATGATATCTTGATTTTTTCCAATGACTGGGACTCTCATGTGAAACATGTTCGGACTATGTTCCAGATTTTGAGAGAGAATGCTCTGTATGTGAAGGGATCAAAGTGTCTTTTTGGCGTACAGAGGATCTCATTTCTGGGATTCATTTTGTCCCCATCTGTTATTGAAATGGACCCGGTCAAGGTTCAGGCCATCTGTGATTGGGTCCAACCTACTTCATTAAAGGCTCTTCAAAGATTCTTGGGTTTTGCCAATTTTTATCGTAAATTTATTGGTAATTTCTCTGTTATTGTTAAACCATTGACTGATTTGACCAAAAAGGGTTCTGATGTGGTGAATTGGCCTCCTGAGGCAGTCTCTGCGTTTCAGTAACTTAAGCAGAGATTCACTTCTGCTCCTGTTCTACGGCAGCCTGATGTTTCTCTGCCATTTCAGGTGGAGGTTGATGCCTCTGAAATTGGGGCAGGTGCCGTTTTGTCCCAAAGAGATCCAGAGACCTCTAAAAGTAACCCTTGTGCCTTTTTCTCTCGAAAATTTTCTCCAACTGAATGTAATTATGACGTGGGTAATCGGGAGTTATTGGCCATTTAGTGGGCTTTTGAAGAGTGGAGACATTGGCTGGAGGGAGCCAAACACCAGGTGGTGGTCCTCACGGACCATAAGAATCTGGTTTATCTGGAATCAGCCAAGCGACTTAATCCTAGACAGGCCAGGTGGGCCTTGTTTTTCACACGTTTTAATTTTGTGGTTTCCTTTCTTCCTGGCACTAAGAATGTTAAGGCGGATGCCCTCTCGAGGAGTTTCCTTGCGGACTCTCCTGAGTTATCTGATCCTGCTGTTATTTTGAAAAAAGGTGTAGTTCTTTCCGCCATCTCGCCCAATTTGAGACTGGCTCTGGAAGGGTGTCAGGAGGATAAACCCGAGCGCTGCCCTATTGGGAAATTGTTTGTCCCAGACCGGTGGAAAAAGAGTGTGATGTCTGAGATTCATTGTTCCGCGTTGGCCGGTCATCCCGGAATTTTTGTTACCAGAGACTTGGTAAGTCGGTCCTTTTGGTGGCCTACTTTGTCTCGTGACGTCAGGGAATTTGTGCAGTCCTGCGGGACTTGCTCTCGCTCCAAGCCTTGCTCTCGCTCTAGTGGTTTGTTGATGCCATTGCCTGTGCCCAAGAGACCATGGACCCATATCTCTATGGATTTCATTTCCGACCTCCCTGTTTCTCAGAGAATGACCGTTATCTGGGTGATTTGTGATAGGTTTTCCAAAATGATACATCTTGTGCCATTACCTAAGTTGCCTTCCTTCTCTGAATTGGTGCCTTTGTTCCTTCAGCACGTGGTTCGGTTACACGGCATTCCTGAGAACATTGTGTCTGACAGAGGAGTCCAGTTTGTTTCCAGATTTTGGAGGACTTTTTGTTCTAAACTTGGTGTTCAATTGTCTTTCTCCTCGGCTTTTCATCCTCAGACCAATGGACAAACTGAGAGAACAAACCAGACATTGGAGACTTATCTGAGATGCTTTGTGTCTGCTGATCAGGATGACTGGGTCTCTTTTTTTTGCCTTTGGCTGAGTTTTCTCTTAATAATATGGCTAGCTCTGCCACTTTGATGTCTCCATTTTTCTGCACTTTTGGGTTTCACCCTCGATTTTCTTCAGGACAGACGGAGGCTTCTGTCTGTCCAGGTGTTGACTCTGTTGTGGAGCGTATGCAGCAGATTTGGGAGCAGGTAGTGGAGAGGTTGTCCCTCTCTCAGGAGAGGGCCCAGCGGTTTGCCAACCGGCATAGGACTGATGGTCCTCGGTTTGAAGTGGGGGACTTGGTCTGGTTGTCCTCAAGAAATATCCCTATGAGAGTTGCATCTCCTAAGTTTAAGCCTAGGTTCATTGGACCTTATAAGATCATGGAGATTCTTAATCCTGCTTCCTTTCGTTTACTTCTTCCAGGGACATTTAAGATCCATAACATGTTCCACAAGTCCTTATTGAAGAGGTTTGTCGAGCCAGTGGTTCCTATGGCTGTGCCTCCTGACCCTGTTTTGGTTGAGGGCAATCTGGAGTATGTGGTTGAGAAAATATTGAATTCTCGTTTTTCTAGACGGAAACTCCAGTATTTGGTTAAGTGGAGAGGTTATGGTCGGAGGACAATTCTTGGGTGTTTGCTTCGGACATCCATGCTAGGAGACTCATCCGTGCGTATCACAGAGCTCATCCTGACCGACCTGGTTGCTCAAATGAGGGTTCGGTGACCCCTCCTCAAGGGGGGGGTACTGTTGTGAATGTGCTAGAAATGAATTCTGAGCAGAAGCTCCCTCTGGTGGTTACAAACAGTACTGAACTATCCAATGAAAATTGTGAAGATTGGCGATCAGGTGTTACTGACTGGTCTTATATAAGGGAGGTTCCCTCCCATCAGGGTTGCCGGTGATCAATTGTTCTGGTCTCATCTTTGATTCCTGTTCACTTTGTAGCTTGCTGTTTCGTGCCTGCATCTTCTGCTAACAGATAAGACATTTTCTTCTTTTAGTTTTTTGTGCTTGCTTTTTGCATTTTGTCCTGCACTTCTGTGGGGGTCTGCCGGGTCCCCTCCGGGGGCTTGGGCTCCTCTCAGTTTAGTTCAGCCACTGTTGTTTGTTCATTTGCCTTTTCCAGTTTTTTCAGTGGCTGCTGTTTAGTTTTGTTACACCAGAGAACTAATTTAGGTGGTAGAGGTCGTGTGATCTCAGGTGTTTTTGTAATTAGTAGAGTTGGTACTTTTCAGGGTTTTTTGGGATTGCAGTAAGTGTCCTTCCTATCCTTTTCTATTTAGGAAGTTTGGGCCCCAACGTTTGCTCATACTATTTTCTGTCTGTGTCTGTATTTTCCTCTTGTCTAACCGCCATTACATGTTTGGGGGCTTTCTATGTTCTTTGGGGATCTGCTCCGGGGCAGATAGTTTTCCTCTTTCTGTCTTTAGGTGTAGTTAGCTTCTCAGGCTGTGACGAGGCGTCTAGGACCAACGTAGGTACGCTCCACGGCTGCCTTTAGTTGTGGTGGTTAGTCAGGGTACTGCAATCCCATAGTTTCCAACCTCTCTAGTGTATTTCCTTTTTTGCCTGCTCTCCTCAGCTACCAAATCATAACACCTGGCCTCGACACGGGAGGAAACTTTCAAAGGCTGTCCAGGCCGTGGAAGGCTAACAGTAGTTCCATAAGCCTTCCACTTACGGATGATGCTCCCAACAGTGGAGACAGGTAGGCCCAACTCCTTGGAAAGGGTTTTGTACCCCTTGCCAGCCTTGTGACCCTCCACGATCTTGTCTCTGATGGCCTTGGAATGCTCCTTTGTCTTTCCCATGTTGACCATGTATGAGTGCTGTTCACAAGTTTGGGGAGGGTCTTAAATAGTCAGAAAAGGCTGGCAAAAGAGATCATTAATCCACACATGTGAAGCTCATTATTCTTGGTGCCTGAACTACTTCTTAAAACTTTAGGGGGACCAAACAGAATTCTTGTGGTTTGAGGTGTTGAATAATAAATGACACTCTGAATTAACTTTTAACGTTTTTTTAAAAAAAAAAATAAATTAAAATTTTTTTTTGCTGCAGTGCATTTCCCACTTCCAGGCTGATCTACAGTACAAATGTCACAATGCCAAGTTAATTCCGCATGTGTCAACCAGCTAAATCTGCAGAGGGTTGAATACTACTTGTAGGCACTGTATATATATATATATATATATATATATATATATATATATATATATATACTGTATATCTATAGATATCTATAGATATACAGTATATATCTATAGATATATACTGTATATCTATAGATATCTATATATCTATAGATATATAGATATCTATATCTCTCTCTATATATAAATATATATATATATATATATATATATACAGAGAGAGAGAGAGAGAGAGAGAGAGAGGGAGATAAAGATATATCTACATATAGATAGATAGATAGATAGATATATTTTAATAATTTAAGGTAGTTAGTAGTTGGATGTGGTTTTCTATTTTTCTCCTAATTTTCAAGTATCACTGGACCACAATATTCTCAAAGGGAATGTAAATCTAATGTATGCAAAAGTATCTTACAAAATTCTCTTCCAGGTCAGGATGATCTTTTTCAATTCCATCATCGAGGATAGTCACCACAACTCCGTGTCCAGTGAAGCCATGATCCCATGCAGAAAGTATATTCAGGTCTGGGCGTACATCATTGTTCTAGAAGGCAATTCAAAGAACAGGTTACTGTTATGTTTCGGTAGCTGAGGAGGACAGGAACAAAAGCAGGGCAGCCGAACACCTGAGATGTTGGTAACTGATGGGTTGCAGATTCCTAAACTAACGACACAATTAGAGGTAGCCGTGGAGCATTCCTATGTTGATCCTAGACGCCTCGTCACAGCCTGAGAGATAACTACACCTAAAGGCAGAAAGATGAAAGCTATCTGCCCCGGAGCAGATCCCCAAAGACAATAGGAAGCCCCCAAACATATAATGGCGGTTAGACAAGATGAAAATACAAACATAGGCAGAAAATAGACTGAGCAAACGCTGGGGCCACAAGCTGACTAAATAGGATAGGACAGGAGAGATTACTTTCTGCAACCCAGAAAACCCTACAAAAATCCAACAATTCTGATTACAAAAATACTGAGATCACACGATCTCGCCTCCCACTAAATCAGATCTCAGTGTGAACAAAAACCAAGCCGCAGCCGCTGAAAAAACAGGAAAAAGCAAATGAGCAAATAACAGTGGCTGCAGAAAAACTGTGAGGAGCTCAGGCCCCAGGAGGGGACCTGGCTGACCTCCACAAAA